>OX359192.1:6014400-6429400 GCA_947172415.1 Chondrosia reniformis
CGGGTGCTGCACCGCTGATAGATCTGCAGGACCAAAATGGGTCACCCTGGCCTTCTTGTTATCAGCACCGGACTCAGACCCCAGACCTAATCTGTCTCTCTTTAAAACTGTTTTTACAGGGAATATCCTACCTTTGGCATCGCTCCCTAGTCCCCCTTGAGGGTCCCAGCCATTTTTGATTAATAATTTGTAACCTTGGTTGTGCTGAGGAATACAATAGTGATTGACTGCTGGCTTATATTGACGGTTGAACTGGTGTAGCGTAGAGTAGCAATGGTTTTTTAGCATGGAATGTGATATTTCCATGCCACATACATAGCAACACTCGCTTAGTTTTGATTCAAGACTCTTAGATTCATCTTGAACCACAGATGAAGTTAACTGGTCACAGTTGGTACAATTGCTAAACCTTCCAAGTTTCTTATTGCCTTTCAATAGCTCAACTATATCTGTCTGTCCAGCTAACTGAGCCAGCTCAGCAGCACTTCTTCCTTGGGAGTCCCTTGGTCCATCCCCACTGGCTCCCAGAGTCAACAGCAACTCCACTATGGCCTTATGGCCGGCATAAGCACTCACCATTAACATGGTCCAGCCAAACATGTCCTGAGAATCCAGATCAATCCGATGTGACTCAAGGGCTTTGCGCAACTCAGTCAAGTTACCATTTTGAGCATGTACAAAGAGCTGAGAAAGGCGTGGTGGCTGTTCTGTAGTTTTTCTTTTGGAATCCTTCCTTCTATCAAATTGACTTGACTCCATTACTGAAGCACACTTGAAGGGTTTAGCCATTTTTAGTGTAACTTCCTCTGACTCGGAGAAAACTAGAGATTCATAAAATGTTTTCACGTCATCTCCTGTTATTTCCAGAGAATACTTGGCTGACTTTTCCCTGTCATGGACATTATCCTTATTATTGTTCGTTTCCTTTACGAATATAATGGGCTTTCGTACATCTTGAAGACGATACCTGCTTACTGAATGATCTGTTATATTGTCGGCCATTTTCGCTCTAATCCGTTTTATGTCCCCAGCTCCAACTTCCGCAACAATGGCTGACGCGCCCTTGGAAATGGCAGCCGGAAGTGGGGCTACGTTTGTTTATGCTCGGTCACAAAATAGGGAAAGTACCTCAACTGTTTTGAAATGAATCCAGGATTTCCAGGGCCTGCAAAGAAAAGAGGGCCCGTATCAGAGGATGTACAACCCTCAACCAAGATTAAAAAGACAGAAAATAGTGACAAAACTAATTTTGCTTCCCCTTCGATCGAAAGGAGAGCTGCCCCAGTTCTCTTAATCCCCTTCTCCATGGATCGCATAGATAATTTTGCGAAGCCGTTTCCGAAGTTCCGTCGTCCAGTAGAAGTCGGTTACATGTCCATAGACAAAAATAAGAAAATGACGCCAGATCGGAGTCTTTTGCGTCAGTTTAATCGCATCAGTCCTACCACCACCAAGATGGACTTGTCTGTTGGGTTTGATGCTTACGAGGAAAAAGATCCTAACGCGAACGTAGGGATCTCACCTATACTTCACTGGATTACGCAATGCCCCGATGCTTTTATGAATGGCCTTAAGAAACATAGTAATAATGATACACTAAAGCGACAGAGTGTTGGTGTAGGCAACTCCATTGCTGCTACTCCCAATCCATCAACTGGTCTCACAATATCAAACCAATATTATACATCTAGTGACAGAGCTGTGACAGTGAAGCTGCCTTCAGGTACTGCTCCCACTAATGAGAAGACATCACTTGGTGATGTACCTAAAGAACGAAAAATTCCAAAAAGGTTCATCCATTGCTACCCATGATATATGCATATACGTAGATTGTCCATGCTAAGCTGTCAAGGATATACGTCTCTTAGTTCACAAAATAATGAGAATTTTCATCATCCTTCATTTTGATAATATTGTGTACACATGTAGTAATCAGATTTGGCTTTTACTAGCTTTTTTTATTTTCCAAGTATTTCGACCCACTGCTAAGATATTCATTAGTAGTTAAGGTAGTTAATGATGGTGTTACTGTTTGTGGTGACTAATATATCCTGAAATGGGCGGGAATTAAAAATTGAAAAGTAATGTCTTGGAGTTAATCAATCAAATCAGATAGAACATGTCCCCAAAATTTGGGGGTCCTTCTTACAATATTGAAAACAAAAAAACAGTAAATATACCCTGCAAACCAATAATATACTGAGCAGTTACGTAGTTACTTAAAATTATCTAGCCATCTTTTTGGTAGTCTTCCTCTTGGTCTCTTCCCTTCTAAGTCTCCTATAAACACTTTCTTCGTTGTTCTGTCATTGTTCATTTCCTGCAGTCTCGTCAGCCACTTTTCCTGTCTTCTCTTCACAAGATCTAGAATGCCTTCTTGACCTAGCCTCTCCCTTATAACCTCATTCCTCACCCTATCTACCTTATTCACTCCTTCAATTCTCCTCAACACCCTCACCTGCGTGGCTTGCACCCATGTCTTGGAGTCAAATAAATTAAAATGGTAAATATAGAAGTGATTTAATGGTAGCTAAGTGAAGTTCCCCAAAGCCTCCATACCTAGCCTGCAGAGAATTTCAAAGTTTATAATAACATACCTAATAACAAGGTTCTGTTAAGTAGTGCTAGTTATGTAGACAAGTAGCCTTACAATTTCTATATGAGTAATTGAAGACTATAGAATCCTTCAGCTGTCACCATGTTACCTTTTTGAGGGATTTATTATCAAATTGTTTCTATGGCTGCATCCTTGCAATCTGCACATCAGTGCACAGAGAGGGCACTTGAGGTTTGCTCAATTAGTACAAGTTACAATTATCAGTTCCCATACAACCTGCTTTACATGGTTTTTACAGGCCAATCTGACATACTGATGTGCTAAAGATTAATTTTTGCATTTTTATAGATCTTGGGTACAAAGCTGATGCTATTGATAGTGTTGTTTTATGGACTATTGTATCTTCCTTTAGGCTAGACTGCCTGTACACTGACTTTATTACCTGGAGGGGGATGCTTACTAAAATAATGTGCTCTCTCTACGATCGCACACCTTGGAAAATGGCGGCTGTCAAGTACAATGGGACCATATACTTTAGGGAGCTTGATACAGAGGAGAATATTAAGAGGAAGGAGTCAGCGACTGAACGGGATAAACGAATGTGCTACTGGGGCATCAAGTTTGAAGACTACATGACCTCCGCTAGTATGTACAGAGATGTGTGACTGTGCCTGCATGTTTGCATGAATGTGCATTATCGATCCTTGTAGCACAATACAGTAAGGTTGTGTGAATCAAAAATTAATGTAAATGCATTACATAATTTACTTATGCATGTCTATCCATTAATCCATATAAAGTTAAGATGAATATGCTTTAGATGATATCAGTAAAACATTAGTTTTCGCTCACAAATTGCTCTTTGTTGCACTCTTTTGAAGTAAATGGAGTCTCTATAATTGGTTATCTCAATGTCTAATTATGTGATAAAAGCGGTGTTTGATAATTGGTTAATTGGTTCTACTTCCAATTAGTGTCTGCTCCTCCATCTCATTTGATGGCTCAGCAAGGTGGCAGCTGGAAGACCTTGCCTGCCAATGACAAGGATAGTTACTGCACTGTGGTGCGAACTAGGATAGGAGAACATTCTATTGTCATGGGAGCAGAGGTTGACTGCTTTGAACAAGTTTGTAATCCTTTACCGCTGTATTCTCTCCATCCCTACTACATGCCTATGGCATCTTAAAACACAGTTTTTGAACAGATGAACTCTAATACTTAATACTAAAAGTTGCCTCTAACCTTAGTCCCACACTGCAGTCTAACCTTAGTCCCACACTGCAGTCTAACCGTAGTCCCACACTGCAGCCTAACTGTAGTCCCACACTGCAGCCTAACTGTAGTCCCACACTGCAGCCTAACCTTAGTCCCACACTGCAGCCTAACCTTAGTCCCACACTGCAGCCTAACCTTAGTCCCACACTGCAGCCTAACCTTAGTCCCACACTGCAGTCTAACCTTAGTCCCACACTGCAGCCTAACCTTAGTCCCACACTGCAGCCTAACTGTAGTCCCACACTGCAGTCTAACCATAGTCCCACACTGCAGTCTAACCATAGTCCCACACTGCAGTCTAACCATAGTCCCACACTGCAGTCTAACCATAGTCCCACACTGCAGCCTAACCTTAGTCCCACACTGCAGTCTAACCTTATGTATGTATACATGTAACAAGAGCTGGCGGTATAAAAATACTTTACACAGTGCATTGATCTATGGCTGACCAGCAATATGTTCCATGTACCTGTATGTGTACAATTTTAGGATACAAAGTCCAGTGGCTACATTGAGCTGAAAACCAGTAGAGTCATATACACTGATCGCAATAAGTGTTCTTTTAAAAGGTAATTTTTATGTAATATGCAAACTACATATGCATGTATATACAATGAACTGTGTACATTAATTGTGAAAGCTGTTACTTTCTAAGTAAAGCCAGTGAAATGCATTTGGCATACAATGAAGAAGCCAGGGCATCTATACAAGTGTTCAGTTCTGATGGCTGACAGATTTTATTTAAATTGAGCTTGTATAACTATAATAGGTTATAAATCTTTATGAAGTTACATCATTGAAACTGGATTTTCCAACTACCAAATCGATTCTAGTTTCATATTGAAGTAAATTGAAATTAAAAACCTAATGGATATATATGGTATTTCTATTCTTAGTAACATACAGTAACTTATGAACTTCTTATCTGATGTAGGTACCATTAGTCAGGAAAATGAGCTTATTAATGGATGGTTTGCATCATATGTTCCATAGTTGCCTCACACTTACCCGATCAAAGTCACTCACCCATTGCTAACGTCTTTATTCTTACAGCATCGCCTATCAGAAATACAGCATTACTGTTAGCTACAAACTGTATGCTGATTTTGGAAATGCTGTAGTCAACCAATAGTTACATACTTGATTATAGTATGTCCAATGATACCATAGTGGAGTAATCACAGGGCAACATGTGTCCATAATTAACCTTACATTTATTGATGAACAGTAGTTCTAAGGCTCCCCATCCACAAATCTAATTTAGTTGTGCAAAAATTGCATGCTTGGTTGATAAACGTGGCTAACTTAAATAGTCACAGACAAGCAATGAATTTCATTGCAAAAGTAATTCCCTTTTGTGCATGCAGTACTACAGTGGTACTTTGGTAACATTATTAATCAGTGTGGTTAATTTATTATAGAGAGCTTTTACAGTTGAATTTCTCAGTGCCTGAACTTTGTTGACAAAGCTACGTACATATACCTCTATGATTTGTTGCAGGTGTTACATTTGACTTTACTCATGTATCAAAATAGCCATGTGTGTATATACCTATCCATTTCGGATATCTTACCTTTTCCAAACAATTTGCCAACATCACAGTACTGGGAAGAATAATGTTTTATGCATTCTGACAGTATTTAATTGTTTTCATTCCTCATTGTCTGTATTGACAGGAAGCTCTTAAAATGGTGGGCACAGTCTTTCCTGGTTGATATTCCAAAGATTGTGTGTGGTTTCAGGGATGACAATGGGATAGTGCAGAAGCTTGAAACTTTCAAGACTTTAGACATCCCCAAACAAGTGCAGGTACTCTTGCATATATTACCCCATGAAGCCGAGTTTCATGACACAGTGCATTTTACATGTGTACCACAATAAAAGAGAAAAATTCCCAGGGCCACTGATGAAGTGTGGAATCCCAGAAACAGCT
Organism: Chondrosia reniformis; assembly: GCA_947172415.1. Classification (NCBI taxonomy): domain Eukaryota; kingdom Metazoa; phylum Porifera; class Demospongiae; order Chondrillida; family Chondrillidae; genus Chondrosia; species Chondrosia reniformis. The sequence goes on from OX359192.1 coordinate 6,020,167, forward strand.
GTCTGGCCCAGTGAAGAAGAAGAGAAGGAGAAGGAGAAACTCTTTTATCCTCATACCAAGCTCTCACTAGGTTTAGTTTCCTATAGACCTTTTTACTCTAAAGTAGATGTACGTAGCATGTAAGAAAATGGTGTGTTAGATTATTCATATATACAAATCCATAAGTGTTGTATATGGTACCTGCTATAATGTAAGCGATGTATATGTACCAAAGAGAGTGTATCTCTTTAGTTACACATCCAATAATAAAGTACATTTCTTGTCAGGTAGGGCATGTCCATTTAATAATATTAACATGATGCGCTAACACCAGCCAACTCATTAACATACCATGGTAAGGCATTATTACAGTAAAGTGGTCAATCAATATATCCAGTCACACCCCCACATTATGTAGCCATTTTGTTATAGGTATGTCTTTAACAGAAATTGAAGCCTTATATACGTACCATTTCTATTAAAATGACCACAAGAATGTTGAAATATGGCTTCTTTTAGGTGTAATATAGCTACTATGTGGGTGAATGTGCAAACCTATGTATATACGCTAAGGAGTAGTTAGACTGGAGTACTATTTATAGTGACAGAAATGCCTACTTTGCTTTACTTAATCTGCAAATATGTGATGGTCATGTAATGCTTGTAATATTGGGTTTATGCCTCAACTATCTTGTGAAAACAGTATTGTTAAATTAGTTGTTGTGGTAAGAGTGAAATGGGCTTAATATTTAGGATCATACATTTGCGGTGTGATGTCATGGCAAGCCAGTGAACTAATACTTGGAACTTCTACAATTAGATAAGCTGTCATATCCTGTTTTTAAGCTGATTCAGGAGATATGAAACCATCTAATAAGACTTTATAGAACTATCAAATCACTTTACACATTTTGCAATTTACTTTCCCCACACCCCAGGTGTATGAACTGCACCTTCCCCATACCCCAGGTGTAGAGTAGGGACGAGCTGCACCTTCCCCATACCCCAGGTGTAGAGTAGGGACGAGCTGCACCTTCCCCATACCCCAGGTGTAGAGTAGGGATGAGCTGCACCTTCCCCATACCCCAGGTGTAGAGTAGGGATGAGCTGCACCTTCCCCATACCCCAGGTGTAGAGTAGGGATGAGCTGCACCTTCCCCATACCCCAGGTGTAGAGTAGGGACGAGCTGCACCTTCCCCATACCCCAGGTGTAGAGTAGGGATGAGCTGGACCTTCCCCATACCCCAGGCGTCGAGCTGCACGTTATCTCTTTTGCTTTATAGAGGTTGATTTGTCTGCATTTGTGTGCAGGTATTAATTAAATAGGTGTAGGGTTTCTAAATCTAATACCTGTTTGTATAGGTCTGTATATTATGTATTTTAGAGATGCTCCCTTTATGTATTTTACTGTATAATATTTACCCACTTAATAATAACATGTTTGTGCAGTAGGCTGGAAGTTTGTACCTTTAAGTAAGCTGTTGCCTATGAATTTCATATTAGAAGTCCACAGCAAAGAAGAGTGACCAGATGGGTGTTTTGTCAACACTATTAACCTAGTGTGTCTGGTCTTGAGAATATATTTGAGTCAACATGATATGAATATGGTTTAGTGTATTGAATCATTGTGTCTTGTAGGGAGAAAGGGATATATGGGATCCAGCAGTTTGCTTAAATCTTCTAGAACAGTTTCTCTCTTGGGCCAAGACTGTGATGAGAAAGGACAGCCCCAGGTAATGATTAGAACTTTGGCTGCTACCACCAAGCCAAGTTTCCACTCAAAGGTCATCTAGTGGCTTTAGCACAGACCGACCATCACACAACAACACTAGATATGTCTGATGTACTCTGAGACCATATCTTCATTAGACACTAATTGATTTATTTACACACCTAATGTTACCCTGCCAAGTCAGAAGTTCAACATAATGGCTTCTGTTGGGCCGTTTCACATTCCTTGCATCATCTCTGTAGAGTTACTGTTGTCTTTGACTGGAATAGTCCATTCTCCCGGATCTCTGCACTGGAGTATCAGGAATCTCACTTTAATGTGCTTCCTGAATGGTATTATTCTGAAAATGTTTCAAATCCTGGAGACAGGACTAGTGCAAAAGCCACAATCAAGGAAAAGAACCCACCGATATAACAACTATATGTGCATATTGAACCAACTCTGTATCTAATGTAACTAACTAACCAGGTGGTTTAAATCACATATATGTATATATATACCTGTTTTCGTTTGCTATTGATGACAGTAGAGTGTTATATAAGAGGTGGCAGTCTCATTGGCAGTAATAGCTAGGAATAGCACGTGACAATGTACGCCTATATATGACGTCACATAGGAACTCGCAGCCCCTGCCTACTGAGTAGATAAACAAAGGCGTTGGGCTTCCTTTTCGCTCTGTCGGTTCTTCTGGTTACCCTCGAATAGAAGTTCTTGTATATTTTTCTATTCTGGATCCAAGAGAAGCGTTATGCTAAGTATGGCAGCGACTTTGGATAATGATTTTCTACGTCAACAGATGATGGTAAACCAGTTTGTGAACGCCGTCGGTTGCTCGACGGACCAGGCCCAACAGATGCTTCAGTCCGCCGAGTGGAGTATAGAAGTGAGTTTAGGAACAGACCTACCCGTAATCCAAGTGAAATAGCTATATCGAAGGTCTGAAACAGTTGAATATGAGCTATTCTGTTTGCCTTTTGTAGGCAGCTTATAGTATGTACTTTGACGACCATTCAATAGGAGTCAGTAATGGAATCTCAATAAACTCAAAGGTTGCTTATTCGGTGAGTTTTTAGGAACTTTTAATGCGTTAATTAGCTTGGCTACACAACCAGGGGTTTGCGGTTTTTCGTCCTGAGGTGTATTTCGATTCTTAACTGTGCACGACAATTTCAGACAATGAGAGCTTAAGTATAATCGTTACTGTATAGTGTGGCTAATGTTTACGATACGCTGTTATAGTACAAGTATAACACAAGTATAGAAGAGGACGCTAATTAAGAGGTTATTTTGATGATATGTGGCGGCTTGACCTGATTGAAATATCAGGTCGTAGTACTTTTAGTTTGTTTACGTGCGTTTCCAGCGTCATGTGATGACCATTAGATATGTTTATGTAACACAACTAAAGGATATCCGTGTGCATACTCCAAACAGTATGGCTAGTGAGAAGTAACGTAAATTTGGATCCATAAAATAGAGCATTGTGTGACTAATATTGGGTCAAAGTTTAGTTGTTAGCAATGATATTCATAGTTGGTACTATAACCTAGATTGTGAGTCACATTCTATTACCTGGAGGTATCTAGTGTGTCCCACCTGATTGAGGCTAAATGGTATTCATAGATTAAGAGTTTATGATGGCTGTTTAGGAATGGAATTTGTTTACATGCACAGGCTTGTTGTACCACCATGAAGTGGCCTCTAGCATAGAGATAGCTATTTTGTGCTTTTATATTTACAGTTTCTTAAACTTCCTGTGCAGCATTGTGTACCAAACAATACCCCAGTCACTCCATCCCAGTTCTCTGACATTGTAAATGGCCTATCACAGCTCAAGACAACCTCTACAAGTTATGAAATGCCCCATGAAATGGTGTGCTCTTCAGAGAGACAAGATAAATGTGGCTCAAATGAGGATAACTCAACTTCTCTCACATACCAATTGACTAACAGTAATGAATGTCAACAACCCAAGGAATATACCTCTCCTCTGGTGGTTTGCAATGACAATTCGATGAACAACAGCTCGCAAACATTTCCTTTTTATCAAAACATGAGCTGACAAGAAAAAGAACAGGTCTGGGAAGGGAATTATGCAAATGCAAGGCAAATTGTAATGAAAACTAAGAGTTTGAAAATGAAAAAACATGAACTTTCAATACTATTCAATCCTTAATCAAGTATTCTTTTGGATTGTTGGCAATGCAATATTGTGTCATGTATTATGACTATGTAGTTTATTTTACAGTTTGACATGCACTACATGCTCTCTGTCAGAAAATCTGTATTTTCACTTTATGCAAATGTTTAATAAACAATTAACCTTTTCTCATTGTTTGTGTTCTTGTATAAATCATCACCATACATTTTCATACATCCTAAGAGAGGTATAGCTGCAGAAGATTACAACATCATTCATAAAAAAAATATTTAAATATAGCACTACTCTGGTCCATGAAATCTTAGTATAATCTGTAGTGTGCTGAAAGCGCAATAAAATAATTTGCGGTGAAGGCTATAAATGAGAGGCCTGCGGTGACTCTGTTACCAACATTCGAGGTGGTTGGACAATCTGGCGACAGCGTTGGAGAAAGGTCAACGCTAAGTCTGGACGCCATTTTATTCACCTTTTCACCTCTAAGTAAATGATTGCATAATCTTTAATCACACGTGCAAGGAGTATAAAAATGGCCCGCTGGTTGGCGTTGAACATCCATTCACATTTTGGAATATCCAGGGGCATTACGAACATACCGACCGCTATCATTTTAAAATTGAGATGTAAACTTTCTAATGAGTTGAAGTGCAGACTTCTCTCACGCGCCTTAAGTCGAGGGGGCGGTTCGTTTCTGTTCGGTAAGAAGGCCGTCACCTCAATTCGAAGAGCAGTAGTGTACAGTCTAACTGGAGCTATTTTTAATTGGGAGAAGGAAAGAATTCAAGACTGGGAAATGAATGAGTTAGTAAAGGTTAAGTTAAAGTTTTCCCTATTTACCTTAAATTGTTTTTATTTAGGTGCCTGTCTAATTACAAGAAAGACAATGGAAAAGTTCAGTCGCACCAGCCCGCCCCTGACCATTCAGTGGACTGTCCGCTTGACAAGAGACGTGAAGGCCTCCCGGATAATCATAAGATGCTTTCTGTTCAACGATTCCATGAAAAGGCAAAGTGTTATCTAAAGAAATTGCACAAAAGCATTGAAAGTTATATCAAGCTGCCATGTTTAAACTCAATCCTACCTCACAATTCATCATTCAGAGATGTTCCTCTTCATATATATTTCCTATACTACCTTCTCCTTCCTCACCATTCTCTCTTGCCTTCTGTACCAGCCAAGCTCCCAGTAACTAATCAGCAAGACGCACCAATGGATGCTCGTGAGGACCTCAGATGTGATGATCCTTCAAATGAACTACTGAAAATGTTATTGAAGCAGAATAGTTGTGGTAAAAGCAAAGAATTTGGTAACAATTTAAACAAGCAGGATTGTCTACAGGAAGATGGTCACACTAGTGGAGACAGTGTTCCTGGAATGGTGCAAGAGAGAGACCACTCAAGAGGTACTAATGTATCTCCTACAGCTTTAGATAGATCCACTGCTTTGAAAGCTGAAATTCCAGAGCATAAAGCAAGTTCTCAGCAAGAGCATTCACTGATGGAGAAGGCTATAGAGAAGGTCAAAGGCAAGATTATGGAATACAGTGATACCCCATCCTGGATGAAAGATGATGAATTCTTTCTCGAGGACACCAGAAGTGCGGAGTGCACTGGTAATGTTCTTGGCAGGCACCTTAGAGGTGTGGCAGAGAGAACAGAATGGAATCCACTTCTAGATGCTCCTCCAGTGGACCTGAGGGAGTATCTGCCAGTTCATGAAGAGAAGATAGCCTATGCAGTTACCCACATAGCTTCTCTGTCTCAGCATAACTATTTTGTGCCCATATTTGGGGAGTCTGCCTTTACTGATGCATTTTTAGCTTTTGGTAGGAATGAGGTAGTTGGGTTTCGTAGGGTTAGTGAAGGTGTCTTATTTGAGCTTGGTTCTGTGTCATTTGAGTCCTCTAATGCCACCACACCAGAAACACTTATGTCTGATGAAGTGATATTCAATCTTCAATGGATACAATGTGCTGAGGGTCAGGTCCCAAAACCCAAACCAGAACTGGAATGGAAATTAATTTTGACCAAAGGGAACTGTAAACTGTACAGTAGACCACATCTGAATACATCACACAAAGAATACAGAGGTACGTAAATCCCATGCAAGCACTGATTCATCTAATTACATGTAAGGGAAGTGCTCACAGATGTATCCAGTGTCAAGGTCACATTTATGTATGTCTGTATTACCTCTCTCAGTGACTGGTGAATATGATGATGTGACGGCTGCCAACTTTATTGAAGTCCAAGTAAATGGCTATTTCATTTTCACTATCAACTTTGCCTTCTATTTACAGTTTTTCCATCTCTTTATGAATAGGTGGATCCAGTGTCTCGTCAACATTGGGATAGATACTTCGCTTCAATAACCCAGATTGACAGGGATCCGTTAACAGGCACAGAAGTCATTCACTGGGTGGCACAACCTCCTGTGAGTTACGTAGACTGTACCCTATCATAAGGAACCTGATTCTCACATCTCACTCTCCCATGTACCACTCCTTAATCTGTTTGTAGTTCCCTTTAAAAAGTAGAGACTATGTACTTGTTAGACGAATTCGAGTCATGGAAGAGGGTAAATCCATTGTCATGATTAACAGGTATGCTAGACTCATTAATTTACTGTAATACTGACATTTGTATTCATCTCTTCATCAAATGTGTGTATTGTCTGCAGAGCTTCCAACCACCCATCATACCCTGAGACCAGCCAGCATGTAAGAGTTGATGAGTACTTCAGTAAAATGATTGTAAGATCCAAAAAGCATGTGACAGAGGTAAATACGTATATGGTCATTCCTAGCTCCTTCATTCCTTGCAGATTCATGGTGTAATATACATTGATCATCACTGTTACCTAATTTATCTGGCTACATATTATTAACAGGGTTCAAATGTATATATATTTGTGTGTACCGTATTTGTCCAAATAAAGACCCTAGCTTATATTTTGTCCCAGTCATTTTTGACCCGGCTTCTATATGTACAAATACATTAATTTATTAGGACTCAGTTTATTAGTCATTAAAGAGGGACCAGCCATTTAATTTGCTGACTGTGTCACATTGTGCTTTCACTATGCACTTGCTTCCCCTACTGCAGTGTGGCTTGGAGTTTGAGCTGACGTATATGGATGACATCAAGTGTACCTTGCCGCAGTCCATAGCTAATTGGGCAGCATCATCAGGTTGGCTCTTCTGAGTAAATGTGTGCATCAAGTTGTTTATATGTATGAATTGTTTGTGTAACACTTAATTCAATATTTGGCACCAAAAGTGTGGAATTCCTGGAAACAGCTGCCTGTCCCATGCAGTGAAGAAGAAGAGAAGTAGAAGGAAAATTGTATCCTATCTAAAGCTCTCACTAGGTTTAGTTCCCTACGGGCATTTACTCTGAAGTAGATGTACGTAGCATGTAAGAAAAATGGTGTATTAGATTATTAATGTATGTTGATCTTGTACAATGAATCATTGTTTTTTTTTGTGTTATGTGATGTATATATACGTAGGTGTTCCTGATTTTATTGATAAGGTACACTGGGCTGCTTTAATGAGGCAATCTAACAGCAACAAGGACAATCTTATCAACAGCATTAGTGTATCATAATCTGTTGTTTGGTTTTGTCTACAGTATGTATGTACGTATAACCTGTGTATATGTATTATGTAACCATTCAAACATACATGTAACTTAACTGTGTATTAATGTACCATGTTAATACAGTAACTATAAACATTAATTTTTAATGCACTTTTAAAATAAAAATTAACTATATATGGCTCACACATGTGCTATATATGTACATTAATTCCAGTACATATAAAACCTATATATAACTGTACCATGCACTGCAAGTTCCTGATGTAAAGTATGCGTACATAGCCACAGTAAAATTAAATGCAGCTTGCTCTGATAAAGAGAATCCATCGCTAATAAGTTAATGAAGACTCATTATTTATTTGTATACATATATAGTTACAGGCTCTACAGGCTCATATCAACCTGGCACAGCTCTCAATGAGAAAGCTGCAGGGAATGTGGGGAGCATCCCGAGTGAATCTTGCCCTCAAAGTGCGGCTCTACAATGCATACATCCGTCCAATCCTGCTGTACAACAGTGGCACTTGGGGACTAAGTAAGTTCTGGTCTGACAAACTGGATGCAACCCACCGTAGACATCTGAGATGACTTGCCCAAGTATTCTATCCCGATCGCATCAGCAACGGAGCGCTGTACACCAAGTGTGACACACACCCTTTGTCCTGGGATGTTAGACTAGCCAGATGGCACCTCTTAGGGCATGTGCTCTGACTTCCACCGCTGTCCCCTGCTCAAGCTGCCCTAGACCTATATGTTATGCCACCCAAACTCTCAGGAATGAAAGGACGAGTTGGAAGACACCAGACCGGACTGATGACTGTGATCAGGAATGAACTATGCACAGCAGCTGCACAGAATGCAACATACCGAAACCTTAAACTGTCCACCCCCAGAGACCTAGACATGCCGAGAAGACTAGCCACCAACAGAGGAGCATGGGAAGACCTGACCCATTACATATACAGACTTTATCATTGACTGTAACAAGTGCATGTCACTGATACTGAACTGTGAAATGTCTGTAATAATAATACATATATAGTTAGTATAAGAGGGGAAACGTGAAGGGAGCATTGCTGTGGCAATTGCATGTAGCTCAGTGACTGAGCACTGGTGGTCATAACCAGCTGTCCTAGGTTTGATTCCCAGCTATTGATTCTTCAAATTCACTCTTTTCCCTTTTGGGACTGATTATAATAATTACTTGTGGTTTGATTATCACTTTGATTATATACATGAAGATCTCAGGGCTAATTATAAAATACTTAATTCTAAAGAATTTATTGTTGCTGATGCTAACTACATGGCAAAAGGTTTCTAATATGTGAATATAAATTCAAAAAGTATAGAATGGTGACCTCTTTAGGTTAGGACTATATATTCTTCACCTATGTATTTGTATATGTGAAAGTGCATGCTTTGAAATTATGTAAAGATAGTTAGTCACATGCAGTGGCACAATATATAGTTCTTTTCAAATACATCATATACAGTAGTAGTACAAGTTATAAATAAATAGACACACTACACACATATGTATATATACACGTACGTGTGTGACAGTATATTATATATGTGATATTAAAACAGTTATCACGTGGTGGCTAGCTACTAGTGTGTTTCCATTTACTGTAAAATAATAATTGCTGTGTTTCCTTGGTTTGCTCCAGCTCTTCAATCTTCTGTTTAAGTCTTTCTACTTCAGCGGCCAACTTATAAAAGTACACTTCATATTAAAATAATAAAACAGAAACAAATATACTACTACTTACTCGTTGAGCTCTAGCCTTTGATTCTACAGCAAGGCTACCAACATATTCATTGTCTTTGTGAAGGTATTTAACATATTCTAATAGTTGCTCCCTACCCATTACATTAAGTTGAGATTCTGTTTTTTGTGGCAATCCGTACTGAATAAAATACAAAGGCGATAAAATGAAAGAGAAGCAATAATATAGAGACTACGTAGGACCTTACCTTGAGTTTCTTTATGTCTTCCCTAAATTGATCCACTTCCCTTTGTGCTGTTCCTATTCTTTGTGTACTAGATACTCCATCACTGACCACATCAGTACCATTAAAGTCACCAAATAATAATCCTCCCCCTAATGGTTTTGTTGCTATTGAGCTAGCGTGCCTTAAAACTTGCATCTGCAGTAAAGTGTTCCAGACTGAAACTGGCTGTGCAATAACTTGTAATATAACTCACCTTTTGATTATGATTTTCTTGCTTTAGTTTGAGCAGCTGTGTTAGATGATGATCAGGGTTATTCTGCTTTTTTTCATCTTCAGACTTACGCTATAGAATTGATATAAATCCTCGTTAGTATAGTAACTTAAGTAAATCACATTGTCAGCCATCTTTAGATGCAACTAGCTAATACCTCAAAATATCAACTACTAACATTATATCCTCCTGTCATCAAAGGAATTGAAGATGATGACGATCTCTCATACTCCGTTGCCCCTCGTACCTCTCCAAAACTTGCTTGTCTTTCGCTGTACATTATGCTCCTTCTTGATATAGATGATTACGTAACGGTACTTTCCAAGGGAAAGCACTCCATATTTGAGGTCAATGTTTACACGCCCTCATACTTTGTTCGTAATTAAACCAATATGGCAGTCCAGACAGCATGACGGTCTTGTACATACACGTAAGAAATCGATCTCCAAACGAGGTCTTAGTATCTTTGCATGTAGTAAACTAATTGTACCTTTATATAGTGGCCCTTTTGCACGAAATTATGTAACTATTGTAATTTTAACAAGTACATCAAGTAAGTCCTTACACAATGCAAACAGACATTTAGTAGGTATATTATTTATCGCTGTTCTGTTTGTGTAGTCGGGTAGTGCGATATGAAGTGATGAAAGAGTCTATTTTAAGAGAAATTAGCAATGTCTTCCTGAAGTTTCCCACAAGGGCAGTTTCTTCAATATACTTTGGTGGAGGTATAAACCCTTGTTATAATAATAATATTATGATGCACCAATTGAAAGTTTGTAGGAAAAATGCATTAAAAACCCGCCCTTTAAACCTCAAATGATAACTATGTAATTATTTTGACTGATGGTATATTCACCTGTTGCTATTGACAAACTTTAAAATTAGCTTCAGGTCCAGCTATTGTATATGACAATGACATTGATTGATATTCCCACAACATCACTCATGTAGGCACTCCAAGTCTTGCTAAGCCTGCCCTGGTGAGCTCTGTTCTGGAGAAGGTGACCTCTGTGTGCCATCTTCCAAAAGATGCTGAAATAACATTGGAGGCCAACCCTTCTGAGTGGGATAAGCTAAAGTGAGAAGAACAAGCCTATACCTGAATACTACCATGCCATTTACCATTTTGAGTACATTTCTTAAGGGCATTCACATTAGCAGGAGTCAACCGAATATCTCTGGGAATACAGGTACATAAGTAGATTGTATGATTATCATGTGATTATTCACCTTTCTACATATTTTGATAACATATTTAATAGAGTTTGAATGATAAGGATTTAAAGTTCTTCAACAGAGGCCATAATGTACATCAAGCCATGAAGTATGCAGTTATTTCAAATGTGTATCATATTTTGTTACATTTGTATATCATATTTTGAAATTGGACATATATTGTATTAATCCACTCCTGGCAGATTCTCCAAATAGTTAGAACCTCTTGTTATAAAACTTGTTTACTGTATATGTATGATTAGCAACCTAAACAACTATGAAGCAGCAATAAGTCGCCATGTATTCACTTTCTCTGAAAGTGTGGGTGGTATGGTATGGTACACACAGATTGTTATAGGACAATGCTACTAATTAGGGCTATTGAAGCAGCTGAAAGATGGCTTCCAGGCAGGTTCAGTATGGACATTCTCTTTGGGAGACCGGAACAAACCACTGGATCATGGTTAAATGAGTTAGCAGAGGTAAACTTTTGCATGTATAGATTGTCTTGTAGCACTTCCATAAAAAGAATTTATTTGCTCCTACCTTCAATTGATCTGTATGGAGACCCTACATCTGCCATTAAAAGAGAATCCTGTATATATTGGTTGCCTACTGGGATGCATTAAAAGGCTCTGTTCTAGTTCAGTTAGATCAGACAATTACCTTTGGGAACTTGTACCCCTGAAGTGACATTGGAATTCCATTTCTTTGTTTAAGTTCTACTCTCTCATAGTACTCTTATTGTTTGGCTTATTATACATGGCTTAGGAGTTCCAGTTGACATTTAGGTATTTAGTTTGCTAAGATGGGGAATAGTACAATGTAGGTAACTAACTGACACTCACAGTCACTTGATACCTGCTTCTTTTTACTCCCAGCAATTTGTGATGACTACACTGTAAATATCTCTCATAATAGAATAAAGATTTCTTCTAACTACATTAAACGTATCTTTTGAATGGGTCATCTTTTGACTTTTTGAACATCTACAATTTTTGGGCTTCTTGTAAAATAGTCTATTTGGGTAATGGGACCCTTCCACCCACAATAAGACTTCATTTGTTTGCTTAACCAACTGCATCCTTAGATGCTCAAAAGATGAAAGACGAATCATTCAAAGTATGTCTGTAGTATTGTTGTGGAACATTTAATCCTAATGATGTGATGGCTCTAGGTTCTCCAAATCTGTGGTGACCATGTCTCCCTCTACCAGCTGACTGTTGAGAGAGGCACTCCATTGGCACACCTAGTGAAGCAAGGAGCAATAGTGAGTGTTGTCTCTAGTGTATGACAATTGGTGGTGTACGAGTCATTGTTCTCCCTCCATCTCCGTGAGGTCCTTCCAGATGAGGACATTGTAGCAGAAATGTACACTTGTGCTGTGAAAGTAAGAATTAAATTGGATGCTGTATGTTTAAATGCTTGATCACTCCCTTTTCATGAAGATGCTTGAAGAGTCTGGTTTAGAAAGATACGAAGTATCCAATTTTGCAAAACCAGTGAGTCATTATTGCACCACAACAAACATTTTTTCATTTGTTATACAATAAGTATATGTATATACTGAGTATCCATGATACTAGATATCCATAAGTATACTGGATGTCTATAACTATACTAGTATCCATAAATGTATATTCCCCCAGGGTGCCAGGAGCCAGCACAATCAAGCATATTGGAGGGGAGAGGACTACATTGGCATAGGCCCAGGTTCCATTAGATGCATACATCTAGATCTGTGGTAACTGTCATTTACTATATCTCTCTCTCTCTCTCTCTCTTTCTCTGATAGGTGCTCACTCAAGGTTTTAAGCACACTACTCAATCTAATATAAAATTACTCACCAAGATGTCCTCTTGATGTATATATCATATTTGTATTATTTGTTTTCCCACTAGAATCACACATGAAGATTCCATAATGGCGCTAGTGCAAATACCTGAACCGATTATGTGGATAAACAAAGTATATATTAATCTCAACTGAACTCTTTATGTGTGTACCTGTACTTACTGTTATGAGGTACCTCCATATATGTAATTGAACTAACTACTGATTGTATGGTGCTATAGACATGGGCTAGTCCAATGTAATTAATATATCTTGCTCATGTTAATTGATACTTTATATATTTTTAAGGTTACCAAATATGGAAGTGGGACAAAGAGATGGGACAAGCTCACTAAGCAAGAGAGGTGCATGGACATGTTTGTATTAAACCTTGCTAGCTGTAGAGAATTGTGTATTGGTATTTATTGTAATCTGAATATTTCCATACGTTCCATATAGATTGGAAGAGATAATTCTCACTTCAATGAGAACAAAAGAAGGTCTCACCAGAGAGGTATATTGGCTTGTTTACAGTTCTATATATGACGTGTTGATAATCTGTATGCATTGCTATTGAATACAGATCTTTTCCAAGTTTGTCACTGATCAGAGTCTTTCTAGTTTCTTTGGTTGCTCTGTGACTACCAGAGGACTTCTTGATGGAGGATTTCTAGAAATTGGTGATGAGTAAGTGATGCATTTCTAATTCAAATGATAATAATAATTGTGACGTACGTATATATTACAGGTATTTAAGAGCAAGTCATTATGGACTAAATGTTGCAGACAATATTGCATGCAAGATTGCTACAGAAATTAATGACAAAATGTGACAAATAAAGCTGATTAGTGAATTTTGTCGCCGATAATTTGACATCAATGGTCACCCTGATGTATCAAAGTAAACTGTATACATTCAAAGTATTCATACTAACTATATTGTGTACAGCCAATCTTCAATAGAAGGTGACCATATTTTATATGCACAATAGGTATATAAAGCATGTACATATTGTGACTGTCTAATACACCTATTTGATCAAGAGCTGCCCTCAAACAATTTTGGAAGAGACATGGAGAATCTCACTGAAGGAAATGGTGTGATGATTGTGAATTCAACACTTAGTCTTAGAGTTCCTGGATTTACAAGTTTCAATTTATTGATGCTCATATTGATATTGGTGCCAAGTATTTTCCTCAACATCATTACTCTTCTTGGGCTTATACTTGATCCTGTGTCACCATCTCAAATTCGCATCCTTCTTGGAAACATCATTTCTGCAGGAATACTGGTTGGAATGGCACAAGTATTGCAGCATTTAACAGCAATTGTTCTCTCCCAAACTAGTCTTCCTCCTCCAAACTCACCACTCTGTGAAATAGTGACTGCAACCATGCTGACTGCAAGTGGAGTCCGGTTGGTGTTTTCTCCATTCTTTTCGATTGTAGTGTACATTCTTATCAAGCACGGCTTAAAGGTAGTCAAAAAGAAGTTTATTTGTATTGCATTGGTAATAATTTGGGTCAGTTTGTTACTTCTCTCAGTACTCGTTCTAATACCGCATATTGTTGGTGTTGGTTACGTAGGAGGAGCAGCTTGCCTTCCTGCAAGAAGCCCTAAATCCTTGGATGTTCTGTTCTATCTTTACGTGGCCATCTGGATCATTCCAATCGGTCTAACTTCTGTTATTACAACAATTTCAGCACCCCTAGCTACTCTTCGTTATGTCAATAAAAACAAGCTCAACTTAGGAGGCAAAGATGACGATTTTAAGAGAGCTATGATCAAATTGGCCGTTTTCGTCATTCTTGGAAACTTTTTCATTTTCTGTGGTCGAATTATCCCAACTCTTGCTAACGTAGTCAGCATGTTAGCTTCCCCGACTCCTGTTTTCGCCTATGTAGTGGCATTTCTCATTGATGCTGCATTGCTTCCAACACCATTATTGGTCTTATACTACCTCAAGAATACCAGGAAGGCACTAAAAAAGTTATTCACTTCATGTCGAAACAGGGAGATCAAGAAAAGGGAACAAAGCAGAAAAAATCATGAAGAGGAAACTAGAGACAGCACTTTATCCTCATAGCTTGATTAAGAGAGCGTTAAGACTAGATTTTTTAGACTGTTTACTGGAGTTTATAAGCTACAAATGAACTTCTTTACTGTAATGCATGTTTATGAAGAGCATGTTTCGTCTTCAATTCAACACGACGCATTGATGCGAACGAGAGGCAGCGACGAATTGTTGAATTACTACGGTAATAAGTTTTTTTCTTTTCATTTCACAACGTAGTTAGTCCATTTTAACATGATCAGGCTTGTAGCCGCGGGGACTTAAGGAGTGAGTCTAACTCGTCGGTTGGCATGTGCTTAGGTCCGAAGCTGCTGTATCGGTTGGTGCCATGGGGAAGTGCTCACCTAATATCGATTTATCGATACATGGAACCCGGGGAAGGATCGATGGAAGGTAACAGCAGATCTCTAACGTGACTGTTTTTTCTCTTTTTTCCTTATTGTCAGCATATCGCAATTGTAGTGGGATGTTTTTCCTTATCATCAGGATATCGTTGTAGTCGATTTGGCATTAAAAGTGGGGCCTTTTTATTTTTTTCCTACGGAACGATTTTTTTCTAATGTCTACACATATTTACACAATATATCATCATTATCCACCAATTTGTGATGACTACACTGTAAATATCTCTCATAATAGAATAAAGATTTCTTCTAACTACATTAAACTTATCTTTTGAATGGGTCATCTTTTGACTTTTTGAACATCTACAATTTTTGGGCTTCTTGTAAAATAGTCTATTTGGGTAATGGGACCCTTCCACCCACAATAAGACTTCATTTGTTTGCTTAACCAACTGCATCCTTAGATGCTCAAAAGATGAAAGACGAATCATTCAAAGTATGTCTGTAGTATTGTTGTGGAACATTTAATCCTAATGATGTGATGGCTCTAGGTTCTCCAAATCTGTGGTGACCATGTCTCCCTCTACCAGCTGACTGCTGAGAGAGGCACTCCATTGGCACACCTAGTGAAGCAAGGAGCAATAGTGAGTGTTGTCTCTAGTGTATGACAATTGGTGGTGTATGAGTCATTGTTCTCCCTCCATCTCCGTGAGGTCCTTCCAGATGAGGACATTGTAGCAGAAATGTACACTTGTGCTGTGAAAGTAAGAATTAAATTGGATGCTGTATGTTTAAATGCTTGATCACTCCCTTTTCATGAAGATGCTTGAAGAGTCTGGTTTAGAAAGATACGAAGTATCCAATTTTGCAAAACCAGTGAGTCATTATTGCACCACAACAAACATTTTTTCATTTGTTATACAATAAGTATATGTATATACTGAGTATCCATGATACTAGATATCCATAAGTATACTGGATGTCTATAACTATACTAGTATCCATAAATGTATATTCCCCCAGGGTGCCAGGAGCCAGCACAATCAAGCATATTGGAGGGGAGAGGACTACATTGGCATAGGCCCAGGTTCCATTAGATGCATACATCTAGATCTGTGGTAACTGTCATTTACTATATATCTCTCTCTCTCTCTCTCTTTCTCTGATAGGTGCTCACTCAAGGTTTTAAGCACACTACTCAATCTAATATAAAATTACTCACCAAGATGTCCTCTTGATGTATATATCATTTTTCAGCTGAGCTAGTATTTGTTTTCTCACTAGAATCACACATGAAGATTCCATAATGGCGCTAGTGCAAATACCTGAACCGATTATGTGGATAAACAAAGTATATATTAATCTCAACTGAACTCTTTATGTGTGTACCTGTACTTACTGTTATGAGGTACCTCCATATATGTAATTGAACTAACTACTGATTGTATGGTGCTATAGACATGGGCTAGTCCAATGTAATTAATATATCTTGCTCATGTTAGTTGATACTTTTTATATTTTTAAGGTTACCAAATATGGAAGTGGGACAAAGAGATGGGACAAGCTCACTAAGCAAGAGAGGTGCATGGACATGTTTGTATTAAACCTTGCTAGCTGTAGAGAATTGTGTATTGGTATTTATTGTAATCTGAATATTTCCATACGTTCCATATAGATTGGAAGAGATAATTCTCACTTCAATGAGAACAAAAGAAGGTCTCACCAGAGAGGTATATTGGCTTGTTTACAGTTCTATATATGACGTGTTGATAATCTGTATACATTGCTATTGAATACAGATCTTTTCCAAGTTTGTCACTGATCAGAGTCTTTCTAGTTTCTTTGGTTGCTCTGTGACTACCAGAGGACTTCTTGATGGAGGATTTCTAGAAATTGGTGATGAGTAAGTGATGCATTTCTAATTCAAATGATAATAATAATTGTGACGTACGTATATATTACAGGTATTTAAGAGCAAGTCATTATGGACTAAATGTTGCGGACAATATTGCATGCAAGATTGCTACAGAAATTAATGACAAAATGTGACTTTATATTATATTTTAACTAGCTCTTTAATTGTGTTGAAGCCAATTAGGAGAAATTGTGTTACTTTGCACCATTAGGGACACAAATAAAGCTGATTAGTGAATTTTGTCGCCGATAATTTGACATCAATGGTCACCCTAAGGTTATCAAAGTAAACTGTTTACATTCAAAGTATTCATATATTGTGTATAGCCAATCTTCAATAGAAGGTGACCATGCACAATAGGTATATAAAGCATGTTACATATTGTGACTGTCTAATACACCTATTTGATCAAGAGCTGCCTTCAAACAATTTTGAAAGAGACATGGAGAATCTCACTGAAGGAAATGGTGTGATGATTGTGAATTCAACACTTAGTCTTAGAGTTCCTGGATTTACAAGTTTCAATTTATTGATGCTCATATTGATATTGGTGCCAAGTATTTTCCTCAACATCATTACTCTTCTTGGGCTTATACTTGATCCTGTGTCACCATCTCAAATTCGCATCCTTCTTGGAAACATCATTTCTGCAGGAATACTGGTTGGAATGGCACAAGTATTGCAGCATTTAACAGCAATTGTTCTCTCCCAAACTAGTCTTCCTCCTCCAAACTCACCACTCTGTGAAATAGTGACTGCAACCATGCTGACTGCAAGTGGAGTCCGGTTGGTGTTTTCTCCATTCTTTTCGATTGTAGTGTACATTCTTATCAAGCACGGCTTAAAGGTAGTCAAAAAGAAGTTTATTTGTATTGCATTGGTAATAATTTGGGTCAGTTTGTTACTTCTTTCAGTACTCATTCTAATACCGCATATTGTTGGTGTTGGTTACGTAGGAGGAGCAGCTTGCCTTCCTGCAAGAAGCCCTAAATCCTTGGATGTTCTGTTCTATCTTTACGTGGCCATCTGGATCATTCCAATCGGTCTAACTTCTGTTATTACAACAATTTCAGCACCCCTAGCTACTCTTCGTTATGTCAATAAAAATAAGCTCAACTTAGGAGGCAAAGATGACGATTTTAAGAGAGCTATGATCAAATTGGCCGTTTTCGTCATTCTTGGAAACTTTTTCATTTTCTGTGGTCGAATTATCCCAGCTCTTGCTAACGTAGTCAGCATGTTAGCTTCCCCGACTCCCGTTTTCGTCTATGTAGTGGCATTTCTCATTGATGCTGCATTGCTTCCAACACCATTATTGGTCTTATACTACCTCAAGAATACCAGGAAGGCACTAAAAAAGTTATTCACTTCATGTCGAAACAGGGAGATCAAGAAAAGGGAACAAAGCAGAAAAAATCATGAAGAGGAAACTAGAGACAGCACTTTATCCTCATAGCTTGATTAAGAGAGCGTTAAGACTAGATTTTTTAGACTGTTTACTGGAGTTTATAAGCTACAAATGAACTTCTTCACTGTAATGCATGTTTATGAAGAGCATGTTTCGTCTTCAATTCAACACGACACATTGATGCGAACGAGAAGCAGCGACGAATTGTTGAATTACTACGGTAATAAGTTTTTTTTTCTTTTCATTTCACAACGTAGTTAGTCCATTTTAACATGATCAGGCTTGTAGCCGCGGGGACTTAAGGAGTGAGTCCTAACTCGTCGGTTGGTATGTGCTTATAGGTTCCGAAGCTGCTGTATCGGTTGGTGCCATGGGGAAGTGCTCACCTAATATCGATTTATCGATACATGGAACCCGGGGAAGGATCGATGGAAGGTAACAGCAGATCTCTAACGTGACTGTTTTTTCTCTATTTTCCTAATTGTCAGCATATCGCAATATTTGTAGTGGGATGTTTTATTTCCTTATCATCAGGATATCGTTGTAGTCGATTAGGCATTAAAAGTTGTTTTTTCCTATGCAACGATTTTTTTTCTGATGTCTACACATATTTACACAATATATCATCATCATCATTATTATTATTATTATTTAACAACAGGAATGCTACATCCACCAGAGTGGGTTTTTATGCAAGTTACAGACAAACACACAAAACAGCATAAGATAATAGTTGGAGTAAATAATTCAGTATTATAAAGTTGAATTATAAGGTCATTAGTGCTTGCTTGAAAGATGATATATACTGCGGCAGCTGGTTGTAGTGGTAGGCACTCTGGTACTCAAATGACAGTCTGAACTTGTTTGTACGAGGATGGGGAGATGTAACTTGTTAGCCCCTTGGGTGGACGAGTAGAGGTGTGAGTTCTTGATAAATTTGCTGTCAGGTAGACAGGAGCCTGCTGGAGTAAACATCGATGCACCTGACACAGCATCTGGTTGTGGTGACGTTGATGAAGGATAGTCCAGTGGAGCGACTCATACACCTTAGCAATCACTGGCCCATGGGATCACAGAGATGGGTCTAATATATCATATATCACTGACACAACTCTTCCAGTATATATTTGAGTTTATTGTGTGCACATATGCCTACCCCTATATATATATTATGTAAATTAGTGATCATGCATGTAAAATTAAATACAGTAACCGTTTTCTATTGAGGTATATTGGCTTGTTTACAGTTCTATATATGACATGTTGTTGATAATCTGTATGCATTGCTATTGAATACAGATCTTTTCCAAGTTTGTCACTGATCAGAGTCTTTCTAGTTTCTTTGGTTGCTCTGTGACTACCAGAGGACTTCTTGATGGAGGATTTCTAGAAATTGGTGATGAGTAAGTGATGCATTTCTAATTCAAATGATAATAATAATTGTGACGTACGTATATATTACAGGTATTTAAGAGCAAGTCATTATGGACTAAATGTTGCGGACAATATTGCATGCAAGATTGCTACAGAAATTAATGACAAAATGTGACTTTATATTATATTTTAACTAGCTCTTTAATTGTGTTGAAGCCAATTAAGAGAAATTGTGTTACTTTGCACCATTAGGGACACAAATAAAGCTGATTAGTGAATTTTGTCACCAATAATTTGACATCAATGGTCACCCTGAGGTTATCAAAGTAAACTGTATACATTCAAAGTATTCATATATTGTGTATAGCCAATCTTCAATAGTAGGTGATCATGACCATATTTTATATGCACAATAGGTATATAAAGCATGTTACATATTGTGACTGTCTAATACACCTATTTGATCAAGAGCTGCCTTCAAACAATTTTGAAAGAGACATGGAGAATCTCACTGATGGAAATGGTGTGATGATTGTGAATTCAACACTTAGTCTTAGAGTTCCTGGATTTACAAGTTTCAATTTATTGATGCTCATATTGATATTGGTGCCAAGTATTTTCCTCAACATCATTACTCTTCTTGGGCTTATACTTGATCCTGTGTCACCATCTCAAATTCGCATCCTTCTTGGAAACATCATTTCTGCAGGAATACTGGTTGGAATGGCACAAGTATTGCAGCATTTAACAGCAATTGTTCTCTCCCAAACTAGTCTTCCTCCTCCAAACTCACCACTCTGTGAAATAGTGACTGCAACCATGCTGACTGCAAGTGGAGTCCGGTTGGTGTTTTCTCCATTCTTTTCGATTGTAGTGTACATTCTTATCAAGCACGGCTTAAAGGTAGTCAAAAAGAAGTTTATTTGTATTGCATTGGTAATAATTTGGGTCAGTTCGTTACTTCTTTCAGTACTCATTCTAATACCGCATATTGTTGGTGTTGGTTACGTAGGAGGAGCAGCTTGCCTTCCTGCAAGAAGCCCTAAATCCTTGGATGTTCTGTCATATCTTTACTTGGCCATCTGGACCATTCCAATCGGTCTAGCCTCCATTGTTATAACAATTTCAGCACCCCTAGCTACTCTTCGTTATGTCAATAAAAACAAGCTCAGCTTAGGAGGCAAAGATGACGATTTTAAGAGAGCTATGATCAAATTGGCCGTTTTCGTCATTCTTGGAAACTTTTTCATTTGCTGTGGTCGAATTATCCCAGCTCTTGCTAGCGTAGTCAGCATGTTAGCTTCCCCGACTCCTGTTTTCGTCTATGTAGTAGCATTTCTCATTGACGCTGCATTGCTTCCAACACCATTATTGGTCTTATACTACCTCAAGAATACCAGGAAGGCACTAAAAAAGTTATTCACTTCATGTCAAAACAGGGAGATCAAGAAAAGGGAACAAAGCAGAAAAAAATCATGATAAGGAAACTAGAGACCGAGCTAGAGACAGCACTTTATCCTCATAGCTTGATTAAGAGAACGTTAAGACTAGATTTTTTAGACTGTTTACTGGAGTTTATAAGCTACAAATGAACTTCTTTACTATAAGGTTGAGTAGTACATTGAAATACCCACACGCACTAAATTTGTGTAAAAACATATGCATGTTTATGAATAGCATGTTTTGTCTTCAACTCAACACGACACATTGATGCGAACGAGAAGCAGCGACGAATTCTTGAATTACTACGGTAATAAGTTTTTTTTTCATTTCACAACGTAATTAATCCATTTTAACGTGATCAGGCCTGCCAGCTAAGCCGCGGGGAAGGAGTGAGTCCTAACTCGTCGGTTGGCATGTGCTTAGGTTCCGAAGCTTTCCTCTATCTATGGTGCCATGGGGGAAGTGCTCACCTAATATCGATTTATCGATACCTGGAACCCGGGGAAGGACATCGTCGGTTCTTCTGCCACACTTTGCACTAGTTAGGCATTATCAACTATCCTGGCCCCAGAATGGAAGGTAACAGCAGATCTCTAAACGTGACTGTTTTTTCTCTTTTTTCCTTATCATCAGGATATCGCGATATTTGTGTTGCATGGGACCTTTTTATTTTTTTCCTACGCAACGATTTTTTCTATAATATATTAGTTAAGTTAGGATGTGTCTACACATATTTATACAATATATCATCATCCTCATCACCATCATCATTATTTAACAACAGGAATGCTACATCCACCAGAGTGGTTCTCATGCGGGTCCTGGGAGCAAGTTACAGACAAACACACAAAACAGCATAAGATAATAGTTGGAGTAAATAATTCAATATTATAAAGTTGAATTATAAGGTCATTATATATACTGCAGCAGCTGGTTGTAGTGATAGGCACTCTGGTACTCAAATGACAGTCTGAACTTGTTTGTACGAGGATGGGGAGATGTAACTTGTTAGCCCCTTGGGTGGACGAGTAGAGGTGTGAGTTCTTGATAAATTTGCTGTCAGGTATATAGACAGGAGCCTGCTGGAGTAAACATCGATGCACCTGACACAGCATCTGGTTGTGGTGACATTGATGAAGGATAGTCCAGTGGAGCGACTCATACACCTTAGCAATCACTGGCCATGGGATCACAGAGATGGGTCTAATATATATATCATATATCACTGACACAACTCTTCCAATACATATATATATTTGAGTTTATTGTGTGCACATATATACCTACCCCTATATATTAGAGATTATGCATGTAAAATTAAATACAGTAACCGTTTTCTATTTTACTAACCAAATGTAGGCCTATATAATAATATATTATATATGATACCAAATATAAGTATACATTAATTATTTAAGCCATACATTTTGTATAAGATTATTGCAGCATACATAATTACAACACAGCATGTTTGCCATATTCTCTTATGACAATTAGCCATTACAATTGGTAAGTCTCATCAGTTAAGACAAATTCACTTAAATAGGTTACAACCGGATGAGTTTTACAAATTAGAATGATGTGCTCAATGCTTTCTATGTTTAGAACTCTTTTTATAACGGCTTCTGCTGCTACTCTCTTCTGAAGAATGTTTCAGTTTTCTTCTTTTCTCAGGTTTGCTTTTCTTGGAGGATCGCTCATCATATTCGTAATCTCTTCTTCTATGCTTCTCTTTTCTGCTGTGTGAATGTCTATCGGAATCACTCTTTTTGAGCTTCTTTCTTGAAGATTTTTCTCCATGTCTCTTTGTGTGTCTGTGGGCCTCTGATGTATGCTTCTTCTTCTTTCGTCTCTCTAGCTTATACTCAGTTTCACTCTTGTTACTTGAGTCAATATCACTGTCTTTAGCAGAATCTGAGCTTAAACATTCACTGGAAGATGCTTTATACTTTCTTTTCTTCTTAGCATTTGGTGAGCTATAAATAGGATTTGAAGGACTTTTTGGAGGTTCTTTTATCTCATCCAAATCTTCAGACAATGCTTTTGTCAGATCATTGCCACTTTGAGGTTGCTTTGCTATATTCACATCAGACACTTCACCTTCTTCAGATAATTCTCCCTCTTCTAAATCTACTGCATTATTGGCTTGAGGTTGTGTCTTCTCATCATATCCATCCAATTCTTCATCAACGTGAACTTGAACACCATCTGTGATGTACAAAGGATATATGTACAGTATGTATACAATTTCCATTCATTTATACTCAAGTTACTCCCTAATCATCCTCTTACATGGATCCATTTATGTGCATATATGTAGATACAAATCTACCTTTCTAATAACAACTCTGTAATAGTTATACACTCAGCCCTTAGGCTTTTCTTGTATTTTCACAGGATAATGCAAGCTTATTGAATTATCAGAGGGATATTGCATTGTATAACTATAATAAGAGGCCAAAGTGCCTCTTATTATAGTTAGTTATACATCAGTTGTGGAATATAATTAGCCTCAGTTGCTCCAGCAACGGGGTGTATAGAAGAAATAACATGTGTCTATGTGTACGTATGTACCCTCTTCACTGCTACCATGTGATAAAATGGTTTTGTCATCAGTACAAATCTTTGGCTTCTCTTCATCTCTCTGATAGGATTCAGCAGGAAGGTCCCCAGCATTGATCTTGCGTTCTTTAGTATCTTCAGTCAAGTGTGGGTTACCTGGGCTAATTTTTTGTTCATAATTTTCAACTTTGGATCTCATTTCTTTAGGTGAATCACCTCTATCACTAATATTTGTACTGGATGGTGAACTTTGGTTAGATCGGACGGAACACGCTGAGTCAATATCAGAGTCACGACCCGGACTCAACTGACCTTCAGCCTCATAAGAACCTTTCTCCCTTGTGGAGGACACTTCTTCGGAACTGGATCTAGACCTCCTTCTAGTTTTGTTTTTCTTGGAGCTGCTCCTTGAAGACGCCTTTTCATGTTTTTCTTTTTTCCCCACATCTCTATGTTTCTTAGAGCTGTGTTTCTTACTACTCTTTGGAGCTGGGGATCTACTTCTAGATTTCTTGCTACTTTTGGCTCTAATGGGTGTCGGAGAAGGCGAGCTACTTCTTGAGGCTGGGGATTGTGAGTTGCTACGCATTCTTCTTTTTGATCTCTTCTTGACCTTGGTATCCCTAGAGCGTAGTTTGTAGGAACATATCACCAGTAGTGACGTGTTTTAACAGCTTGTAACACAGAGAAAGAAAGACGTAGTTGAGAATACTTACAATTCCTTCTTCCATGCTGCTTCTTTGAGTTTCAGAAACTCCTCTTTAGATAGCATACCTTGTGGGTGGGACTGGTTTAGATCCATTGCAGAAGCAGCAGGCTTTGGAACCAAATGACTAGCTAACAGAGGACTAAAATAAGTACAATAGAGATACATTAAAATGGATACTGTAAGATAACAAAGACCAACACAATTAGCTGCTATTAAAGGCACCAGATATGATAACATACTTTAAGGTAGGGTGAAACTGATTGGGCACCTGTGATATCATTCCTCCAAGCGTACCTGTACAACAAGTAAATGAATAATCTAAAACACCATTTTGCTGGACCTACTAGCATGAATATGAAGCTTAGGAAACACACAAAGTATGTGTGACATGTGACTTAGGGCAAGACTAAACAGCTTTGGATGATGATAGTTAGACTTTATGCAATGTATCTTTTAAAAGGATCGTCTTTCGATTTTTAGAGCGTCTAAAGCAGTTTTGTTGTCTCTTCAGACCTTTCGACCCCGAGGGTCCTCTTCAGTGACTGATGTTGGTCTTCAGGTGTCTACTTTTATAGGCATCGGTTCCCGCTCTAAAAATCAAAAGATGATCCTTTCAAAAGATAAGTTTGATACAGTTAGAAGAAATCCATATTCTATTTATATGTTTCCCTCTCCTTCATAACTGGCAACTTAAACACTTATCTCATACGTACATAGCAAATATACAGGAAACACATGCAACAAATAAAAAAGAAAAATGACTTGAGAGCTTTCAAATTGAACAAAATTAAAAGAGAGAGGTCACACACGTGCATAAACCCACCTGCCACAAAGGGGTTGAGAGGTTGCACCATGGGGGTGGAATGAGCAAGTCCAAGTGGAAGTCCAGTCAATGCAGGAGCTTGCAAAGCTGGACGCATGGGCGGAGCTGTAACATGAATCTGAGGTGCCAGAGATGTGACTACTGGTGGCAACTATTCAAGAAAAGAAACATTACTGTCTGTATTGGTCCTTTTATAGAGGAAGACCCATTAATGGGACATTTCCTTCAATTACGTAAATTGCTTTTAATGACAAAATAATGGATTGAGTCATACGTGCAAGTACTAGGTTGATACATATAATTGGTATGTTAATAATATGCATTGTACAACATTCACTGTAGCATGAAGATTCAGAGTGACTTACGGGTTGACTGACAGGAAAGGTGGTCGTGATAGGTGCAGGCTGTGAAGTGAACTTTGAAGAATCTCTTAACTGTTCTGAAATTAAAGTTTCATACAAATACATAACCTGTACATGTGGGGCTGTATAATAATTACATACATACCAGATGTGTTCTCAGCTGGTACAGTAGGTTCAGCTACAGTCTTTGTGACAGTCCCTGCTTCCTCTTTTGTGACCACTGATGGCTCATTTGGTACACTTGGACTGTTGGATCGAGAAGGTTCTTTGCTCTTTGATCCTCCTCCCATCTCTTCAATCTTCACCTCACTCTTCTTTGGAGGCACCAGTTTCATTCCAGGCTTCAGTTCACTCCGAAACTTCTGTGAATACTATGTACAACAAAACCATGGCAATAACAACAGCTTGGTTACAACATCAAAGTGTCCATACGTAAGAGTGTGAGGACCATTGGATAGACTCACAGATCTTACTCCCTTGTTGATCACAAGGTTGTCAGGTGACATAGATTTAAAGCAATTGGGACACTTGAAGTCATGTTCCAATAAATGGTTACGAATACCTGCAATGAATATCATTAGTAAAAAAGGCATGAAGATTAAAGAAAAAAGTGACAAAAAGTTGTCCTGACAGTGTAAGAAATAATTAAGAAAAGATGAGTAAGGTGGACTAAAATTATACGCATTTCATAGCCTTACATCCATCGCAGTAACTTTCATGACAACAAGGTATAATGACAGCATCGGTTACCAAGTTGTTACAGAGTTCACATATCAATTCTGATGGTATCACAACTTCTTGGGAGTCTGCAGAGTCTCCTGTCCTTTCAGGTTTCTTCCTTTGGACTCCACTGAACATATCAAAGACTTACAATCAAATGAAAACATAAATTAGGTGCGGAAGACTTACAGGTCGGTTGTGAGAACCACCAGTTTTCCTTTGCTGTCCTTCATCACTCCAGGGACCAGCTTACCTATGCTTGTGAGCTGAGATTGGGGGATGCCTGTAGCAGTCTTGATGGACATTCGGTGCTCACCCTAGGTATAGCAATTAAACACATGTTGAAATTCCTATCAAGGAACTACGTACACCAACAAAATGGACACCTTAGGTCACAAAGGTCACAAAGGTCACAAAGGTACAAATGTATACAGCACCTCAAATCAAGAGGTGGTTTGTAAAGACTACAAAGGTAATTAGTTTTCCTTCATGCATACATGGAGGATATGATGTAACATCAGAACATTATATTCAGGAAAGCTGTATCTATAAATTATAGCTTTTCATATAAGTAGATTTGGTGCTAATTGTGTACTCATGCAGGAAACAGGAAGCACATGCAGGAAACAGGAAGCACATGCGGGAAACAGGAAGCACATGCAGGAAACAGGAAGCACATGCGGGAAACAGGAAGCACATGCAGGAAACAGGAAGCACATGCAGGAAACAGGAAGCACATGCGGGAAACAGGAAGCACATGCGGGAAACAGGAAGCACATGCGGGAAACAGGAAGCACTCCAGTCACTACTATATCCATGTGTATATGGAAAGAGCTCCTTAGTGATTTCAGTTGATCTGCCTCCCACCCTAGATTATTCTCAGATGTAATTCACAAGGACAACATGAATCAAACAAAACTTTTATGCATGACATTGTATGTAAGTCTCACCCTTCCTTTAGGACACTGGTTTCGAAAGTGGTCCTTCCCTCCGCAGTTGAAGCACGTATAGTTGGGAGGTGGTTTCTGAAACCGATACTTGCCTTGAGCATAGGCTGCAGACCTGAAGGCATCAAAAATAACCATCTAAAAGGTTAAAGGTTAAAGGTTGAAGGTTGGCACTGTATTACACATGTGACAAGAATGTGGGCCTAACTCTGATGAAAGATGAAAGGAACTATGATACGGTGGCTTCATATCTGAGGTTGCCACAAAGGATTCATATGCTCATGCAGTTGGATCGGCCTACGCACTGGGAGGTGACATTAAAATCCTTTTCAACCCTGTCCATCAAAGCCTTTAGCTTTGCTTCTTCTGATGCGTTGGCTGTTTCCAAATTGACACCCTATCACAAAGCAACAAATACCAAAAGAATGACATATTACATTAAATTTCTGTTCTCCTTCTCTCTTCAAAGAGCAAAGAATACATTCCATCTTTTCTGATATGTACAGTTTCAAGTAACAATAAAAAAGTATGCCCAGATGTTTGTATGCATGTGTGTACGCATGCACAGAGCTGAAATCCTAGTTGTTATTTGAAAGCCAACATGTACTTCATCCTAAATCATAATCACTGTAAACAAAAGCCATTTAAAGAGGTGCCAATGTCTGCATATTTTAACAACAACCCACACATACTTTCCCATAAAAAAAAACAAAACAACTTGTACATTTAGAAAACAGGGAACACACAACATGCAGATGAATAGGCAGAGTAGCTCAATGTCGTGCTATTAGTATAGTCAGGTTGGCAACTTATCCACTGGTCCTCATTGTAGGAATATCAAGCATTTGGCACCCTATTCCATGACAATGACCTGTAATATGCATGAAATACCTCCTTGGTCAGGTCATGTGCTGGGATAAGTGACACCATTTTTAACAAAATAAAAAAGGTTTAAAAAAGTGTCTTGACTGAAAAAGAATGTCACAGTTTGTCACACCAGTTTTTAAGATTAAACAAGATTGTCATTCTGCTTCAATTTCCTTCTTGTTCTTTTGAGCTAAAAGCTGACATCTTTTGTCCTTCTTGTTGAAGTCTTGCGTTCCTCTCCACAATTAACAGAACTATACCTACAATGCAGATAATATAACTACCTGATTCTCAATCAAATCCTTTGCCGTCATTTCTTGGCTTTCTGAAGCTTTGATACTCTCGAGTGGTCTACAAGAGAAATTACAAATGGTCAGTAGAGTATAACCACATCTCTTAGGCGTTTCTTACCCGGCTACCAGTCGCAGAGGAACCTTCTTCACGTATACGCTCTTGTTCCGCGGTATCATGTCCGTCTCGTCTGTGTATTCTATAGATATGGAAGGACGTAGTTTCACTTAAGGCATTTCGCATTACATGAACACGTACCTTCATTTGTGTTGGCATCTATAACCTCCAGTTTGGACACCTCTGGTTTAATGTTCTTTTCCTTCATAATGAGTTCTTTAAAGTCACCCACGGAAATATCAATTCCATCAAATCTGATTGTGTTGAACGGTTCGGCTTTTGTAGCGTAAAACTGCCATCTGATAACAGACATTTTCTAATAAGACACGGACAAGAAGAAGAAAGTTCCGACCGAGACGCGACCAGATCGACCATGTGCAGCTATTACGTCATCAGTTACAAATACGTCACCAAAATGTCCTTTGACCCTAAAGGGTAGCCAAAAAGGAGCTGCCAGCGAAGAAGAGTTGCATTTATAGATCAGTGGATCGGAAAGGGTAATGCAAAGGTAAGCTAACTTAGGTTGTCAGTTCCCTAGAATTACAGTCTTTACCTTATTCTGATACAGTCCAGAAGAGCATCCAGTGTCGGTGGAAGTACGCGATGCAGAGAAACGTAAAGGGCTATCAAAGTATTATGTAAGAAACTCTCACTGGCATACCAAGTGCTATTCAAATTGACCTCCATTCTTGTTCAGAACTCCCAAACTGCATTGACGTGTTAATAGCGACTAGGCCTATACGCGAGTTTTATCTTTCCTTATAACACAGGCTTACAGTGTAGAAGTAGAGTTAAACACTGGGACAAAATATTTCATTTTTCGAAGGTACAAGGAGTTTCATGACCTAAATCAGCGTTTGGAGGATCGCTTTCCAGTGGATGCAGGATACTTTAATAAAGAGGAGAGGACACTCCCGGAGTTACCAAAAAAGATAATATTTGGTCGAAGCGCTGTGAGGAACGTAGCCGAGCAACGCCTCCCCATTCTGGACACGTATATGAGAGTTAGTTCATTTAGAGTTCATTTAAATATAAAACTGTGTATAAGTACTTTGAGAGTCTTTGTATTAGCGGCGAGATCACAGTGACTGGTGACCAATTCATTTTCGGTTTGAGTTGTAAGATTTTGAAGTAACACCACACATCATGCTCCTAATAGGTTTGACCAGGACAAACCTATTAGGAGCATTTCGTAAGAAGTTACCTTAGTAATTTCATTTTCCTTCTTATTTTAAATGCAACCAGTAAGTAGACAAATATAAATGATTGATGATTGCCCAAATGTCTTCCTCTGTAGCATCTGTTTTCACTTCCAAATAACATTCGTTTTGACTCCATTGTTTTGTCCTTTTTGAGGCAAACAGCTCAAGACAGGTCACAGGCAGACGATAAGAACATACTTTTGGAGCAAGTTCCCATTGCCTCCTCTCCGCCCACCAGGTAAGGGATACCCTGCTGGTATTATAGGCACTCTTGTTTCAAATAACAATCATGATGTAATGGAGCATATGGACTAATCAGTGTTCGTACATTTCAACACGTTTTGTATTCTATCCTCACATCTTCTTGCATTCCTTGATAACCTCATTCACCGCTGTCACTACTGTTTCTGAACTCAGGACATTGAAATTCTATCAATAGTATTAGTAACTTGTACAAAAGATATTGTATGTTCCCGAGAGTGAAACTTTTGAGGTCTATAAAGGATAAGTCAAGATAATTAAGACTCAGTTAGATCTCATTTATAATTCAACTGCTGAAGCCTAAGTTTTCAGTAGGTTACCTATGATTGGTATATATATCCACTAATTCATATGATAACTGTTTATTTGTGGATACATTGTAAGCTATGACAACAACATGAATTTTACCTCCTGAATGGTTTTAGATCCAAGCCAATCAAAACCCTAGCAAGTGGGAGGGTGTGCAATAAGGTTGGACCATCTTCATCTCCCAGATCACCTCTGGCAGTCTCACCTCAGAGTATAAAGCCGTCCTATCCCCCTCCACCAGCTCCCTCACCCAAACCCAGCCACCCTCCACCTCCCAGACCCAAGGCACCCCAACGACCAAAAGCACCGCCACCCGTCATGGTAATTGTTGTTTACACAATGTATTATTCTAAACTATATAATGTTAGTCAATGCAACTACCCATGTACAAACTTATTGTGTATGTGGCAGATTCTTGCAAGTATTTGCATTTTCAATAACAGGTGTACATAATTCAATGTTGCTAGTTAAGCAGTTATTACCATGTTTCTACTCCAAGCACTTTCCAGTTTACACAGCTCTGAAGGTTGTCCCTCTTTACAGGTAAAACCACTGCCATTCAAACACAAACTGGAGCCCTTCAGATCCAGAATGAACAGTTATATAGTAGACACAGAAGACACTGCAGCTGGAGAATCTGTAAGTGTATGGTCAATAATGAATTGGCTCATGCAGTTTGACCACATGTCAAAGTGTCTGTGATATACTGCTTCTGGAATGTATGAGATTTGTGTTGCTTTTTAAGGATGAGTGGGAAGATGATGAGACAAAAGGAAAGATTACAATGTACTTCAGGGGGCTGCCACGAGAACTAGAAGTTGAACCCGAGGTCATAAAGAAACCAACGTATGCAAAGCTTAGACAGGTTGTAGAGTAAGTCGGGTGCTAACTATAGAGAAGAATCTTCTTCCCGATGTAATGCTACCCTTTTCTCCTTGTTCTGCTTAGGGAGACACTTGTATACACCTGGGTAGTTCTCAATTATAAAGATAAAGATGGCGATCTGGTTCAACTAACAGATGAAGATGATATTAGGCTACTAAAGAAGCACTCTTGTAGAGTGAGAGGAGCCTTTGCAAGGGATCCACTGCACGCACCCTGGCCTCTGTATATCACCAAGGCAGAAGACTACTCAGTCTATAATACTCATCCATACCAGCAGCCTTCAAAAGCTTTCTAACTGTTTTATAATGTTTTCTATTTATTACATTTAGTTTGTATATATCATCAATGTGAAACTCAAAACACGGTATATATATAATGTATCATAAATTTGTAATGTCTCGTGGTTTCTAATTTAGGAAACACTTTAGTCACGTGTCTCTTCAAGTATATGAACAGTGCCTCTTCAGTGTGAGGATGAGATACTAGACATGCTGAGGCCCGGGGCGCAGCTGGATGAGTTGCGTGTAGGGCACAGTCTTAGTGAGGTCTTGCAGCTCTTGAAAGCTAGCTCTTGTAAACCAGTGAAAATCAGCTTTCCATCCAACACCACTACTCGCCATCCCATTCTGGTGATTGCTAAAAAAGAAAATGGTTGCCAATATATAGCTCGCTTTGATGCGCACAAGCAAATAGCGTTATCAGTAGGTATTGAAAGTGGTGCAAACGGAAAAGATTCAATATCTCTGGCCCAATCAGAAGACGTTACTAGACAAGACAGCTTCATAATCGGTCACGTTTGTCCTGCGCTTCCTGTAGTGTTTCAAGATGTTTGCAACCAGCTTGGTCAAAGGCCGCTTGATGCCTCTTTTGAGGAAAGATCTACCGGATATACAGCTCGAGTGTTGTTTGATGGAGTTGTAGTAACAGTCCATCGTTCTTTCCCACCAGAAGCTTTAAAAAGCAGCATTCTGCCACCCTCTCCAATTCCGAGAAGTATCGAGGACCTCAAGAATGCAGAGGTATTCATCAAGTCCGTTCAGGTAATCCCAAAGCACCAGTCCTCCTTGTATCACCTCTCGGTTGGGGAAGGTGGTGGGCGTGGCTTGGTAACTAGCTCAGTTCAAATGATTGTTAGCCCATCCACTTGTAAAATTGTGGGCATTAAAGTAACTCAGCCATGCTCAAGGACCTTCCACGGTAGCTCCTCAATTATCAGTCAGGTTTATTTTGGTGATAGCATTGAAAAGGTCCTGAGGGAGTTAGGATCTCCAGAGAGAGTCTACTATCGATCAGCTGACAATGGCCAGCTCTTTTCCTTTGAATATCCCAAGAAAGTTAGGTCCTCTAGTAAAGAGTCTAATCACAGATCAGACACTTTCTTTAACTATCTATCCCTTGGATTGGATGTTATGTTTGCTCGAGATGAATTGAGCGTCAGGAAAATCATTTTACACTCCAATACACCACTGTCTGCAGATTTTGGGACCTACAGTCGCTGCCACTTCCAAGTGGCTTGCTGTGGTGGAGCTTTGAGTTGTGGAGCTGTGTCAGACATCCACATTGGCCCCCACTCTAAGTGGTCTACATGTGTCAGCCAACTAGGTCGAGGATGCAAGCCTTTGAAGATAGTTCATCACAAAGATCTTGAACATCTGGGGCACACTCATCCTTACCACGTGTGGTATTCAGTGATGGGACAGCTCCTGGTAGAAGTTGTCTCGGACCATATCCATACCTGCTGTATCCTACCAGACATAGCGGACTCACAGACCTTCTCTGCTGGTCTGCCCCCAGAGGAACCACTTTCTACCTCTCTCTCCCAAGGTAGCCATGCAACCAAAGAGCATTTAGCCGCAAACTCACTTCTCTCGCAAGAAGATTTTGATGATGCCAGTTCTAATTTTGCTACTCCTGAAGGTTCCATATCTGCTACTCAAAAGGTTGTATCACATCAGCCCATTCCTGCAATCAAGAAATTGGAAAATGTTAACATCATTGCAGAGAATTCAAACATTTCCAAGTTTGATTTGGCTGCTGAGACCAGTTCAGAGGATGATGTAATCACGTGTGTAGGAGGCTACTTTACTGAGAGCGAATCAGATGATGAGAGCAGTAGTCAAAGTGAAGATTCTACTGCTGAAGCTAGTGAAGAATGTTTTCCAGTCGAAGATGCTGAGAACCAGCCAAGTAGTCTGAATGCTGCAGAACAATCATCCCTAACTTCTGACTTTGATGTTCTTTCACTGACCTTAAATAAAGGTCAGCTAGATGAATCATCCGGTGTCAGTACTAGTCCATCCGGTGTCAGTACTAGTCCATCCGGTGTCAGTACTAGTTCTAGTGTTGTAGAAAAGGTCAAGCCATCTTTTGAATACAAGCCAGCCTCTAACAAGCCATCAACTGCAGGCAGATTGGGAGAGATACAAAAGAGCACGACTCCTCACCTCCTTTCCAACCAGCTGGAGAAGAGGACAGAAAACCAGCCTACGAAGGTTAAGCAAAACAAAAATGTCAAACAAAAAGGAAAGTTTGCATTGTCTGAAAAAGAATCAAAGTTGACAGACCGATTGACTCGACCAACCATTAGCTACCTTCAGCATCATACAAAGGAACATGTTCCTGAAGAACAACAGACTGAGGATTCATCTGGATTGCAAAGTGATCACTTTAATGAGAAGGTGGAAGATGAGCAATTGCCAACTGTTCCCTCTGGAGATCCACTCCTGCCAACTGTACCCTCTGGAGATCCACTCCTGCCAACTGTACCCTCTGGAGATCCACTCCTGCCAACTGTACCCTCTGGAGATCCACTCCTGCCAACTGTACCCTCTGGAGATCCACTCCTGCCAACTGTACCCTCTGGAGATCCACTCCTGCCAACTATATTTAGCAAAGATTTGCTGTTATCTATTGTTCCTGAAGAACCGGATTCTTCTCTATCCAAGGTTGACAAACTACAGCAGACTTCAAGTAGCACTTCTATTACTGTGCAATCTGCTACGACAACTCCAAATATCAGTCTAGGCTCTTTTCAGAACTCCCTCCTGAAGCAGCTTGGAATACCCCTGGACCAACCCACTGGTGACCTTGCAGTAGTGGAACAACAACCCCCCAGTGCCATGGCATTAGACCAGGTTGGAAAAAGTGGTGCTGATAGTGGACAGTCTGACGCTACTCCTGCCTCAGCTGAGCTTACTTTCACTGAGTCACCTGCAGTAGCTGTAGAACCATCTTCTAAACCAGGCTCAGAATTGTTTTCAAGTGAGAGCATGGGAAAATCCCCAGGTACTTCCCCAGGCAGCCTGTCAACACCAGAAGGTAGCCCTGCTTCTAAGAGAAGCTGGTTGCAATTGGGTCCTTTAGTGTCAGAACTGCTTGGTGATGCTGATACTCCTAGTCTTAGTTTAGTAAGTCTATAATGAGCAGGATATAGTTCATGGTGACTTGTGTTACTGAATATCTTTTCTTATTATAGACCTCTGGTGTTATTGAAGATATAAGTATTGACCATGATGCTGTCATCAGCTATCTTACAACCAGACTTGAGGTTTGTGTAATCAAAATGGTGTCC
The DNA here is from genome assembly GCA_947172415.1 of Chondrosia reniformis. Classification (NCBI taxonomy): domain Eukaryota; kingdom Metazoa; phylum Porifera; class Demospongiae; order Chondrillida; family Chondrillidae; genus Chondrosia; species Chondrosia reniformis. The sequence continues at coordinate 6,055,103 of OX359192.1, forward strand.
ATTATTGCACGTGTCAGCTTCTTGTTATTGTGTTTGTAGATGTTACCCAAATACCTGTCAGTAAATCTGCTGGACTCTTGGACTAATGGCATCCCCACTCCAAATCTTGCTGAAAAAGTCAGAATCGAAACTGCTGAGGGAGATGCATTGTTTTTGTCACTCTTGGAAGTATTTATAGAACACAAGTGAGTACACACAGTGTTACAGTTGCCTGGCTCAGTCATTGTTGTATTACGTGTGCTGTGTCCTAATTATAGGGAACTCCTCACACTTGAAAGGTGCAGATACCTCTTCCCAACACTGCAGCACTTTGTAGAAGGTCAGCAGAGGTAGGTTAGCTTAATAATTGTGAACTGGTCAATCAGTGTTAGGTTTTTTCTTCTTAGATCAGCAAGTGGAACATTTAAAGTTGCTTGTAAAGTCATTGAAGCAGCTGCTGAAAATAACTGGGAAATTCTTGAAAAATACAGAACTGGTTGGTGTAGCTATTATGTAGTGTACTACGTATATATTTAAGTTATTTTAAATTTAGTATCTCCACTTTATTGCTTAGGCAAGGTCAAAGCTTCTAGTCCAGTGCACTACAAGTGTCAAATGTGTTTTGATAAATTTGAAAACATGGCTGATGTACTTGATCAAGTCAGCAAAACAAGTGATTCTCTGTCAGAAGAGTCACTTGTAGCATTCAAGGAAGCACAGAGAGCCATTGACAAAATCTTCAAGAAACATCATTTTGATTCTAAAAAAAAAGATTTCCTAGTTGACTGATTTTTTATTTCATTTTACATTAAAGATATTGTACAGTAACCGTTTTCAACCTGTTTGTACAGTAAACAAGTAATAAATTTAGCCTAATTCTCATAAAATAAAAGTCAAACACAATGTAATGTTCAAGAATCACTTGAACTTGATCTAGAATATCTTCTTCTCCTTGGACTTCGTGATTTTGAACGAGTTCTTCTGTATGGTGATCGGCTTCTCCTTGGAGACCTTCTAGGTGACCTCCTTGGTGACCTCCTCGGTGATCGCCTAGGCGACCTCCTAATGGGACTTCTTCCCCTTGGAGGGCTCCTTCTACCATATCTCCTAACAATAGGACTTGGTGATCTTCGCCATGGTCTTCCACCACCCATTCTTCCCAAGGGAACCCTGCGTGGAATTACCAATCTGACGGCAACCTCCTGACCATCTATCCATCCACCATCCATGTATCTGACAGCTTCAGAGGCACACTGAGGTGACTTGAAGTCTATAAAGGCATGGCCCTTTGGCAGATCAGTAGTTCTGTCTATTGGAAATTCTACTGATCTAACTGAGCCATAGTGGGAGAAGATCTCTTCAACATGCGGCTTGGTAACATTCAATGTCAGCTTTGACACAACAATCTTGGATATTTCAGGACTCGGAGTCCTATGTCTACGAGGGGAACGAGAGGGCGCCCTTCTTCGAGGAGAGGGGCTCCTGCGCCGCCTAGGCGCCGGGCTACCTGATCTCCCCTTTTCTCGGGCGCGGGTGGGCTGCTTGTCTCTTTCCCTGCCATTTCGTCTAGTGTAGCGCCTTGGTGACCTTGACCGACTCCTTGAGCGCGAAGACCTTGATTCGGAAGAAGACCCAGAGTCACTGCCAGAAGAAGATCCCGATGAGTAAGATCTAGAGGAGCTGCTACCACTACCGCTAGAGGAACTCCTAATGCAGAGGAAGATTATCATCATCATCACATAATCAAAATTTAAAGTATTATTGACTCTCGTATACATACTAATACATGCAATTATCCAATGTTACCTGTATGAAGATCTACGTCGCCTTCGCGGGCTATTATTTCGCCTTCTGCGCGGGCTTCGGCTCCTACTTCTACTCTTTCTGATTGGCCTAATTTGAGGCAAGTATAATACAATATAGTTAGTTTTTAAAATATAAAAGAATAAAAAACAAACATTATTGGCCTTGTTTGATAAGGATAGTGCGATTCTTTTCTTCCTTTCGCAGATGTCTTGATCCCGCAGAAAGAAAATGGCCGACACACAAACAGCGCGGGGAATACCCTGTGCTAGGGCTGTGAGCAAAAAATGGAGGATTTTTCAAGCTTACAACGACAATTTTTAAGCATGGTTAGCTGGAAGAATCTCAAGTGGAATTTAGAAGAAGCAAAAGTTGATAAATTTACTAAAAAATATTGTCTTAATTTTATCACATTCGTTTTCACAACCTCAGCTATCGACTAGAGAGCAAGAATCCATGTTAAATGTCACTATAGAATCCAATATTGCTAAGGCACATCCACCATCTGCTGCTTACCAGAAATCATTTCTACGTAACCTGATTGGAGTGGTAAGGAAAATGTGCTTGCATCTTGCAATTGCGTTTATTTGACTTGTTCCATCCCTGGGCCAGTACGAGGAAAGAGATTGGGAACTATGCGGAAGAGTATATGAACTATATGCAGACATGCTAAAGAACATTGAAGAGAGAGAGGATTATTGTTTTTGTACTTACTTCTTGGTGAGCCAGATTGTCTATAAGGCAACTGTACACTTGTTCAATATATAGAGATAGGCTATTAGCGTATCTACTAAATCAACAAAGGTCTTCATTAGATAGATATATATATAGATTGATTGATGATATTTAAGCCATCGGCTAAAATTGCTGGTCTGCCTGGATGTCCTGACATTAGTACTCTGATGCTTAATAACTTTTCTATAGTCTCGCAAAAAGTTCATTTAATAAGTGCATAGTAATAAAATATTTATTATTATTATTATTGAAAATGCTTATCTTAATATTGTCTCATCATTCAATACATGTTTGACCAATCATTTTACTTTGCTGGGGAGCATGTGTATAGGCAATTGCCTCCTATGTAGCCCATTCCCTATTTGGGATTCAATTCATAGTGTAATGTGTTATATGGATTTGTAACATGCATTATTATGTATGATCAGAACAAGTGCAGTGTAACTATAAAGATTTCAACTAGTCTGCTGTCACAAGGCACAACTGGGCTACAGACATGGGAAGCTTCATATTATCTCCTAGAGCTACTGATAGCAGATAAAGACTTGTTGCTTGGAAAGTATGCATAAGGGCGTGAACCCTTTTGTTGAAGATGATTATAATGTGACTTCTTTCTAAAGATGCACTGTGGAATTAGGCTGTGGAGCAGGCCTTGTCGGTATTGCTGCAGTTAAAACTTGCAATCCATCCAAGTATGTCCTTACAGACTGTCATGAAACTGTGCTGGAGACTGTAATGGAGAATGTGAAGATAAACTGCAAAGGTGAAGGAAAGCTTTACATTGCCATCTTCTTCATAGTTATATCCCTAAATTCAATGCTTATTATTAACAGGTCATTTGTTATGGCACTAGATGAAGTACATAATGGCTTGGTTGGAGTGAGTAGATTTGATTGGACTGAAAGTCACCAATCCCAGCACAGTTATGAAGCTGATGTAATATTGGCAGCAGGTCAGTCATTGATATATATTTGAATACCTCTATTAGTTGTGTGACTGGATAGGTTCATACATCTACTCTATATAGCATACTTTCATTTTCTCAAAATGTGATGTCTTCCTGTGTAGATGTTATATTTGATCCTTCTGTCACCCCTGCACTAGTCGTGACCCTGAAAGTATTGCTACAGTGAGCCTATCCTGTTCTATTAGCAGCTCTGTCCTATAACCTGCATCTTTGCTCCATGCACACACAGGAGTAAGGCCGGATCTAAGGCCTACGTTGCCTCTACTATCAGGAACATAGACACATACTTGCAGTTCAAGAGACACTTGAGTATGCTGTCCCATACACAGAACCTCGTATATATCAGTGTATTGGTTGAACATATATGTGTATTGCTGTACCTTGATTACACTCTGTAATGAGATGTGATATTTTATAGAACAAAATGGAGTTGAGAGTGCAGTCTTACCAAAGCCCCCACCACTAACGGATACGTTTTTCTATGATAGAACCAAAGACTATGAAATTTTAATGTTATTTATTCAGTGATTAATGTATGTAAACTAAGTCGATCCAATGTTAATTTTTGCAATCAAATAAATGGCTTTAATTGAGACACGCCTACACAGCCCCTGCTAATTGCTAATTGCGCCAGCTGAATGACTTCTTTGTAAAATGTCCTTCTGGTCTGCAGTCCCTCTTGGTAAGCCCGATGCGATATTTGGGTTGGTCGAAGCTTATGAACGAGATGTTCGTCCCGACAAGATCAATTTAGCAATTGGTACTTTTGTGGACAGGAATGACAAACCATACGTCTTACAAATTGTGAGAAAGGTCAGTTTAAACTTGTAGCTCAGTGCGGCGCAGTTAGTAACATCTGAGAGTTAACGCCAGCGTACACTTCAGTCTAGATGGTCAAGATTCCGCTGCCTACTCCTTTCCGCCAAAGCTTATCCGTCTGAGCCACATGCATGAAATGATTAGTTGCTACGAGAATGCTACCTGATTTGTCTTGCATTTTAAAAGGAGTCTCGTATACCACCTCCCTAGAGTTGGTACATGTAATTGCAGAGCATGCTAGGAACATGACATAACACATGTATATATAAACTGTCAGATACATTCATCTTAAATGTAACCCTCAAACCTTTAAAGTACTTACAAGATACCATGTACACTTAGGCTGAAAGGTTACTGGTTGATGAGGACAAGGAGTATGCTGGTGTTTTGGGCTATCCTGCTTTCAGAGCAGCTGTTACTGACATGCTTTTGGGAATGAACTCTTCCTTTGTCAAAGGTGGATTGGTATGGTCGAACCTGATTTGCTGGTATGCTTATGTATTGATCTACAGTGTCTGATAATCAATATATAGGTTGCATCAGCACAGACTATATCAGGCACTGGAGCACTTAGGATAGCTGCTATGTTTATAGTGAGTATTGCAACACAGAGGACAAAGTACACGTCAGGTTACACTAGAATAGCCATAATCCATAAAATGGTCCCAGAAAATATTACAACACAGAGGACATAGTGTATTTCCATGTTAAGCAGTCATATTCTGTAAAAGGTTTACATGTACATACAATGTGTGTGTGTGTGTATGTTTGTGTATATGTAGTGTAGATTAACACTGTATTTCACAATTACGATCTACTATCAGTCTACATTCTCAAGCTAGTGTTTCCTTACTTCTGGTGAATTAAATTGTGTCAATGATTATCTCTGTGAAGGAAAAGTATTACCCAAAAAAGGAAATTTACCTATCTGATCCAACTTGGCCTAATCATCCGTCTATTTTCAGGTATGTTCATTGGACAATGTAACATGCTACAATGTGGTAATGAGTGCTGTGTGTTCATATGTAATAATCTGTCACACAGCATGGCTGGACTTCAGTGTAAGAGCTATCGTTACTTTGATCAAAATACCAACCTGTTTGATTTCCAAGGTGCACAGGAAGACTTTAAGGTAACAGAGACTTTTGTGTGGTGCTTGACGTACATGTTAATCGGTGCACTAGGATGTGCTGTTCCTCAGCAGTTTATTTGGTGTGAACCTGAGCAAGCCCCATACTAGTGAAAAGTATGGTGGCTCCATCTGTCTGTATGTATATGTATGTATGATAAGCAAAAATATTCACTATATGTGTGTGTGTGTGTGTGTGACAACCAATACACTACACCGGTCCGCCAGGCTACCTCAAGACCTGGCTCGGTGCAAGCGGGACACCGACAGGCGGAGGAGGGACGCGTCTCCCCAACGGCTGACGGGCGGAAGAGGGGAGCACCCCCAACGGCCTCTCGCTATCTCCTGAGAAGTACTCAGGCCCGTGCCTGCCGACGGGAGACACAGGCAGGGCCTGGCGTGAGGTTAGCCACCTCACCCGCGAAGGCAAAGGCTCACAATACGGGATCAAGGGACGATGCTTCGCACGGAGGCAGAAGCGGCAACGGTCACAGACGAGCAACAGACGCTAGGAAGTCTGCGCGTGACCAACAGACAGAACAAAGACAACCACGGACCTCACATAGGCCTAGGCGTAAGTCAGTCGCGCAGAGGCTGCTGAAGGCGAGAAAGACAGACAGATTTGGCACCTGGAATGTGCGGACGCTTCGAGGGATAGGAAAGATGGAACAGCTGGCGATGGAGATGGAAAGATACAGGCTATCGATGCTGGCAGTGACTGAAACACATCTAGCAGGTGAAGGTGAGATGGTACTGGACGAATGTAGGGGATACAAGATGCTGTTTGCTGGGAGAAAGGATGGAAGGGCTGCAGAAGGGGTGGGGCTTGCGTTGACTCCTCATGCATGGGCAGCATTGAGACACTACCAACCAGTGTCCCCACGAATGCTAGTGGCAGAACTCCTCACTCAAATGGGACCATTGTCTGTAGTAGTGGTTTATGCCCCTACCAACCAAAGCACAGTAGAAGACAAAGAGCAGTTCTATTCTGACCTCGATGGGGTAGTGTCCAGAACAAGCGGGCTCACTATGGTGATGGGGATTTTAATGCAGCTATTGGAAAGAGTGGGTAGTAGGGAACCATCTACTAGGTGGGCAAACAAGGATCTGCTTGTGGGGGAAGAATGTGTTGGTGATGCAAAGTCCATTCACACTGGCAAATGAAACGAGTCTCTCCCCATTGTCACTCCACCAGGCTACATGGTATCCCCCTGATGCAAGAGCAAGGCCCAGTACAAAAGATTTTGTGCTGGTGAAGCAGAGACTACGACCATCAGTACTTGACACACGGGTCTACAGAGGGGCCGACCTGGACAGTGACCACCGTTTGGTCATAGTGTCACTGCGCCCTAAGCTGGCCAAAAGGAGGAAACAACAGCAGAAAAAAGGGTTTGACACAGAACTCCTCCAACAAATAGACCAACGGGCAGAGTATCTGCAATCCATCAGAAGAAGCTTTGATGACAGAAAAAGACAGGGAAATGTGGAGGAGAGATGGAATGAGCTGAAAGTCGCCATTGGCAGGACAGCAGACGAGCACCTACATAGAAAGAAGAAGGCACAGAAAGCCTGGATTACAGGGGAGACATTGGACCTAGTGGAGGCAAAGAAGAGGGCATTCTCAAGATGGCAGGAACACCGAACGGATGTGAATAGACGTGAGGAGTATGTGGACTTATGCAAGAAAGTAAGAAGGGCAATGAGGAAGGACAAGGAACAATGGCTGGATGGAATGATGAAGGACATGGAAGAGGACATGAGGCACAACAGGCAAGACAGATTCTTCAAGAAGATGAAACGTCTGCTGAACAGCAGAGTGACACCAGTAGACACCATATTGGATGAAGATGGTCAACCAGTGCAGAAGGCAGAGGAAAAACTGTCACGATGGAGAAGGCATTTTCAAGAAGTACTGAATGTGGACAGTGCTATGAGTGAGGAAGCAGTAGCAGACCTAGAAGACAACTCACATTTGGAGACACCAGAAGTGAATAGGGAGGAAGTTGAGAGGGCAGTAAAGAAGCTACAGAATAAGAAGGCAGGAGGGGATGACAGAATTGTAGCTGAACTTGTGAAGAATGGTGGTGAAGCAATGATTGACTGGATGATGGAGTTGGTACAGGAGGTGTGGAAGACAAGGCAGGTGCCACAGGAATGGAGGAATGCAACGCTGGTTCCAATCTACAAGAAGAGAGACAGAAGAGTGTGTGGCAACTACCGAGGAGTGTCCCTGCTTAGTGTCCCAGGGAAGGTACTGACCCTGATCTTGCTTGAGAGGTTGCAAGCCATCATTGAGCCCCAACTGATGGAAGCCCAGTGTGGCTTCAGGGAGGGACGTGGCACGGTGGACCAGATTTGGGTGACAAGACAAGTGGTGGAGAGAGCTGCGGAATACCACACCCCTGTGCTAATGTGTTTTGTGGACCTCACGAAAGCATATGACTCGGTGGATCGCAGTGCATTGATGGCTGTTCTGAAATCGTACGGGGTGCCCCATCAACTAGTAGACATCATTCAGGCTCTCTACACTGGTACATGGTGTCAAGTCAGAACAGGGGACGGCACATCAGAAGCCTTTGAAGTAAGATCGGGAGTAAGGCAAGGGTGTGTCCTGTCACCCCTACTGTTTAACTGTTTCATGGACAGGATCCTGAAGGAGATGACAGAAACACTGGGAGGTGGATTCCACATTGAGTATGCAACAGGTGGAGGTTTGTTCCTCTCATATCGGGACAAGACATCAGCCTCAAGCTGCGTCCAAGATGCACTGTATGCTGACGACGTGACCTTGATTGCTGAAACTAGGAATGAGCTACAGCATATGATTACCACCCTGGACAAGGCATGTGAGCGATGGGGAATGCACATCAATGGCGAGAAGACAAAGATCCTCACAGTGGGTGAGACAGCCAATCAACCACCACTGAAGCTCAAAGGCCAGCAGCTAGAGGAAGTGGAATCCTTCCCCTACCTTGGGAGCGAAGTGTGTCAAACTGCCAAAGTAGAAAGAGAGGTGATGGTGAGACTGAGGAAGGCTGGTACAGTGTACCAGATGTGGAGATGGAAGGTTTTTCGAAGCCGTAATCTCAGCAAGACCACCAAGCTTCGTGCTCTCCGCACATTAGTGATGCCAATCCTTCTGTACGGTGCGGAGACATGGCCTGTCACACAGCAAGACATCAGGAAGCTGAGGACCTTCCACATGAGATGCCTCCGTGACATCCTGGGAATCACACTGTGGGACATGCAAAGGAATGCTGACATCTTGAAGGTGACTGGAGAACTGCCAATTGATGAACAGCTGAGGAAGAAACGCCTGCAGTGGTTTGGTCATGTGAAGAGAATGCAAGATGAACGCCCCCAGAAGCAACTCTTGAAGTGCAGACCAAAAGGGAAGAAGAGACCACAAGGGGGAACCCCCCTGAGATGGATCGACCTCATCAGCAGAGACCTATCCAAGCTGACCAACTGGCAGGAGGTGGTGAAGGACCGTGCCACATGGCGAGCCGCTATCCACCACTCCTAATCTGCCACCATGTGATAGTATCCTGTTTCTAGATCCCGCCCAACATCCGCAATGGATAAGGAGTAAAGAGGAGGAGGTGTGTGTGTGTGTGTGTTTATCTTAAGCATTTTCATAATTTTATAGATGTATGCATTCTCAACACTTTCATCTCTCTATGAAATTTGTGCATAAAACTACGTATACAGAACAAGTAAAGTCTTGTCCTGTAGTGCATTGCATTTTATAATGTTCTTCCTTAGCTAAGTAGTTTAGAGATATTGGTAGTGTGTAGTAGTTAGTAACAAGTGGTTCCGCCCACCCCTCACCTCTAGGCCATGCCTGATGGATCTGTCATACTGATGCAAGCTTGTGGTCACAACCCAACTGGTTGCGACCCTTCACAGGACCAGTGGATTGCCCTGTCTCGTATTTGCAAGGTCAGACAACACTCATGTTAAATAAGAATAGGACCGGCTGACAAGACCTTGTGATGTACTTTTGTATGCCACCACTTTCATCTTTAGGAGAAGAGGCATCTAGTTGTGTTTGATGTTGTTTACCAAGGATTCTCGACGGGAACATTAGATGGTGATGTATTTGGAGTCAGACAGATGGCTAGAGATGGAAACCAAATTATCATGTCCTATTCCTTTTCCAAAAATCTTGGTCTCTATGGTAAGGAGGTGGAGGCACTCAGTAATCATTGTCTCTTTAAGATGGTTCATCTTTAATATTTTGAACAACTAGAGACACTGTTTGTTTCTTGAGAATCGGACGTTTTGACCCTGGGGTCTTCTTCAGCGACTAAAGGCTCTAAACATCCGATTCTCCAGATGCTCAAAAGACTAAAGATGAACCATCTCAAAGATAAGTTTGGCACAGTTAGAAGAAATTCCAATCATCCAATGGTCAATTTGTTGTTCTAGGGGAACGCACTGGTTGCCTGCTTGTGCTGACTGCCTCCAAAGAGGAGGTCGCAGCTGTAGAATCACAGCTTAAAATTATTATCCGCCCCCTTTGGTCCAACCCACCTATACATGGGGCAAGGATTACTACAAAGATTTTGAATAATCCACAGCTCTGTGAAGAATGGTATTACACTTGGTCAGAATAACATTTATTTTCACTTTAAGATGTTTTATTTATTTTAGGCAAATAGAACTGAAAAAAATGGCTGATCAGGTGAATGAGATGAGGGAAACGTTTGCTGTAGAGTTGAAATCAGCAGGTTTGCTAGTTGGGAGTTTGTACCAACAATTTATCCTGCATACATTAATGTATATTGTCTATGCTTGTAAGAGTGTCAAATAGCCTGGAATTGTTTTAGTCTATGTGTTTTTGTAGGAGTGTCAGATAGCCTTGAACTAGGGCAAAATACTTCTTTTTTTTTTTCTACGTAGGTTCCACAAAAGACTGGTCGTTTATCAAGAAGCAGCAAGGATGGTTTGCATACATAGGACTAACTGAAGCACAGGTATTAAAACTAGAGTAGCACTGACAGTGTGTTCACAATGAAGTCAGTAACATTATATTAAACGTTCTTAGGTGCTGCAAATGCAAGAAGAGCGAGGCATCTACGTTCAGAAAAGTGGTCGCATCCCAATTGTAAAATTGAACCCCACAAATGTTAAGCAGGTGGCTGAAGCAATCACTCAAGTTACGAATTAGCAGAACAAAAGATAGCATTATAGTCTAAATTATAAGTATTAATAGGGCGTCAAATGTGAATTGACTCGTTTCCATGGATAGAGTTCATTGAAAAATGTCGGCAAGTAGTAGTTCATCGTCCATTTCGGGATATCCATGCAGTGTTCTTCCACGACAAGTCCAGAATCGGCCGTTTCCTTGCGAATGGACTATGGTTAAAGAAGTTAATGCTGAATACTGCGATCCGCTATCCGTCAGTATATAACTTATGTAAACTGACCATCATGATCAACAACCAACCAATCTCGAATATTTCCCATCGTATTGATATGCTATAGCTATAGATAATTGAATTGGGTTAGTTTACATATATTTCTAAGGGAAAGTACGCAGGGAGCATTGCTGTGGCAATTGTAGCTCAGTAGCAGAGCACTTGTACACGTGATTTAATCATGGTTTAATCCATGCAGCTGTCTCAGGTTTAAATTCAAAACAATTGCTTCTATTCTGTGCTATAAGGATTAAACAGTTGTGGTCTGACTATCACATAGATTATTGATATGTATATGAAATGTATACAATACTAGCTAAAACTTTAATTCCACAGGCCAAGGTAAAAGGCATGCAGAACCAAATCAACTCTTTAAGCCAACAATTTGTGAGTTGTATAGATGTATTTAGTTAATGGATTTAAGTAGTATATTGCATGACAGGTTATTATTGGAGAAGCAGTCGATGCTGACTCGTGTAGCTTGTTTAAATTAGGGTGTATATATGAATTTTCTGAATCACCATTTTCCTACAATGTGGGTCTGTTTAGGTAGGTAGGGAACATTTGCCCCCTCTTAAAAATATTTTGCCCCCCCCCCCCCCCCCCACCTCAAAGAAATTACTAAATCTTAATAGCAAACAATCATTGAACTATGTTGCTCCTACAAAAGTTATCGCATTTTGTAATATTTTTAAAACATGGTTATCAAGAGTAGATGTAACGTATGGTATTATACTATGGGAAATTAGATTTTAAAATGATTTTTGCAGTCTGATCAAACATGTATCCTGAAAAGTGTGCAAGAAGACCTCAAGAGTAAGAAGGATAGTGAATAGTTCAGAGATTGGTTGAAACCTTTGATAAAATGATTACTAAACAGAAACAAATGCTTTATTCTGTTAAATACATACAGTTTGTCTATTTTATATATATTTGGTTAAGTACACACAGTAAATCTGATTTTACTTTTCTAGTTAATTTGTTTTTCAGTAATGGCTATGTATTCACAATCACTCTTTTGGTAAGTTTCCAAGGGTTTGTTGTAAAAGTGTTTGAATCCAAACTCAGACAACCTTTCTTGAACTTGTGTGTTATATTTTCTCATGAATTCGGTTGTGTTCCTTGCCAGCACAAATAGAGTGACTGATGCATCATCAGTTACAACAGAGTATTGGTACTTGCCGTCTGGTCCATATGTATCAGGACCAAGCAATACTACCCAATCTGAAGAAATGAGAAAAAAGAGAACTCTCCAACTGTATAATTTCCACTTTTTAATAAGGATTACTTCATAAATAGATACATACACAATTATCTATGTTCACTAATACTTAAATTGACAATTCTTAGATTATGACATATATGCATACATACATACATACATGTCATCAGTTGTAGGTGTACTATATCACTGTAAAATACAGCAGAGGTGTAAATTCTTAGGTTAATATGAATCTTTTAATTACTGTTAGCAAGCTCCCCCCACAAGAGATCTGGTTACAAGTTGGTTATAGGTCTGATTTCATGATCTAACCATATACAGCTCACGGTAGTGTGGTAATGCAGTCTGATATGAAACTAACATGAGCCCTTAAAAGGTACTCCTTGTAGGTCAACCACTAGCTTCCCTTGAACACTAGGGTCAGGCCTGTATGCATAGCCCAATATTTTCTTCAATTCGCCTTTAGGTGAACCAACTCGTTCAGCATTCCGAACCGAAAGGCTACCATTTGGAAAAAGGCCATCTATACAAAAATGGAATAATGCATGAAAGACTACTTTGATATAGGAATCCAAAGTGTATTTCCTTACAATCAGCAGTGTCACAAACGCCATTTCTTTCAAAAGTCTCTTGAACAGCGAAATCATCGTACATCTAAGAGTCACGCATGCATACATATACGAAGGACAAGATGTTACAGTATAATATAATTGTAATCCTATTCATGATATATATAGACTAGCTACCTGATACCATCTTCCGAGATACTTTGTTATGTTGAGTTTTGGGACCGTTGGTATGGATCCCGCTGCAAATCCAAACGTTAGGAGGAGAGATAGGTAGAGCAAAAAGGGACCACTAGATTTGGAGTTTCCAGCGCGCATGATAAGGAGCTAGAAACTTAGAACTATATATAATGCTAGTACATAAATCAGTCACATGTGACTGTTATATAACTGATTGTAATCATTGCTAAACCCGCGGCCGCAGAATCCATGCTCTGGTCATGTCGTGTGGTGGGTAATCATTTTAGTTTGTATTTAGTGTATTATACTGCCTGTTCTAATTCTATGGTTGGCGCGCATTAACATTATAATCCTGATACAATAAATTCAGCCAGTATAATAGTCATTCTTAAAGTAGCTGACCAACAAATTCCTACAAGTTAAACCAATTTTAGTAGTAATAGCTGTAAAAATCATTTAAAAGTATTGTATGTGGGATGTTTGGTATCTGTTATGATTTAACAATTTGCACATTGTATCAGGAGGTGTCTTGTACTTGCTTATATGAGAAATCTTCTGTGAATTGCATCCTACACTATAGATGTCATATGCCAACCTCTATATGTCTATAAATTCAAATCATTCCGTCTAAGTCTGTGCCAGGTAGCTCTGGTACAAAAGAACTAAGATTTCTGGAACTCAATGCAAGGAATGTATATATTATAATTCTACTGCCCACATATGTCTACAGGGTTTACTTTGATGTAGATCTTTTTATGTATTCAACTATGTATACTACAGTGATTTTCCATAGTATATCTAGCCTTTGCACAAGTATTGTGCAATTAACTCCTGTGAGCGCTCAATCTCACTTATATATAGACTGCAGCCTCCATCTTCACTTATTATATTAAACTACAAATGTCTTCACCTGTGGTGGATTAATAAGCTTAAGACATGTACAGTCATCCAAAGCTCACCATCAGAAGTGCACCACAAGGAGGGCGATTCAGCTGTCTGTGGTTTATTTGAGGATTTTTCCATCTTTGAATGACAGTCACTAGAGGCAATCACTGGTTGCCATTTTTAATAGGACTTCCCTGGGGCCCCTGGGCCAGCTAAGATGAGACCTTGGTCCCTTAGCTGTTTTGATGTAATATGAATATGCTTGGGTGTAATATGCTTCAGTGCATGGTTTTCCATATATAGTAAACCTGCATGAATCTACTTCTATAGCTGGTTGCAAATCATTGTTACATTCTATTATATGTTTCTGCTTAATTGTATAAGTTTCCTGATTTTGAGTCACTGTTATTATTGATGCCTTCCTTTGATAAACCATGCAATCGCAATTTTACAAGAATTATTGCAAAGTTTAACAAAGATACATAATATTAAATAAAGATTAATGGTATAGCATACATGGGAATGGATTTTGGTATGTGCACTTCATGCAGGTAAAATTCAAAAATACAAATTCTCATTTGACGTGTATTTTTGAATTTAAATGATTCATGAACATAAACAAATTAATCAATTGTTTTAGTTAATATATGTATTGTGTAATGTGTCAACTTGAAGTTAACATTTTATATCTATTAGGTCATTTAAATGAACCATTAATTGTACGCAGAGGTTGTTTGCTGTAATTTTGACCCCTCTAATGTATTTTGGCCTCAAATTCAAGCTAAAGTGCACCTGCATGCATGTCCATAGTAACATGAATGGATGATTTGATATGGCATATATGGTCCAGCCCTTAGCCTGCAGCTGTCTTATGATCTGCATGACACCATGCTGGTGTCTACACATCCTTTCTCACATAAATGTATACGGATTCACTTCCATATATTATTATACGGATTCACTTCCGTATCAGTCTCGCAGTACCACAGACCTGGTGCTTTTGTAAGTGGTGCTTTTGATCGAAGTGCCTGTCCACGAAGCACACGGGCGATTATGTTAGAGCCCTAATCGTCTACTACCTAACGCTATAAAGCAGAAGAAATGCGGCCGCATGTACAGTACAGCTTGTAAAGAGTTATAAGAGACGAAAAAATTATAAATTATATTGCGTTCTCCAGGTGAACGTAAAATGCTGCGAAATCTAAAATTTCCTTTGTTTAGAAAGATCCCTCTGTTGACAATCTCAATATTTCTTCCTTTGCTATTTCGTGATGCTATAGGGCGTAAGTGTATACAACCATTATAGAAATACGGCACCTATGCTTATTTTCTACGTAAATTTTATTTAGTTGGATAGTATAATTTCACCGTATTAAACTGTATTTTTATTACTGTAATAGTTTTCACCCTCTGTAATTAACTACGCTAAAAATATAGCATATATAGCTGATGAGTACTACTGTACGTCAGTTATATAGCGTGCATGCATGTCCCTAGTGGAGCAAAAGAAGAAAGAGAAGACTCCTGTATCCTCATCCAAAGTTCTCACCAGGTTTAGTTCCCAATAGACTTGTTAATTTATTAAGAATAGGCATATAGGATGTATATAGGAAAGTGGTGTATTATAGATTATTCATGTGTGATGTATATATATACTCCTTTTGTATGAGCTATATATGGCTGTGAATTACATATATATGTATTCTACATATATAGAAACGCCAGAGCCACCACTTTGTAGCAGCAATGATGAATGTCAGAATGGAGGTACCTGTCACGTTGATGATACGTGTGTTTGCTCTGCTGGATTCACAGGAACATATTGTGCCATGGGTGGGTTGCATTGATGGGCATGTATATACGCCCAACTATTTACTAGTACTTGTATCATTTGATTGGAACAGAAAATATATTGTCTGCAACTTGTATATATACGTATACACATGTATATCCCATTGTTCTATGTTGATAAATTAATTTATTTTCTGTACAGTGTTACATGGGGCAAAGGCCCTAATGTGCTATGCACATGCATGCATATGCATGGTGCACTTAAATAATAATAGTATATTCAAGACTCTTTGTATATAGCTACAGTACGTAGTGATTAGAAATACATTACCACTTTTTTGAGTGTAACACCAAACGAGTGTAGCATAGTAATGTATTTCTAATCACTATATATATGATATAGGGATTGTTTGTTGTGTTCATTGAGAATAGTATAGCAAAATAAAGTCACTTTTTCAGAAAAAAGACGTTTTGACCCAGAGGTCTTCATAAGCAATGCATTATATCTATTGTTTGGCTAAATATGTAAAATTTACCATTATGTATTGTACATGGCTCTCTATTATATATATATGAATACACTTTAAATGTGCAGATATAAATGAATGTGACATGATCAATGGAGGATGCGAGCAAATCTGTACCAACACTTTTGGAAGTCGAACTTGTTCGTGCAATCCTGGATACACTCCAAACAGGAGAAATTGTGACAGTATGTTTTTCTTTATTGCTTACAGTAAATTAATTACCTTTATTGACACTTGGGTATTAATGCTTCATTTATATAATAAATCTTCCTTGTAAGCAAAGTAACTATCTTTATTGACTGATGGATGATGGTGCCATTTGCAACATGTAGCATACCATTTTGAAAGATGTTAACGTTCTGTATACAAATTGTTGAAAAATAAACTAGTAACATTCAAAATCTAACTTTAGATATTAATGAATGTGACACCGATAATGGAGGATGCAGTCAGGTTTGCACTGATAATGAAGGATCATTTGTCTGTTCGTGTAACACTGGCTACGAGTTAGATGCCGATGGAACAACATGCAATAGTAAGGTTTTAAATTGTCAGTGCTTCAAATACATATATTGATGGATCACTATATACGTATATGTATGACAAAACAATTATATATATATTATACAATAATTACAATAAATTTTCTAAATTGTATTCATTGTATATAGATATTAATGAATGTGACACTGATAACGGAGGATGCAGTCAAGTTTGCACCGATAATGATGGATCATTTGTCTGTTCATGTAACACTGGCTATGAGTTAGATGCCGATGGGACAACATGCAATGGTAAGCCTATAACTTGTCAGTGCTTCAAATGCATATATTAATGGATCCCTACGTATATGTGTGACAAGGCAATTGCATTATATTCTAAATTGTATACATTGCAGATATTAATGAATGTGACACCAATAATGGAGGATGCAGTCAGGTTTGCACCGATAATGATGGATCATTTGTCTGTTCATGTAACACTGGCTATGAGTTAGATGCCGATGGGACAACATGCAATGGTAAGACTATATAACTTGTCAGTGCTTCAAATCCATATATATATATATATATGTATTAATGGATCCTTCCATGGAAAATCAATAATAACACATAGGTATTAATTATTATAGATTTACTATATATAACTCATATACATTGCAGATATTAATGAATGTGACACCGATAATGGAGGATGCAGTCAGGTTTGCACTGATAATGATGGATCATTTGTCTGTTCATGTAACACTGGCTATGAGTTAGATGCCGATGGGACAACATGCAATGGTAAGACTATATAACTTGTCAATGCTTTGAATACATATATATTATAATGGATCCCTACATATTTGTATGACAAGATAATTTTATACACATTAATTACAATAAATTTTCTAAATTATATTCATTGTATATAGATATTAATGAATGTGACACTGATAATGGAGGATGCAGTCAAGTTTGCACCGATAATGATGGATCATTTGTCTGTTCATGTAACACTGGCTATGAGTTAGATGCCGATGGGACAACATGCAATGGTAAGCCTATAACTTGTCAGTGCCTCAAATGCATATATTAATGGATCCCTACGTATATATATGACAAGGCAATTGCATTATATTCTAAATTGTATACATTGCAGATATTAATGAATGTGACACCGATAATGGAGGATGCAGTCAGGTTTGCACCGATAATGATGGATCATTTGTCTGTTCATGTAACACTGGCTATGAGTTAGATGCCGATGGGACAACATGCAATGGTAAGCCTATATAACTTGTCAGTGCTATGACAAGGCAATTATTTTACACATTAATTATGATTGATCATCTAAATTTAATACATTGCAGATATTGATGAATGTGGCACCGATAATGGAGGATGTAGTCAGGTTTGCACCGATAATGATGGATCATTTGTCTGTTCATGTAACACTGGCTATGAGCTAGATGCCGATGGGACAACATGCAATGGTAATCCTATAACTTATCAGTGCTTCAAATATATATATTAATGGATCCCTATATGTATGACAAGGCAATTATTTTACACATAAATTACAATTGATTATTTATAAATTTTATACATTGCAGATATTGATGAATGTGGTACCGATAATGGAGGATGCAGTCAGGTTTGCACCGATAATGATGGATCATTTGTCTGTTCATGTAACACTGGCTATGAGTTAGATGCCGATGGGACAACATGCAATGGTAAGCCTATATAACTTGTCAGTGCTATGACAAGGCAATTATTTTACACATTAATTATGATTGATCATCTAAATTTAATACATTGCAGATATTGATGAATGTGGCACCGATAATGGAGGATGTAGTCAGGTTTGCACCGATAATGATGGATCATTTGTCTGTTCATGTAACACTGGCTATGAGCTAGATGCCGATGGGACAACATGCAATGGTAATCCTATAACTTATCAGTGCTTCAAATATATATATTAATGGATCCCTATATGTATGACAAGGCAATTATTTTACACATAAATTACAATTGATTATTTATAAATTTTATACATTGCAGATATTGATGAATGTGGTACCGATAATGGAGGATGCAGTCAGGTTTGCACCGATAATGATGGATCATTTGTCTGTTCATGTAACACTGGCTATGAGTTAGATGCCGATGGGACAACATGCAATGGTAAGCCTATAACTTATCAGTGCTTCAAATGCATATATTAATGGATCCCTACGTATATGTGTGACAAGGCAATTGCATTATATTCTAAATTGTATACATTGCAGATATTAATGAATGTGACACCGATAATGGAGGATGCAGTCAGGTTTGCACCGATGATGATGGATCATTTGTCTGTTCATGTAACACGGGCTATGAGTTAGATGCCGATGGGACAACATGCAATGGTAAGTCTATATAACCTGCAAGTGCTTCAAATCCATATATATATATATATGTATTAATGGATCCTTCCATGGAAAATTAATAATAACACATATGTATTAATTATTATAGATTTATTATATATAACTCATATACATTGCAGATATTAATGAATGTGACACCGATAATGGAGGATGCAGTCAGGTTTGCACTGATAATGATGGATCATTTGTCTGTTCATGTAACACTGGCTATGAGTTAGATGCCGATGGAACAACATGCAATGGTAAGTCTATATAACTTGTCAGTGCTATGACAAGGCAATTATTTACACATTAATTATGATTGATCATCTAAATTTAATACATTGCAGATATAGATGAATGTGGCACCGATAATGGAGGATGCAGTCAGGTTTGCACCGATAATGATGGATCATTTGTCTGTTCATGTAACACTGGCTATGAGTTAGATGCCGATGGGACAACATGCAATGGTAAGTCTATATAACCTGCCAGTGCTTCAAATCCATATATTAATGAATCCCTATATGTATGACAAGGCAATTACTTTACACATTAATTACAATTGATTATCTAAATTTTATACATTGCAGATATTGATGAATGCGAGACTGATAATGGAGGATGTAGTCAGGTTTGCACCGATAATGATGGATCATTTGTCTGTTCATGTAACCCTGGCTATGAGTTAGATGCCGATGGGACAACATGCAATGGTAAGTCTATATAACTTGTCACTGCTTCAAATACACATACTTACTAATGGATCCTTATATAAAAAATCAATAATAACACATATGAATTAATTATTATAGATTTACTATATATAACTCGTATACATTGCAGATATTGATGAATGTGGCACCGATAATGGAGGATGCAGTCAGGTTTGCACCGATGATGATGGATCATTTGTCTGTTCATGTAACACTGGCTATGAGTTAGATGCCGATGGGACAACATGCAATGGTAAGCCTATAACTTGTCAGTGCTTCAAATCCATATATTAATGAATCCCTATATGTATGACAAGGCAATTACTTTACACATTAATTACAATTGATTATCTAAATTTTATACATTGCAGATATTGATGAATGTGGCACCGATAATGGAGGATGCAGTCAGGTTTGCACTGATAATGATGGATCATTTGTCTGTTCATGTAACACTGGCTATGAGTTAGATGCCGATGGGACAACATGCAATGGTAAGTCTATATAACCTGCAAGTGCTTCAAATCCATATATTAATGAATCCCTATATGTATGACAAGGCAATTATTTTACACATTAATTACAATTGATTATTTATAAATTTTATACATTGCAGATATTGATGAATGCGAGACTGATAATGGAGGATGTAGTCAGGTTTGCACTGATAATGATGGATCATTTGTCTGTTCATGTAACACTGGCTATGAGTTAGATGCCGATGGGACAACATGCAATGGTAAGTCTATATAACTTGTCAGTGCTATGACAAGGCAATTATTTTACACATTAATTATGATTGATCATCTAAATTTAATACATTGCAGATATAGATGAATGTGGCACCGATAATGGAGGATGCAGTCAGGTTTGCACTGATAATGATGGATCATTTGTCTGTTCATGTAACACTGGCTATGAGTTAGATGCCGATGGGACAACATGCAATGGTAAGTCTATATAACTTGTCAGTGCTATGACAAGGCAATTATTTTACACATTAATTATGATTGATCATCTAAATTTAATACATTGCAGATATAGATGAATGTGGCACCGATAATGGAGGATGCAGTCAGGTTTGCACCGATAATGATGGATCATTTGTCTGTTCATGTAACACTGGCTATGAGTTAGATGCCGATGGGACAACATGCAATGGTAAGTCTATATAACCTGCCAGTGCTTCAAATCCATATATTAATGAATCCCTATATGTATGACAAGGCAATTATTTTACACATTAATTACAATTGATTATCTAAATTTTATACATTGCAGATATTGATGAATGCGAGACTGATAATGGAGGATGTAGTCAGGTTTGCACCGATAATGATGGATCATTTGTCTGTTCATGTAACCCTGGCTATGAGTTAGATGCCGATGGGACAACATGCAATGGTAAGTCTATATAACTTGTCAATGCTTCAAATACACATACTTACTAATGGATCCTTATATAAAAAATCAATAATAACACATATGAATTAATTATTATAGATTTACTATATATAACTCGTATACATTGCAGATATTGATGAATGTGACACCGATAATGGAGGATGCAGTCAGGTTTGCACCGATGATGATGGATCATTTGTCTGTTCGTGTAACACTGGCTATGAGTTAGATGCCGATGGGACAACATGCAATGGTAAGTCTATATAACCTTTCAGTGCTTCAAATACACATACTTACTAATGGATCCTTATATGAAAAATCAATAATAACACATATGCATTAATTATTATAGATTTACTATATATAACTTGTATACATTGTAGATATTGATGAATGTGGTACCGATAATGGAGGATGCAGTCAGGTTTGCACTAATAATGATGGATCATTTGTCTGTTCATGTAACACTGGCTATGAGTTAGATGCCGATGGGACAACATGCAATGGTAAGTCTATATAACCTGCCAGTGCTTCAAATCCATATATTAATGAATCCCTATATGTATGACAAGGCAATTACTTTACACATTAATTACAATTGATTATCTAAATTTTATACATTGCAGATATTGATGAATGTGAGACTGATAATGGAGGATGCAGTCAGGTTTGCACCGATAATGATGGATCATTTGTCTGTTCATGTAACACTGGCTATGAGTTAGATGCCGATGGGACAACATGCAATGGTAAGTCTATATAACTTGTCAGTGCTATGACAAGGCAATTATTTTACACATTAATTATGATTGATCATCTAAATTTAATACATTGCAGATATTGATGAATGTGGCACCGATAATGGAGGATGCAGTCAGGTTTGCACTGATAATGATGGATCATTTGTCTGTTCATGTAACACTGGCTATGAGTTAGATGCCGATGGGACAACATGCAATGGTAAGTCTATATAACCTGTCAGTGCTTCAAATCCATATATTAATGAATCCCTATATGTATGACAAGGCAATTATTTTACACATTAATTACAATTGATTATTTATAAATTTTATACATTGCAGATATTGATGAATGCGAGACTGATAATGGAGGATGTAGTCAGGTTTGCACCGATAATGATGGATCATTTGTCTGTTCATGTAACACTGGCTATGAGTTAGATGCCGATGGGACAACATGCAATGGTAAGTCTAAATAACTTGTCAATGCTTTGAATACTAATGGATCCTTATATGGAAAATCAATAATAACACATATGCATTAATTATTATAGATTTACTATATATAACTCGTATGCATTGCAGATATTGATGAATGTGGCACTGATAATGGAGGATGCAGTCAGGTTTGCACCGATGATGATGGATCATTTGTCTGTTCATGTAACACTGGCTATGAGTTAGATGCTGATGGTGCAACATGCAATGGTTAGCTATAAACTCAAGTATATGTATGACAATGCATTACATTATGCTCACAGAAACAAATATTTATAGAGATGGACAAATATCATGATTGTAAGCAACAAAATATTTCTACTTATATTCAGATATTGATGAATGTGCCAACGCTAATGGTGGTTGTCAACATACCTGTCAGAATACAGTTGGTTCATTCCAATGTATGTGCAATGATGGATATCAGTTGGCTGCAGATGGTCTAGCATGCATGGGTATGTATGACCCAGTGATGTAATAATTATGTCGTCTGTGGCATGCATGCTAATTCTTTCTTTCAGACATAAATGAGTGTGCCACCAACAATGGTGAATGTGAGCAGCTTTGTACAAACACCGTTGGTTCCTCTGAATGTTCATGTGATTCTGGCTATGAATTAGCTTCAAATGGAATGAATTGCAATGGTATATATACATAATATACTTACATACGTATGTGTTTCCATTAAAAGTGTTAAATTAATAGACCAAACCTCTTCATAGCCAGCTGAATTGAAATAGGACCAGATGTATATAGACTTTAATAATAATATTAAAAATTACAGCTCTCTCTCTATATATACACAGTTTGTAAATAAATTTTATGCAGTTCCTACGTATATAGTTGGTGTACATATTTAACCATTGCAGATATTAATGAGTGTGCAAGTAACAATGGAGGGTGTGAACATGTTTGTATGAATACAATTGGTTCATTTGAGTGCAGCTGTAACTCTGGATTTGTATTGGCAGGAGATGGGTTATCATGTGATCAAGGTATATCATACGGATCATGGATCTCTCTATATATATACAACATGCAGGCTTAGAGACACATATGTATATAGTGATTCATCTATGCATGCTATAAATGTCTCTACAGAACCATATTGTAGCAGCAATTCTCAATGTCTGAATGGAGGTACCTGTCATGTTACCGACATGTGTGTTTGCAATGCTGGCTTCACAGGGACTTATTGTGATATGGGTTAGTGCCCTTGCAGATATATATGGCTATGTTAAGGGAGTTGTGCGACTCATGATTAGAAAGCCTTTGCATAAATATATACAATATACACACCAGTATATAATATGTTACTAATGTATATATGTACATATATATATACAGAATATATTGTAAATATTTTTTTTAATAATTATTATACAATTATGACATATTTAATAAAATGTAGATTTAAACGAGTGTGCATCAGACAATGGATTTTGTGAGCACATCTGTAGCAACACCATCGGAGGTCGGGACTGTTTGTGTAGGCCAGGCTATACCATTAACAGAAGAGACTGTGACAGTGAGTGTTCTTGGAAATGCTATATTCATGCATATAATAGACTTAGTGTATTTGCTGCTAAGCAAGAGTGCTGCATGCTATAGTATACTATATTTTCAAGTTACTACAACCAATATATTGCTGATATATATGTATTATGTATATATGGCTCATTAAGGATTTACTTAAAGCCAATTAGTGAAGGCTATACAGAATATTTAAGGAGTATCAAGTTTATATTATGTGCAAGTTTTGCCTTGCTATATACTATCATTTTCATTGCCTGTACTTTAAGATATTGATGAATGCCAAACAGACAATGGAGGCTGTAGCCACATTTGTACTGACACTGAAGGATCATTTGTCTGCTCCTGTAATCCTGGCTTCGAAGTAGATGCTGATGGACTTACTTGCATTGGTAAGTACATTATAAATCAGTACTCCCTTCATGCATAATGATTTTTGTTATATATAGACTATATATGCACTTAGGTATACCACATGAAGACATTAGCATTATATATATTAATTACTGTATAAGTCTTATTTTCACCAAATCTACACAGATACTGATGAGTGTGCCACCAATAATGGAGGCTGTACCCAAATATGTACTAATAATGATGGTTCATTTGTCTGCTCATGTAACACTGGTTATTTGTTGGATGCCGATGGAATGACATGTAATGGTAAGCCTTAAATTGCTCTACAAGTACAGAGTTCCTAACTCTCATAACATTAGCTATGTATAGTAAAATTGTAAATTTAAACAAAAATATCTCATTGGTAAACTTTAATTTCAGATATTGATGAATGTGCCACCACCAATGGAGGATGTAGTCAGGTTTGTATCAACGAACCAGGATCATTTGTTTGCTCATGTAATCCTGGATATGAGTTGGATGCAGACGGAGTGACATGCAATGGTTAGCTACTATATTGTAAAAGTATGACATTGCATAATATTATGCTCACGGTATTAGAAACAAATATTTATAGAGATGGACAAATATCATGATTGTAAGCAACAAAATATTTCTACTTATATTCAGATATTGATGAATGTGCCAACGCTAATGGTGGTTGTCAACATACCTGTCAGAATACAGTTGGTTCATTCCAATGTATGTGCAATGATGGATATCAGTTGGCTGCAGATGGTCTAGCATGCATGGGTATGTATGATCAAGTGATGTAATAGCCAGGTTTTTGTGGTGAATAAAGTTATTCTTCCACTTAGATATTAATGAATGTGCTACTGCTAATGGTGGATGCAGTCATATTTGTACAAACACTGCTGGATCATTTCGATGCTCCTGTCATTCTGGATATGAATTAGCTTCAGATGGACTGGCTTGTAATGGTAGGTATATCTATATATATAAATATATCGGTATAGATCTACTTGCACTTATATATATATACTGTTTGAACAATTTTTGTCAAATTGACATGCCTGTATGTATTTTGTTTCAGATGTTGATGAATGTGCCACTAACAATGGTGGGTGTGCACATAACTGTAGAAATACAGATGGATCATTTGAATGCAGCTGTAGATCTGGATTCACCCTGGCATCAGATGGGAAAGCATGTAATGAAGACCGTACGTCAATGATTTATATGTATATATATATATAGCATCACATGCAAGGGTAGCATGCCCACCTTAAGTGATCGCCACACAATTAAGTATACATTTCCCCACACTCCAAGTATATACATAATTATTACACTTTGGCATATACAGTTTGTACGTATATACATATAAAATGACTGCTTATTATGTACCTGTATTATAGAACCAGATGCTGCTCCAGGTCTGAAAGTGTCGCTCTTGGGAGTAATCATTTCTGCTGCTCTGACTGTAACAATAGCTGCTGTTATGTGATGACATATGTATACTCCATATGACTGTATGGATAGTACAAGCTATATATAGCCTATTATTAAAACTCACACATACATGCATATATATATAATAATAATTATTATCTATGATACTGGACTATATATGCATTAATAATTATGATTAAAGAATACATGTAGAGACAATTGCGAGTGACATATACGTATATACAGATCTGATTACCAGCTATAAAAAGTATACACAGAATCACCGCTAATAATTATAGTATAAATTAAATATATATAAATACAAGGGAAACATAAACATGGGGTATTTCTATAAATGTAGCTCATGATCAGTGGCAGAGCACTGGTAATCATAAAAACCAGCTGCAGCTGCCCTACCAGGATTCCTATATGGTAATTGCTTCTTTTGTGTTTTCCTACATATATGCATGATGTTTGATATTATAATCGTGCGTGTTCCCATGCATAAATCACTTCAATTAATAGTTGCTTCGAAACCATGTTGCCTTATGTATAGTTTCTAGGCAAATGAAGCTACATGTATATACTGAGAATATTATCAACGCAATCCCCATATGCATAATATCCATATAATTATGCATGATGGCTCTTGTCAAAGATGTATACAAACTGTACACTTGGAAGAATGAGGAAGAAAGAAAAGAAGCCCAATGATATCTTCATCCAAGGCTCTTTAGGTTTGCCTCAAGAACTAATCATGTTTTAAGTCTAGTCTAAGAAAAATGTGTTTTTAAGTCTAATATCCTCTTATGCTTCCTTAACTTTATAAAAAATTTTTTGAAATATGGTGTTCTAGTTTGTTCACATGCATATAAGTTATAAGAAATTAGTATTTATTTGTTACATTAATACATTAATTTATAATCATATATATAATTGAAATGGTTGAGCATCAACAACACAAATATTCATTACTGATGACTCCCTTGCTGTTAGCGATCATAAATTGGTGTGAACACTGGTGAGTGTACCTGGTTACCAGGTTTGATTCATTGACTTAAAAGGAGTGTTATATATATAGAAGCATTCAAATTACACACACAAATGGGAGTATTCCACACACTTCTGAACGTGAGCACTAAATCAATTAAATGATCTGGTGTTGTGTACAACCTACACAAATCACAGACACTGAGTTCAACTTATCAGTACAGCTATTTAACAGAGCCATGCAGTGCTTGGTTCCATTAAATTTATCACCTGGTGTTCCCAGAGATGATACCCTCCTAGTGTACACTCTGATATGTCTGATGCCAGGTAACTACTTGCACCATACATGCTGTTTCCATTCCAATGCGTACACAATATCACACTGATTAGATTTTTTCAGCGGCTAATTTGTAGCTATAATACTTCACGCCTTAGGCTCAGGGCTATTATTTTAAAGTTTCTTAGTAAGCGCCCGAGGCAGCCGTTGTTCTATAAAATAGCGGTTATTGCTGACGACTACATATACCTAGCACAATCAGAGTGTTTATGTTAATTGGACAGTGAATTCTCCGATATACTGACATCTTGACCCAGTCATGTGCTCTAACTCAGTATTCCTTCTATTCCTTCTTGGGAGCATCCACTACGCAATCAGCCGTATGTCAACTGCGCGACGGCGCGCGGATCTATACTGTTGTATACTGGTCCATAGCTATATATCATACACCATTATATTTTCCATTTCCTCGGTGCAGAAATTACCCCAGTACCACCATTTTGTATGGACGATACGGAATGTCAGAATGGAGGTACCTGTCATGTTACTGACATGTGTGTTTGCACTGCTGGATTCACAGGAACATTTTGTGGCCAGGGTAAGCTAATCAAAATTTTACAAAAGCAAAAGGGCCAGCTTTCAAACTTGTGGTATATATGGATTTATGCACTTTAAATTTACTATATAGACTTGGATGAGTGTTTGGGAAATAATGGTGGTTGCCAGCAAGTATGTACGAACACCTTCGGAAGTCGTGATTGTTCATGCCAAGCAGGTTACAATGTGGATCCTGCCAATACCAGAAATTGTATAGGTGAGTATGAATCATTCACGATGTTTCAAAGTTATCTAGAAGCCATGTATACTGCATACTAAAAATAATTCTTATAATAAATGGATTCAAAGCAACATAAAATAATAAGGAATTGAATAAATATGGCCTTTTTAACTATATGTATATTTAAGAACCTCGTGCATGCTTGGTCAGGAATACTGGTGCATATGTGTCTATGCAGATATTGATGAATGTGCTACAAACAATGGTGACTGTGAACACACCTGCACAAATGAGCCAGGTGGACATTCATGTAGCTGTCGATCTGGTTTTACACTTAATGGTGATGGAAGGACCTGTACTGAAGATCGTAAGTACATGTACTGCATGTAGTTTTGATTACATACGTATTACATTATATTTGATATTATATGTAGCACCAGATGCAGCAGTAAGTGTCAAGATGACGTCATTTGGGATAGTGGTTGCCTTGGTACTCGTAACAGTAGCCACACACATTCTATAAAGACATGCAGCAGCAGAAACTTGTTTAATTCTTTGGATATTGAATTCGAAGCTATATAAATATTATTGTACACGCTAAATATAGATGATTATAATCAGTTATATATAGGCAGATTTTTTGATTGTAGAAGTGACCAACAAGATTATATAATAATGAAAATGAATTTCTATAAATCCACTTGTGGTTAATGTGACCTTAGAATTATAATTGTGCATGTTCTTAGATATATACATGTGTCATGGTCCGAGAAACAGCTCTCTGTCCCAGTAGAATAAGGAAGATATCAACTAATAAATGCCAATTAACGATTAACCTCTTAGACGCCCGGGCTTCTATATTCACAAGCGGAATCAGCTATAAAAGTGTTAGACCCTCATCTAATCGGTAAAAACGTTAAGCGAAATAGTGGATCAATGATGTTTGGTTTGTGCTCCGTAATTCTTCCTCTTCTGGTGTCTCTATATCAGATTCGCGGAACAACTAGTCGTAAGTTGGAAAATCTAATTATAAAATAGACTATACATGTTCAGCTGCAGCATGTTTACGTATATAGACCTATATATATGTACTCAAAAATTTTATGCAAGAATTTACAAGAGTATACTGAATGCTCATATAGATTGATGCATTTTTTAGTATCAGAGAGTAATGTTTTCATAAAAATTATGTCTACAATCTATAGTAATTATAATTTTCGGATCCTGGAGGATCATTCTTGGCTGTCCATATAGGTAGACAGATATTCTCGATTCCAACCAATACAGTGTTCAAAAAATAAATTGATCAAAAACTAGTACTCAAAAAACAATTAACCATACTCCAAACGTTGCCTGTTAAAGGTTATAGATGATCTAGCCAAGATGAGATTATACATGGGGGAATATATCCCTAGAAGTGTGAATATAAGGGTATGCAACATTTTCACACTTCAGTGAGAATGTCTCACTTCATATTTAACAGTGTTGGAGAATAGATGTCAAATACACTTTTATGCAACCCTAGCTATATTGCAATTACAACCTTTATTTATAACATCATTTATAATTCAATACTGCCCCATATTCTACATCAATTGTTAATAATTTAAAAGTTTTAATTATTATGAGTTTTTTCAATTTCTACAGAAATTACCCCAATACCACCATTTTGTAACAGCAATGCTGATTGTCAGAATGGAGGTACCTGTCATGTTACTGATATGTGTGTTTGCACTGCTGGATACACAGGAGCATTTTGTGGCCAGGGTAAGCCATTGAATATTAGTATACAGCATTAATCATGTCCATGAGTATACTGGATTTGCATGCAATTCACAAAATACATTTAGATTCCTTAAATTTAATGTACGTGTATCTGTAAATGTATATACATTAGATTCTGGTATACACAGTTAATGTATGGAGGAGATATATAGGGCATATACGTATGTATGTGTGAACATCAAAATTTGCAAAACTCTTTAGATATGATATTTGGATGTCTGTGAATATTTATGATACAAAAATAAAGATGGTTGAAAGCCATGTGAATATGTTATCAATACCTTTTAATTTTATTTATGATCAGACATTAATGAATGTGCATCATCAAATGGTGGATGCCAACAGACATGTACCAATACACCTGGAAGCCGAACCTGCTCCTGTCAAACTGGATATGAAGTAGACCCTTCAAACAGTAGAAACTGCATTAGTAAGTAACTGTACAATATAGATAAGTATATTAATGTATATACTTTCACGTATGCATCTATACACATAATCATTAAAACATGACTGTTGCATAAAATTATGTGTTTGTAATCTATTCCAATATTGTTTGTGGATCAAGTAATTAATCTCTATATATGTACGTAGATGTTATTGAATGTGTCATGCTCTAACAATAGTGCATGAGTCCAGTCAAATCCATATTGAGACAGTTTACCTGTTCCTCTAACCTAAAATACAGCTAGGAACAGGTAGATTGGCCCAATATTATACTTTAAGCTATATTGTGAGTATTCCATATAGAAATGAACACCTATATAGCTACATGTACGTGTATGGCAGGCCAGCCCTGATCAATACATTAAACTTTACTATATTGAACTTTGTTTGACTTGTGTCCATTGTAGATATTAATGAATGTGACACCGATAATGGAGGATGTAGTCAGGTTTGCACCGATAATGATGGATCATTTGTCTGTTCATGTAACACTGGCTATGAGTTAGATGCCGATGGGACAACATGCAATGGTAAGACTATATAACTTGTCAGTGCTACAAATACATATTTTAATGGTTCTTTATATGGAAAATCAATAACATACATTAATTGGTAACTTTTTAGTTGCATTAATAATAATAGATAGAGATGATACAATAAAATGAGGAGAGAAACTAATGAGTCATTGACAGAAAATAAAAACATAAAATTAACATTTACTTTGAGTGGAAAAATGGTACAGTACATAGAGTCTGGGTTTCTAACTTGTATACATTGCAGATATTAATGAATGTGACACCAATA
Source organism: Chondrosia reniformis (assembly GCA_947172415.1). NCBI lineage: Eukaryota > Metazoa > Porifera > Demospongiae > Chondrillida > Chondrillidae > Chondrosia > Chondrosia reniformis. The sequence continues at coordinate 6,085,812 of OX359192.1, forward strand.
ATGGAGGATGCAGTCAAAACTGTGACAACTTTCCTGGACAGTTTTCCTGTTCCTGTAACTCTGGTTACACACTGGCTGCTGATGCAGTCACATGCAATGGTATGGCAATCTATATACAGTTATAAGGCAACTATAAACAAATCGACAGATATGAAAATCAAAAACACAGGCCTATATATGCAACCAATACACATTTTAATATATATATGTATATGTATAGATGTACGTATATGTGCAATAATGTATGGCATAAAGATACCATAATATTATGCTTAGTGAATCATGTAATCTCTATACATATTATATATATATTAGATGTGAATGAATGTGCCACTAACAATGGAGGGTGCAGTCAAATCTGCACTAATACTGATGGTTCCTTTGTCTGTTCCTGTAACCCTGGTTACACACTGGCTGCTGATGGAGTCACATGCAATGGTATGGCAATCTATATACAGTTATAAGGCAACTATAAACAAATCGACAGATATGAAATCAAAAACACAGGCCTATATATGCAACCAATACACATTTTAATATATATATGTATATGTATAGATGTACGTATATGTGCAATAATGTATGGCATAAAGATACCATAATATTATGCTTAGTGAATCATGTAATCTCTATACATATTATATATATATTAGATGTGAATGAATGTGCCACTAACAATGGAGGGTGCAGTCAAATCTGTACTAATACTGATGGTTCCTTTGTCTGTTCCTGTAACCCTGGTTACACACTGGCTGCTGATGGAGTCACATGCAATGGTATGGCAACCTAATGAGTATCAAATGGAAGATATATTATTCATATTATTTAGTTGTTATATAGTTATAGATGTACATATATACAAAATATATGTGTTGACTATATGTATATATCATATGTATAAGTGTATATATAATATTAAGAGAGTATCACAGTTATATGCATACATACACTGTACATATATGTGAATTTGCTTAATTTTGCAGATATTAATGAATGTGCCAGTAATAATGGCGGATGTCAGCATAACTGTAGAAATACCGCTGGCTCATTTGATTGCAGCTGTAGATCTGGATATACACTAGCATCAGATGGGAAGTCATGCAATCAAAATGGTACGTTAAAGCTTATTGCATTATGTGTTGTTTCACTAGTGGCCATAAAACAAAGTGGCTTGAATTTAATTATTCGCCAGTGATATTGATTTTTGATTTCTTCCTTCATATATTATTTGAATGGGTAGTGATATATATAAGTATATTTACTTACACATACATAATATGTATACTATGTAACATCATGCATAAAATTCATATATGACATCATTGTTATATGTACTTGTATACAGAACCAGATGATGCTCCAGGTTTAAAAGTGTCATTCTTGGGAGTAATCATTTCTGCTGCATTGACTGTCATAATAGCTACTGTCATGTGGTGATGGATATACTTATTTGGTGAAAAGAGCACAGGAGACTGTACCAAATATTTACATATACTAAGGTAGTAGTAAAAACAGTAGTTTTCATAAATCCAGTTTATGTATGCCTTTGTAAATATATTATAGCTATATCAAACTTAAAACAGACCATAGTAATATCATCATCATTAAACTCTGCGTATTACCCCTGCCCATTCATGTCCCCTGAGGAGCACAATGAGCTAATGGATGGAACTGAAGTTCGCTAACTGGGAACCAGATGATGATATATCAGATCAGACCAGCTTCTGAGAAATCAAGAGTCAAATAATAATATTAAAGCTTTAAGATCAAATTGCAATTTTGCTACAAAAATTAATACATATGAAAATTTCAAATGATGCATGTATAGGCTAATTTAAGATACTCACTGCTATTATATCTTGATCTATATAAGGAACCATTCCTTTTAAGTAACATAATTACATTCTGCAAATGTTGACGAAACTAAAACTTAGTCTCAACACCCACATGCAGACAATTAACATTGAGTTTCACATCTTGCTACATTCCAATCTGCCCACGCACATATTAACCTTGGTTGGATCACATGAGTATTGCATGGGTTCTTTTGCAATAGAGTTAAAATGGCTGACAAAGTGATTGTGTAAGAATTTCATGGCAAGCTGGGCACAATAGTGAATGTTTAGTAAATTTTACAATTACGTATGTCCTTGTCACTGATGCACATGTATTGCACATTCAAAACAGTATCCATATTGTACACTTACCTCCTCCAGCTAACAACATATTTACACCTATTTGTGTGTACTAAGATGCCTCGTATGAATAGGCAGGAATTAGAAGCATGTATGAATTTCTTGATTTTACAAAAAACATAGAGATGCCTCGTATGAATAGGCAGGAATTAGAAGCATGTATGAATTTCTTGATTTTACAAAAAACATAGAGATGCCTCGTATGAATAGGCAGGAATTAGAAGCATGTATGAATTTCTTGATTTTACAAAAAACATAACTGTTCATTCAACTGATAAAAATTATACTGCATGTGCAAGGAGTATAATCAATACTTTTCATATTACACGATTCATTGGGCATATCTAATTTTTGAAAATATATTAACTGAACACAATACAAATACATATCTATGTATAGACCAAAACAGTTTAGTAAATATTGTCAAAGAAATGAATTGGAACAATTAAACGGTACAAGAGGAACAGTTACAGTCATAAATGATCACCAGTAAAATGACTTGGCAAGGAATGTTCCAACACTACTAAACCATCCTCCTGCTCCTGAAGAACCTCCATCGTCTGTTCGTACTACAGCCTAGAACATACAATTAATTGCAAAAGAACAATATACAATGCAGTTAATTGCTATGGTATTACCACCATAACAAGATAATTGAACATCATTTACCTACTTTGTCACCGATTTAACAGAATGAAATCCATAATTATTACGTACATAAGTACTTGTTTACAGTTGGTCTATAGTCAATATCATTTGGGTGGTGTACATACGTACAATATTTCAGATTTTGACTAGGACTTCGTAGAGATTGGTAAGACTTACTTTTGACTTTTCTTCTTCTGATAATTTACTCTCCTCTGGTAAGTAATCTGGAAGCTAGACAAGGCAGAAAGATACCTAATGCAGTCACATGCATACATACACACCTGATGCACACTTGACTCAATATACGTAAGCCACACACACACGAATATACTGTTAAGGCCATACAAATATGCAGCACAGGTTTGGTTAGTGAAAAATAAATTGTGGGAGGGAGTATATGTTGTATGTGCGTACTTTAACTGCAGTAGATACTTCTCCATCTAAAGTTTTCCTTGCTTGCGGATTATCTCCAAATGATAATAACACCTACACACAAATAAATAGAGCATATCACCGATATAGATATATAGTTCTATAGAGCTCAATTGATTTAATCTCTTCTAAAATACTCTACAAGTACGTATGTACATACGTGTACAAAAATAAGACACAATAATGTCATTGTGATATACGTAGACTGAGATGTACTCAATTGCTAAATATAAATATCACCTCTTCTCCAAATTCATTCTTAACAACTTGTTCAGCTTTCAAATGGCCTGATGAGGCAACAGCCTGACACAGTGTCTGAAACACAAAGCACAGATATTCAAAGTATGAATACTGTTAGTAATTTTACAAACTCACAATAGCACGGTTATGTAATACCCTTAGTAAAATTCAGAGTAACAAATAAGGTAGACAATGCAATGTCAACTAGACATCGGGTCTGCATCATGTGTGTATGTGTGAATGTGACTGCATTAGATATCTTTCTGCCTTGTCTAGCTTCCAGATTACCTACCAGAGGAGAGTCAGTTATCAGAAGAAGAAGAGATGCATACGTACCTCTGGCTTCAAGGAGCTTCTTCCCCTAACAGTACATCTCTTCTGCGACATATCAAATGTAAAACTTATAACTCCTTTAACTTGCAGTAGCAGTTTTTCTGCACTTTGTCTCTCACTCTATCGGAGAGCAAACACAAGTGTTTTCACAAAAGAGATGCTAGTTACGTACATACACATGTAAGCATTCTTACAAGATCATCTAATCCATGTATCTGTAGAATAATATGCTTTGCTTTCTTATTGGAGGCACCTAGGAAAGTATTTCCCCTTGACATTGAAGGGTTTCTTGACACAGAAATGGGTCGCCTGTAGAACGACAGTGAGAGTTAGTATTGTACACTCGGGGGTGTGGCACCTCCTCCACCTCCTCACCTGGCTGGACTGTGATCATTCTTCACCTTATCAAGAACCAATTGTGCAAGATCTCGCACCTCTTTTGATAGCTTATCTCTAGCAGTACAGTAGTAGTACAGAAATGGGTTAGCAGTGAAGTTAAAACTTTTTGAATGGAATTGAATTGAATTGAATTATTAGACTGGAACTTGACTTAGTCCAGGGGACTACTTTTCAGGGAGGCCAGTAACAGTACATACATGCAACATATATATAAGCACACATACAGTAAATCAGTCATTAAATTGGTCAGTAATCTGTTCAGTGGGCAGTGTTTGTTGTTCAATAGAAGCAGTTTATTCAATCATGAAGGTACAGATGTAACAAAATGATACATAATTTTTATTTCTTCTAAGCTCTATTCATATCTATACTTATCTAGAGTAACAGCATCAGAAGTGTTGATATCAGGTGAGTTGGTTACCTTTTATTTACACCTTTCAGACTGGCAATGAGGCCGATTTCACTCCTCATTGGGGCACAGTTCATAGGCTCCTCGGCCAGGTAACTAAGAGCTTCTAAGGAAGTAAATATGACCTTCTCATCTTGGTCGTCCATAAAGAGAACCAAGCCGGGAAGACAGCCCTGGTCCTACAGTCAAGGGAACATATAAGGATGAATGAAAGGGTATGAGGGTGCAGCAGAGAGGGTGAAGGTATGAGGGTGCAGCAGAGATGGTGAAGGTATGAGTGTGCAGCAGAGGGTGAAGGTATGAGTGTGCAGCAGAGGGTGAAGGTATGAGTGTGCAGCAGAGAGGGTGAAGGTATGAGTGTGCAGCAGATGGTGAAGGTATGAGTGTGCAGCAGAGGGTGAAGGTATGAGTGTGCAGCAGAGAGGGTGAAGGTATGAGTGTGCAGCAGATGGTGAAGGTATGAGTGTGCAGCAGAGGGTGAAGGTATGAGGGTGTGGCAAAGATGGTGAAGGTATGAGGGTGTGGCAAAGAGGGTGAATGTATGAGGGCTTGGCAAAGAGGGTGAAGGTATGAGGGTGTGGCAGTGTACCAATCCAGGAAGACAGCCCTGGTCCTAGCAAAGAGAGTGAACGTGTAGGAATGAATCCGTAAAGACTATATTGAACGCTGATATGATATAAATTACATTTTGTACATTTAACTGGGTACATTGTGTTGAGAAACAAAAAATACAGTATACTATACGGAATACACTCATCTCCATGAACGAGCAGAATCACTTATCAGATTAGGGACCTGTGTCATACGTATGTCATTGACTAGAATTTACCTTTACAATACTCCGTCTGTTTCGCGGTTCTGAAGCAAGGTCTCTCAGTTGCTTGGCTACTCTATATGCTTCCATTTCATAATATTGCAGTTGTAAAGTAGTATCTCATGAATTCATCCCTGGCGAAATCTTGGTCAACTTATTACTAGCCACGCCTACTTAGTAATTAAGGAATTCCCCTAAAGATCTAGGCACCTTTCGCACCGTACCATCATGGCGGATTTGGAGGAGTGTCCCCCTTTGAAGAAGAATAAGCAACAAACAAGAGTCTGGGTGGACGGAGTGTATGTTCATTTGCATCAGTTAGGTTTCGTAGCGTTAGCTTCAAGTGCACCGTCTTGAACCAATATCGCTCTACAGCTGTATTCGGCTCTGTGATTCCGTAAATAGACGGATAGTCGACTTAATCTTCTATGGCATAGTCCGTGCTCTACCATACATTGTTTTGGTTATTTCTAAAGCTGCATGGTCGATAAAATATCTTACTCTGGAGTAGAGAGATGTTCGTGGTCCCCTGGAATGTGATTACTAGATACCTACCATACTACCATACGAAGCCTCTTTTGCAAAAATTGGATGCCTAATAATTTCTAGCAGATTTATATCAATTAGATAAACATTATGCCCAATGGATGCTTGGAACTAATGTGTTAGCATGTCTCTTGGCAGCATAAATGTCCCTCCTATCCTGGCCTGCCAGTGTGTCCCTCCTATCCTGGTTTATATATGGCTACCGTGTGAATTGCATAATGTGTTAAATGCTAAGTACAGCAGATTATTATAGTGTATTCAATGTTAGAAGTACATTTCATAGATCATATCACATAATTCATGATCATTATGATGTAAATCACTTTTTAATCTAATATATATAGTTTTGACTTTGCCCACTTTGGACATGCCAACATGTTGCGACAGGTAAGATGGCATTATACAAGCCTTTATTGAATGGTACTCTAAATGTCATTTTGTAGGCCAAAGCCTTTGGTGATTATCTTATAGTGGGAATACACTCAGACGGTAAGTTGTCCATACTTGTAACAGTTATGCATGTACGTAGTTTTGAGTAATACTTTTATCTGCTCTTCAGCTGAAGTTATGCATGTAAAAGGTTGTCCTCCAGTGTTAAATGAGCAAGAAAGGTACGTACATGTATGTTTGTGGTTCCCTTTGGGTTTCATATGTACATACATATACATATCTCAATTCTGATAACATCCATATATGTACGTATTATATACGTATTATATATTATATACTATACGTATGTACTCTCTTGTATTAAAGGTATAAGATGATACGAGCTATAAAATGGGTGGATGAGGTATGTATGTATATTCCTGGAGCAGAGGTCCTTACTCTGAACATACATACATGCATAACACATAATACTTGTTGTACACAGGTGGCTGAGGATGTTCCCTATAGTTTATCATTGGAGACATTGGATAAGTACAACTGTGACTTTGTAGTACACGGAGGTATGTGTTGTATGTACGTACGTATATAGTTTTATTGCCTTACTGTGTGCCTTACTGTATGCCATGTAGCACAGTAAGGCAATACACTATACGTTAAACCTTTTTCATATTGTTATACACTTTGGTACCTTTCTCTGTGCAGAAGACATTGCTGTAGATGCAAACGGTAGAGATGCTTATGAAGAAGTGAAGAAAGCTGGCAGATACAGGTAGTAGTGCCACTGACTTAATTAGTTATTTTTATTTGACATTGAAAGTTTATTTTAGGGAGTGTAAAAGAACCCATGGAGTGTCAACAACCAACTTGATACACAGGTTTGTATTCATTAAAATCTTAAACTGGAATAGTACGTACCTTTAAGAATGATAGTATATGGATGTTATGATAATGGACTGGCTTACTGATGGGTGGGGTCACTGATGGGTATATGTCTAACTACTGAATCATCACCAATGAATTTGAGTACTAGTATAAAGTGGTCTGATGATATTTAGACATTTACTGGAGCAGTGATTGCATTACAAATCATTGTTATGTAAATGTGGTTTTTCAATATTGTCTTTGTGTAGAATTCTCAAAATATCAAACTCAAATGATGTATCAGAGGTACCTAAGTTTCCATTTTCCATTTAGTGTCTATAGTACTTACCAATCTTGATTTTTTTCCTACCTTTTCAATGTACTTATGTATACGTATATGTACGTACGTATATATTCATGTGTGTATGTTAGCTTTAATGATTTTACTTTGTTCCTTCAGGAGCCAATCATTTTCAGTCCTTATACAGGAATGGTAGATTTTCTAGCATCAACCAGAAAAATCAAACAATTTTGCGGTGACAGAGAACCCACTGTAAAAGCTTTTTTCTATTCTACAATTGCATATATATCATGTTGTTTTATTACTTAGGAGAATGACCTTGTAGTCTATTGTCCTGGCTACTTTGACTTATTTCGTATCCTTCACTTTTATTTAAAAGTAAACATAAACATACGTATACATAGTTTAAGTGCTAATTTGTTATATATAAGTATGTATTTTAATTAAGATTTATTGGACCCCCTTAACTGATTCATAAGATGTTGGTCATGTGGACTTCTTGGAGAAGGCTCGTAGTTTTGGCACTTATCTCATAGTTGGCTTGTACGATGATGATGTTAGTAAGAATTGCCTACCAGTATTCATGAATGTGTCAGTGAGTATTCCATTTCCTACTGTTGATGTACGTAGGTTGTGATGTATTGCAAAGGGGAATCCCGTCCACTGATGACCCTTCATGAACGCGTACTATCTTGCTTGGGCTGTAAAGTATGTATGCAGCTAAACGTGTATACTATGTTTTGTGTATTCATATTTTATTGGTATACGAATATTAACATTATTTCAGAAGTATCTCCAAAACCAAATAGTAATTTTCTGCATTGTAACAGGTACATATTAACCTACATGCTTATATAATATGCCTAAGGCCTAAACAGTTCTATGCATGTACGTAAGTAGGTTGTCAATAATTACAGACAATTAAATCTACACACTGCTCAAACAAAGGGTGACTAGTCATCACAGTCATCACATCATCACATCATCACATCATCACATCATCACATCATCACATCGTAGGTCTTCCTCTATAAGGCCAATGAGATAATGCAGACCATCTCCCAGGGTCACTGATGAAGGGTAGAATTCCCAGATTATTCATGTAAAGACCATGGTCAACCCAGGATGTATAGGCTTTGCAGTTAAATTTATTAATATAGAATAAAGATTGGCATTTCTTAATATTATAGTAGTATGACATTGTGTTTTCTGTGTAGTATGTGGATGAAGTAGTCATTGCTGCCCCGTATTGCATTTCTGAAGACCTTTTAAAGCATTTCAAGGTATCTACGTATATGCGTACATTTTTGAACACTACCATGCATGCAGTGCCTGTTATTATATATAATTTATGTAGTTACAATTTATGGATATTGATAAACATTACTGTATATAATGATAACTTAATTTCTGATTAACCAGACTGTTTGGTAGAATTCTTCTTATTATGAATAAGAACTACGTAGAACTTATCGTTTAGATCATACATCCTTCAACTCTTTGAGCATCTAAAAATGCAGTTTATGTTTTTAGTCAAAGGTCTCAGCCCCCATGGCTCTTCATCAGCAACAGTCACTCAATAAGCCAAAATTAATGATGTACAGTATATACCATCCAAAATACGAATTCTTCATTCATCAGTTATAAATTGATGAAGGAAGCTGACAGAATGTTGAAACATTTGGTTTTATGTTCAAAACTATGGTTTGTGTAAAAAATAATGATTATTCAAACCACTCAGATAATGATTGTTAATATGATCACTCCGTAATGTTATATATACGTACATAGGTTAAAGTTGTAGTACATGGAAAAACAGATGTGAAACCTTCGAGGGTGAGCTACATACATATAACCTGATGGGATTTACAAAATTTCTGTCCTATTCTTCAATCATACAGATACTTTTTCCTTCTTTCTTAGGATGGAAAAGATCCTTTTCAGGTACTGTGTTTCCTGAGGATGTTAGAAATGCTTTTCACTCAAGTTTCTGTTCTAATAAAACTTTCTAGTAATTTTATATTTTTGTTATTGTAGGTACCCAAAAAGCTTAAAGTCTATCAAGCGATAGATAGTAGCAATTCCATGTCCTCATCAGAGTACATTAAAAGGATTTGTGACAATCAGTTAGTGTATCTTCTGATGTCCTATAATTTCCTGTACTGATGTTTCCTGTATTTTGAAATAGTGCAATATACAGTCGTAGAAACAGTGTGAAGGAAGCAAAGGAGATCAAAAACCTGAAAGTATTAGCACAGTAGAAACTTTTAGGAAGGAAGTATCATTTTGTTGTGCACAGATATCCTATATATACTGTATATATACATATATATACCCATATATAGTACAGTTTATTTAGTTTTTCACCTAGAGCACCTTATATTTCTATATGCTTTAGAATAGACAATTTTAGTGCTTTGAACAGTTGATACCATTTTGTTTGAATTTATGTACTTCTGGTAGTTTTGAAGAAATGTACAATATGAAGTTTAGCAAATGTAGTGTGCTTGAGTCCTATTGTGTAAAATAATTCAAAGATGGAATAAGAAGGAGTGATGGCCAGGTCTGGAAATTCTTTCAAAGCAAGACAGTGATCATGTGAGAAGGATATATACAAAAGAGGTGTACTAAAATTCATGACTTAATCATACACATCACTTCTATGTTTAGGCGCATCACGATAGCTGAAGTTAAGTTAGGAAACCCTGCATGGTGTAATAGTGCAAGTAGACTAATCCCTCATGCATATCACAAGCCAAGGTATGCAGTTACGAGTGCAAATCCCTAATCTCACCAATAAATATGGAGGCTACACATAGCGATCTGGGCTATATGTGCGAGATACAAATGGCGTTTTCATTATTTGATCATAATTCAATGCCCTGGTCTCTAATGTACAGTTGTCTAGTACAACACTGAACAGAGGTCTGTCCAAGCTCGTCTCGAGTTCCATGATAGATATTGATTATGATTTGGCTTTAGAATAATCCGAAACATCATTTTTCTGTAGATCATGTTAGAGGAAGATGAGTTAAAATCGGAACCCATCACATCGTTAAACCACAGGTCGCACACATCTCAACATGAGACGAAGGAAGGAGAATTAGAAGGTAACTCTTGTAAGGTCAGCTACAGTGCCGTATCCGTCAGGAGGGCCTACTTCAACGTGGCTTTGGTCGGTGGTATTGGAATGTTTTGTAACTTTGGCTATTATTCTTTAGCAGGAACTCTAACTTCCTTGCACGAACTCCTTGGATTTGTGTCACTTGGTCTTCAATGGTTCTCCTGGATTATTGGTAATCTCTTGTGTCCTGCTATCATCGACCTTATTGGATTGAAGTTGGTCATCGTAGCAGGCAGTATTGCTTATTTGTCTTTCACGCTTTGCTGTTTCTATCCTTCTTGGTATACATTTGTGCCAGGTTCGATTCTGTTAGGATTAGGGTTCGGTTTCATATATACAGGTAGTCCTACTTACCTCAATCAGAGTGCTCGTGTGATTGGTCAGAACAAGTCTGGGGATATTGAGAAAAACACTTACAAATATGTGTCTTATTTCCAGTCCATACTTATATTTAGCTTTAAGCTAGGTGCAGCCAGTGGTAATGCCATTTCATCAGCATTTTTCCTCACAGATGCAGTTTTCCTTAACTCAACTAGCTTCGCAGTAAATGAGACTGAGTGTATGCAGCCAACCACTCTGGGAGCAATAACTTCAGCTACATATTACCAGGTAATTGGCACAGCAACAGGAGTTGGTTTAGTTGCTGTTGTATTATCTATATTTCTACCAAATGATGCAAATTTGAGTTTAAAATCCAAGAAAAAAGTGTTGAAGGATTTGAAAAAAAGACTTATTTCAATGTTACGATTGTTTCTAAAATGGCAATATGTCTTTCCACTTCTTGGAGGTATTTTGGCAGGATTTAATACTGGCTTCTACTATGGACTTTTTTCGAAGGTATGTGCATGCAACTGGGTATGATTGCACAATAGTTGACATAGACATACACATCATATATATACATGCACATTTTCACACATGAATCCAAATGAAAAATCTCATGCACCATTTTCCTACATGCTATGCCTACTCTGTAAGAAAGACTATAGGGAACTAAACCTGGAGAGAGCTTTGGATGAATATGCAGTCTTTTCTTCTCTTTCTTCTTTTGCTCCACTGGGCCATACGTACATCTGTTTCTGGGAATTTCATCCTTCATCAGTGACCCTGGGAATCTTTTGTATTCTTGATGGTAATCTTTTGTATTCTTGATGGTAATCTTTTGTGAATCCTTGGCTCCCTATGCTAAATCTAGGGGTCTTATATACACAATTTTGGTGCACACCTACATCTACATATTATGTATTATGACTATCTATTGTAATGTTATATAGCATTCCCAGTGACTGCCTCTTGGTAATTTCCCTAGGTTATGGTGTAATTATCATTATTCATTCAAGACTGTTCTGACCACAGTTCATACACATTTTCTGTGTACGTATATGTAGTACTTCATTACTGAATGCATTGGAATTGGTTATGTTGGACTTGCCATCACAGTGTGGTCTGTAGCTGGTTTTACAGTGAGTATTTCTGTTGGTCGATTCACTCCCTATACTACCAGAACAGCAGCTGCTATATTGACAACTTGTGTTCACTTGTCTGCCTATCTGTTTCTGATATTTTGGGAGAGGCAGCCTAATGTTATAGTAGTGTTTGTAGCTGCGATTGTTTCAGGACTGGTGACCTTTTGGATAGTGACACCTCTAAGTGAGTATGTACTGTTTGAGTTTAAACTGCATAATATAGTTTTATTATGTTATACACATTGTAGAAATCCCTGGCTGCCCTAACTAAAATGGGATTATTTGCTGCATGTGTACATGTGTAAATCTGTATGCTCCATTTATATTACAAAAGTATTAATCGCTTAACTATACAGTATATGCTGTACATGTGTATGTCTCAATTTTATTGGTTTTGTGACTTTTCCAATGCGTTCAGTTTACTTTGGTATCATTGGGGACAAAGATAACCTTGCTACAGAAGCATTTGGACTATTCTGGGCTTTTGCGGCCTTTGGAGGTGCCCTGAATTACTTTATTTCCAGTTCAATTCCAGTTAGTGCCAACTTGTGGATGCTCGTTGGTCTTGCAGTTGTGACATTGATAGCGTACCTTTTGGCTGAGGCTTTCCATGGAGAGAAGCTCTGCACCAGGAAGAGTCCTTGTCCACAGAAAGGGGAATACAGCCTACGTGACCACGCTGCTACACTGTATGCAAGTTCCAGTCAAATATTCTAAAAGGGACACTATATGGAGTTACACTTAAACATATACAACTTGGTTAAACTAAATTTATTAATATACTGTAGAAGTTTATTTTTGTATAATTAGTATATTTTTCTTGAGAGGAAAGAGTTCTTTCAGTATATAAAATACCCTATATATAGGTATATCCTAGAGTGAGGTTGCTATGTAAGGCTAGTTTTCTCTCCAATGTCTTCACAAATTTAATAGCTTGCTAATCTTTAATTCATTATAATTGCAACAAATACTCCCTATTGTTTCATTTCCTAATATTATAGTAGTATGTGTTTTCTGTGTAGTATGTGGATGAAGTAGTCATTGCTGCCCCGTATTGCATTTCTGAAGACCTTTTAAAGCATCTATATGCATACATATTTGAACACTACCATGCAGTGCCTGTTATTATCTATATAATTTATGTAGTTACAATTTATGGATATTGATAAACATTACTGTATATAATGATAACTTAATTTCTGATTAACCAGACTGTTTGGTAGAATTCTTCTTATTATGAATAAGAACTACGTAGAACTTATTGTTTAGATCATACATCCTTCAACTCTTTGAGCATCTAAAAATGCAGTTTATGTTTTTAGTCAAAGGTCTCAGCCCCCATGGCTCTTCATCAGCAACAGTCACTCAATAAGCCAAAATTAATGATGTACAGTATATACCATCCAAAATACGAATTCTTCATTCATCAGTTATAAATTGATGAAGGAAGCTGACAGAATGTTGAAACATTTGGTTTTATGTTCAAAACTATGGTTTGTGTAAAAAATAATGATTATTCAAACCACTCAGATAATGATTGTTAATATAATCACTCCGTAATGTTATATATACGTACATAGGTTAAAGTTGTAGTACATGGAAAAACAGATGTGAAACCTTCGAGGGTGAGCTACATATAACCTGATGGGATTTACAAAGGTTCTGTCCTATTCTTCAATCATACAGATACTTTTTCCTTCTTTCTTAGGATGGAAAAGATCCTTTTCAGGTACTGTGTTTCCTGAGGATGTTAGAAGTGCTTTTCACTCAAGTTTCTGTTCTAATATAACTTTCTTAGAAGTGTGTAGTAAAATTTATTTATGTTATTGTAGGTACCCAAAAAGCTTAAAGTCTATCAAGCGATAGATAGTAGCAATTCCATGTCCTCATCAGAGTACATTAAAAGGATTTGTGACAATCAGTTAGTGTATCTTCTGATGTCCTATAAAATTTACTGTACTGATGTTTCCTGTATTTTGAAATAGTGCAATATACAGTCGTAGAAACAGTGTGAAGGAAGCAAAGGAGATCAAAAACCTGAAAGTATTAGCACAGTAGAAACTTTTAGGAAGGAAGTATCATTTTGTTGTGCACAGATATCCTATATATACTGTATATATACATATATATACCCATATATAGTACAGTTTATTTAGTTTTTCACCTAGAGTACCTTATATTTCTATATGCTTTAGAATAGACAATTTTAGTGCTTTGAACAGTTGATACCATTTTGTTTGAATTTATGTACTTCTGGTAGTTTTGAAGAAATGTACAATATGAAGTTTAGCAAATGTAGTGTGTTTGAGTCCTATTGTGTAAAATAATTCAAAGATGGAATAAGAAGGAGTGATGGCCAGGTCTGGAATTGTTTCAAAACAAGACAGTGATCATGTGAGAAGGATATATACAAAAGAGGTGTACTAAAATTCATGACTTAATCATACACATTACTTCTATGTTTAGGCGCATCACGATAGCTGAAGTAAGGATGATGCTTTAAGCCCTAAGTTAGGAGACCCTGGTGTAATAGTGCAAGTAGACTAATCCCTCGTGCATATCACAAGCCAAGGTATGCAGTTACGAGTGCAAATCCCTAATCTCATCAATAAATATGGAGGCTACACATAGCGATCTGGGCTATATGTGCGAGATATAAATGGCGTTCATTATTTCATCATAATTCAAGGAGGTACCTGGTCTCTAATGTACAGTTGTCTAGTACATCACTGAACAGAGGTCTGTCCAAGCTCGTCTCGAGTTCCATGATAGATTTGATTATGATATTTGGTTTTAGAATAATCCGAAACATCATTTTTCTGTAGATCATGTTAGAGGACATTATGTTAGAGGAAGATGAGTTAAAATCGGAACCCATCACATCGTTAAACCACAGGTCGCACACATCTCAACATGAGACGAAGGAAGGAGAATTAGAAGGTAACTCTTGTAAGGTCAGCTACAGTGCCGTATCCGTCAGGAGGGCCTACTTCAACGTGGCTTTGGTCGGTGGTATTGGAATTTTTTGTAACTTTGGCTATTATTCTTTAGCAGGAACTCTAACTTCCTTACATGAACTCCTTGGATTTGTGTCACTTGGTCTTCAATGGTTCTCCTGGATTATTGGTAATCTCTTGTGTCCTGCTGTCATCGACCTTATTGGATTGAAGTTGGTCATCCTAGCAGGCAGTATTGGCTATTTGTCTTTTACGCTTTGCTGTTTCTATCCTTCTTGGTATACATTTGTGCCAGGTTCAATTCTGTTAGGATTAGGGTTTGGTTTCATATATACAGGCAGTCCTAATTACCTCAATCAGAGTGCTCGTGTGATTGGTCAGAACAAGTCTGGGGATGTTGAGAAAAACACTTACAAATATGTGTCTTATTTCCAGTCCATACTTATATTCAGCTTTAGGCTAGGTGCAGCCAGTGGTAATGCCGTTTCATCAGCCTTTTTCCTCACAGATGCAGTCTTCCTTAACTCAACAAGCTTCGCAGTAAATGGGACTGAGTGTATACAGCCAACCACTCTGGGAACAATAACTTCAGCTACATATTACCAGGTAATTGGCACAGCAACAGGAGTTGGTTTAGTTGCTGTTGTATTATCTATATTTCTACCAAATGATGCAAATTTGAGTTTGAAATCCAAGAAAAAAGTGTTGAAGGATTTGAAAAATAGACTTATTTCAATGTTACGATTGTTTCTAAAATGGCAATATGTCTTTCCACTTCTTGGAGGTATTTTGTCAGGATTTGATACTGGCTTCTACTATGGACTTTTTTCGAAGGTATGTGCATGCAACTGGGCATGATTACATAATAGTTGACATAGACATACACATCATATATATACATGCACACTTTCACAGATGAATCCAAATGAAAAATCTCATGCACCATTTTCCTACATGCTATGCCTACTCTGTAAGAAAGACTATAGGGAACTAAACCTGGAGAGAGCTTTGGATGAGGATCCCGGAGTCTTTTCTTCTCTTTCTTCTTTTGCTCCACTGGGCCATACGTACATCTGTTTCTGGGAATTTCATCCTTCATCAGTGACCCTGGGAATCTTTTGTATTCTTGATGGTAATCTTTTGTATTCTTGATGGTAATCTTTTGTATTCTTGATGGTAATCTTTTGTATTCTTGATGGTAATCTTTTGTATTCTTGATGGTAATCTTTTGTATTCTTGATGGTAATCTTTTGTATTCTTGATGGTAATCTTTTGTGAATCCTTGGCTCCCTATGCTAAATCTAGGGGTCTTATATACACAATTTTGGTGCACACCTACATCTACATATTATGTATTATGACTATCTATTGTAATGTTATATAGTATTCCCGGTGACTGCCTCTTGGTAATTTCCCTATAGGTTATGGTGTAATTATCATTATTCATTCAGGACAGTTCTGACCACAGTTCATACACATTTTCTGTGTACATATATGTAGTACTTCATTACAGAATGCATTGGAATTGGTTATGTTGGACTTGCCATCACAGTGTGGTCTGTAACTGGTTTTACAGTGAGTATTTCTGTTGGTCGATTCACTCCCTATACTACCAGAACAGCAGCTGCTATATTGTTAACTTGTGTTCACTTGTCTGCCTATCTGTTTCTGATATTTTGGGAGAGACAGCCTAATGTTATAGTAGTGTTTGTAGCTGCGATTGTTTCAGGACTGGTGAGCACCTTTTGGAATGTTATACCATTAAGTGAGTATGTACTGTTTGAGTTTAAACTGTATATTATTATAGTTTTATTATGTTATACACATTGTAGAAATCCCTGGCTGCCCTAACTAAAATGGGATTATTTGCCTCATGTGTACATGTGTAAATCTGTATGCTCCATTTATATTACAAAAGTATTAATCGTTTAATTATACAGTATATGCTATGTCATGTAAATTGCTCAATTTTTGTGACTTTTCCAATGCGTTCAGTTTACTTTGGTATTGTTGGAAGCAAAGATAAGCTTGCTACAGAAGCATTTGGACTATTCTGGGCTTTTGTGGCCTTTGGAGGTGCCCTGAATTACTTTATTTCCAGTTCAATTCCAGTTAGTGCCAACTTGTGGATGCTCGTTGGTCTTGCAGTTGTGACATTGATAGCATACCTTTTGGCTGAGGCTTTCCATGGAGAGAAGCTCTGCACCAGGAAGAGTCCTTGTCCACAGAAAGGGGAATACAGCCTACGTGACCACGCTGCTACACTGTATGCAAGTTCCAGTCAAATATTCTAAAAGGGACACTATATGGAGTTACACTTAAACATATACAACTTGGTTAAACTAAATTTATTAATATACTGTAGAAGTTTATTTTTGTATAATTAGTATATATTTCTTGAGAGGAAAGAGTTCTTTCAGTATATAAAATACCCTATATATAGGTATATCCTAGAGTGAGGTTGCTATGTAAGGCTAGTTTTCTCTCCAATGTCTTCATCACAAATTTAATAGCTTGCTAATCTTTAATTCATTATGATTGCAACAAATACTCCCTATTGTTTCATTTCCTAATATTATAGTAGTATGTGTTTTCTGTGTAGTATGTGGATGAAGTAGTCATTGCTGCCCCGTATTGCATTTCTGAAGACCTTTTAAAGCATCTATATGCATACATATTTGAACACTACCATGCAGTGCCTGTTATTATATATATAATTTATGTAGTTACAATTTATGGATATTGATAAACATTACTGTATATAATGATAACTTAATTTCTGATTAACCAGATTGTTTGGTAGAATTCTTCTTATTATGAATAAGAACTACGTAGAACTTATCGTTTAGATCATACATCCTTCAACTCTTTGAGCATCTAAAAATGCAGTTTATGTTTTTAGTCAAAGGTCTCAGCCCCCATGGCTCTTCATCAGCAACAGTCACTCAATAAGCCAAAATTAATGATGTACAGTATATACCATCCAAAATACGAATTCTTCATTCATCAGTTATAAATTGATGAAGGAAGCTGACAGAATGTTGAAACATTTGGTTTTATGTTCAAAACTATGATTTGTGTACAAACATAATGATTATTCAAACCACTCAGATAATGATTGTTAATATAATCACTCCGTAATGTTATATATACGTACATAGGTTAAAGTTGTAGTACATGGAAAAACAGATGTGAAACCTTCGAGGGTGAGCTACATACATATAACCTGATGGGATTTACAAAATTTCTGTCCTATTCTTCAATCATACAGATACTTTTTCCTTCTTTCTTAGGATGGAAAAGATCCTTTTCAGGTACTGTGTTTCCTGAGGATGTTAGAAGTGCTTTTCACTCAAGTTTCTGTTCTAATAAAACTTTCTTAGAAGTGTGTAGTAAAATTTATTTATGTTATTGTAGGTACCCAAAAAGCTTAAAATCTATCAAGCGATAGATAGTAGCAATTCCATGTCCTCATCAGAGTACATTAAAAGGATTTGTGACAATCAGTTAGTGTATCTTCTGATGTCCTATAATTTCCTGTACTGATGTTTCCTGTATTTTGAAATAGTGCAATATACAGTCGTAGAAACAGTGTGAAGGAAGCAAAGGAGATCAAAAACCTGAAAGTATTAGCACAGTAGAAACTTTTAGGAAGGAAGTATCATTTTGTTGTGCACAGATATCCTATATATACTGTATATATACATATATATACCCATATATAGTACAGTTTATTTAGTTTTTCACCTAGAGCACCTTATATTTCTATATACTTTAGAATAGACAATTTTAGTGCTTTGAACAGTTGATACCATTTTGTTTGAATTTATGTACTTCTGGTAGTTTTGAAGAAATGTACAATATGAAGTTTAGCAAATGTAGTGTGCTTGAGTCCTATAATAATTGTGTAAAATAATTCAAAGATGGAATAAGAAGGAGTGATGGCCAGGTCTGGAATTGTTTCAAAACAAGACAGTGATCATGTGAGAAGGATATATACAAAAGAGGTGTACTAAAATTCATGACTTAATCATACACATCACTTCTATGTTTAGGTGCATCACGATAGCTGAAGTAAGGATGATGCTTTAAGCCCTAAGTTAGGAGACCCTGGTATAATAATGCAAGTAGACTAATCCCTCATGCATATCACAAGCCAAGGTATGCAGTTACGAGTGCAAATCCCTAATCTCATCAATAAATATGGAGGCTACACATAGCGATCTGGGCTATATGTGCGAGATATAAATGGCGTTCATTATTTCATCATAATTCAAGGAGGTCCCTGGTCTCTAATGTACAGTTGTCTAGTACATCACTGAACAGAGGTCTGTCCAAGCTCGTCTCGAGTTCCATGATAGATTTGATTATGATATTTGGTTTTAGAATAATCCGAAACATCATTTTTCTGTAGATCATGTTAGAGGAAGATGAGTTAAAATCGGAATCCATCATATCGTTAAACCACAGGTCGCACACATCTCAACATGAGACGAAGGAAGGAGAATTAGAAGGTAACTCTTGTAAGGTCAGCTACAGTGCCGTATCCGTCAGGAGGGCCTACTTCAACGTGGCTTTGGTCGGTGGTATTGGAATTTTTTGTAACTTTGGCTATTATTCTTTAGCAGGAACTCTAACTTCCTTACATGAACTCCTTGGATTTGTGTCACTTGGTCTTCAATGGTTCTCCTGGATTATTGGTAATCTCTTGTGTCCTGCTATCATCGACCTTATTGGATTGAAGTTGGTCATCGTAGCAGGCAGTATTGCTTCTACGTCTTTCACGCTTTGCTGTTTCTATCCTTCTTGGTATACATTTGTGCCAGGTTCAATTCTGTTAGGATTAGGGTTCGGTTTCATATATACAGGCAGTCCTACTTACCTCAATCAGAGTGCTCGTGTGATTGGTCAGAACAAGTCTGGGGATGTTGAGAAAAACACTTACAAATATGTGTCTTATTTCCAGTCCATACTTATATTCAGCTTTAGGCTAGGTGCAGCCAGTGGTAATGCCGTTTCATCAGCCTTTTTCCTCACAGATGCAGTTTTCCTTAACTCAACTAGCTTCACAGTAAATGAGACTGAGTGTATACAGCCAACCACTCTGGGAGCAATAACTTCAGCTACATATTACCAGGTAATTGGCACAGCAACAGGAGTTGGTTTAGTTGCTGTTGTATTATCTATATTTCTACCAAATGATGCAAATTTGAGTTTGAAATCCAAGAAAAAAGTGTTGAAGGATTTGAAAAATAGACTTATTTCAATGTTACGATTGTTTCTAAAATGGCAATATGTCTTTCCACTTCTTGGAGGTATTTTGTCAGGATTTGATACTGGCTTCTACTATGGACTTTTTTCGAAGGTATGTGCATGCAACTGGGCATGATTACATAATAGTTGACATAGACATACACATCATATATATACATGCACACTTTCACAGATGAATCCAAATGAAAAATCTCATGCACCATTTTCCTACATGCTATGCCTACTCTGTAAGAAAGACTATAGGGAACTAAACCTGGAGAGAGCTTTGGATGAGGATCCCGGAGTCTTTTCTTCTCTTTCTTCTTTTGCTCCACTGGGCCATACGTACATCTGTTTCTGGGAATTTCATCCTTCATCAGTGACCCTGGGAATCTTTTGTATTCTTGATGGTAATCTTTTGTATTCTTGATGGTAATCTTTTGTATTCTTGATGGTAATCTTTTGTATTCTTGATGGTAATCTTTTGTATTCTTGATGGTAATCTTTTGTATTCTTGATGGTAATCTTTTGTATTCTTGATGGTAATCTTTTGTGAATCCTTGGCTCCCTATGCTAAATCTAGGGGTCTTATATACACAATTTTGGTGCACACCTACATCTACATATTATGTATTATGACTATCTATTGTAATATTATATAGTATTCCCGGTGACCGCCTCTTGGTAATTTCCCTATAGGTTATGGTGTAATTATCATTATTCATTCAGGACAGTTCTGACCACAGTTCATACACATTTTCTGTGTACATATATGTAGTACTTCATTACGGAATGCATTGGAATTGGTTATGTTGGACTAGCCATCACTGTGTGGTCTGTAACTGGTTTTACAGTGAGTATTTCTGTTGGTCGATTCACTCCCTATACTACCAGAACAGCAGCTGCTATATTGTTAACTTGTGTTCACTTGTCTGCCTATCTGTTTCTGATATTTTGGGAAAGGCAGCCTAATGTTATTGTAGTGTTTGTAGCTGCGATTGTTTCAGGACTGGTGAGCACCTTTTGGAATGTTATACCATTAAGTGAGTACTATACTGTTTGAGTTTAAACTGTATATTATAGTTTTATTATGTTATACACATTGTAGAAATCCCTGGCTGCCCTAACTAAAATGGGATTATTTGCCTCATGTGTACATGTGTAAATCTGTATGCTCCATTTATATTACAAAAGTATTAACCGTTTAACTATATAGTATATGCTGTGTATGTCATGTACTTTTCCAATGCGTTCAGTTTACTTTGGTATCGTTGGAGACAAAGATAACCTTGCTACAGAAGCATTTGGACTATTCTGGGCTTTTGTGGGCTTTGGAGGTGCCCTGAATTACTTTATTTCCAGTTCAATTCCAGTTAGTGCCAACTTGTGGACCATTGTTGGTCTTGCAGTTGTGACATTGATAGCGTACCTTTTGGCTGAGGCTTTCCATGGAGAGAAGCTCTGCACCAGGAAGAGTCCTTGTCCACAGAAAGGGGAATACAGCCTACGTGACCACGCTGCTACACTGTATGCAAGTTCCAGTCAAATATTCTAAAAGGGACACTATATGGAGTTACACTTAAACATATACAACTTGGTTAAACTAAATTTATTAATATACTGTAGAAGTTTATTTTTGTATAATTAGTATATTTTTCTTGAGAGGAAAGAGTTCTTTCAGTATATAAAATACCCTATATATAGGTATATCCTAGAGTGAGGTTGCTATGTAAGGCTAGCTGCAATTATTATACGTAACATGTTTAGACAGGAGTAGAAGAACAGCTTTCTTCATTGTTAACTCCTCAAACGTTTATATACTAAAGGAGTGGAGAGCCAGATTAATTTGAACACCTTACTACTACAAAATTTCTCTATGAACACTTGCAATTAATATTGTACCCTTAATTCCTATATACATGTTGAAGGATTTGTGGCTCTATATATGCCTATATAAGCTATATATGCATGTATATCTGTATCTTGCCCGCCCAAAACATGGTATATACAATAAATGCGTTAACAGACCACCAACCAGCAAGTACACCATACCTCTGCCAACCACCAAGTACACCAAACCTCTGCCAACCACCAAGTACACCAAACCTCTGCCAACCACCAAGTACACCAAACCTCTGCCAACCACCAAGTACACCAAACCTCTGCCAACCACCAAGTACACCAAACCTCTGCCAACCACCAAGTACACCATACCTCTGCCAACCACCAAGTACACCAAACCTCTGCCAACCACCAAGTACACCATACCTCTGCCAACCACCAAGTACACCATACCTCTGCCAACCACCAAGTACACCATACCTCTGCCAACCACCAAGTACACCAAACCTCTGCCAACCACCAAGTACACCATACCTCTGCCAACCACCAAGTACACCAAACCTCTGCCAACCACCAAGTACACCATACCTCTGCCAACCCCCAAGTACACAACAAACTATTGTCTATAAGCCATTAGTACCTTGTATGGATCAATACAGTATACAGACTATATACAATATAATTATTAAAGTGATAATATCATCAGAATGTATAAAAACTGATGCCTTGTAAAATGTATACACCTCTAATGCTCTGCTTAGGATGTGCGTTCAAGAGTAAGGCAAGTCCAAATAGTCTAAGTCTCTTTGAATATAACAGGGTGACCATGAGGTGTGTCACAAAGTATTAATCTTCCTTTAGAGAGTTATGGCACCTTAATTAGACTTGTTGCCATGGAACTGGTTGCTATGGAAACTCTTCATTAAGTGGTTTTATTGGAGATGAAACTGGGCTGTGGAACAAAGAGAAAACATAATGTACAATACAATAGTTGTACATATATACAATAGTTTATTTTATTCTATACACATGGCCAGCAGGCTTATAAAATAATACAGAATCTGATCTATTTTTACAGAAAGGCTTGATGTGCCTACTCCAGTTTGATCTTTAAGTACTTAAGCAATGATGTCCCTAACTCTTACTTAAATTAAAACATTTATCTGTATACAGCAAGGGAAATTAAACATGAACAATGTCTACAT
Source organism: Chondrosia reniformis (assembly GCA_947172415.1). Lineage (NCBI taxonomy): Eukaryota > Metazoa > Porifera > Demospongiae > Chondrillida > Chondrillidae > Chondrosia > Chondrosia reniformis. The sequence goes on from OX359192.1 coordinate 6,109,227, forward strand.
GCAGAGATGGAAATGTGGTCAGGAGACAGTGTACAAGTAAGTTGACAGCAGTTGAGAGGAATTATACAATAAGCTACATGAACCCATGTAGTACTATACACAACTTAAGCTTAGCAATAACAACAACATCATTAATGAACATGAAGAGGAATATCCTCCTAAATTCTTTGGTTAAATACACACGAGTACATGAACAGATATACACATATATACCTGTTAAAGGTCTTATAGAAGTTAAAAACATTCAAACAATGAAGTTAGAAGTAGGGACGGCAGTGCATACAACATCTGGAAGAAATAATGAGTAATGGTCATAAGATAAGGTAACCCTGCATAGTGTAGAAGTGGCATACTGAAATTTATATAAGTGATTTAACCATACACATCACTTCTATATATACATGTTTGAGTACATCATCCTTACTTCTGCTTATAGTGATAACATAGTATCATTGTTCAACTTAAACCATGCAGGCATGCAAATCACTCCAATTAAAACTTTATTTTACAGTACAAGAATTTATGATGAAACAATTATTGCAAACCTGTACGTACTTTCAAAAAGGTTATAGTTTTGTCTACAAATAACTTACAGCATCAGTCTACGGGAAATGAAAGCACATTTTCTATATTACCCTGCATGGAATGGTATAGAAACTCCAAGAAGGAATCAAATGATTGATTCTATAATCTGACTTGATGGACAATAGTCTGATCATTTAAAAACATTGTCTTAATTATTTGCCTTACAAGTAACACCTAAAAACAAAATTACCATAGCAACACCTAAAAACAAAATTACCATAGTAACAGCTGTCATGGCCAATTAGAGTGCTAAGTTAACACAGGTAATCTAAACTTTAAACAGCCAGCCAAGACTTGTCATACACACACAATATAAACACACACTTATACATTCAAATGATACTAGAGCCAAATTATGGATGTACAATGTTTTACTCAATATTTGTACTTTACAAAATGTCTAAACTGCATACATACAACTTATTTTCAAAAGTGTATATAGCTATTTTACTGGCCATATTCCAAAATGCCAAAACTCTCACTCAAAGCAGAACTAACATATGACATCTTAGATCTAATAAACCAAAATAATGTCTACAGCTAGGGCTTTCTGAAAAGATTGCTGTAAGTGCAAAAAGGAGACAACATTCTTAATTATAATAATCCACGTTGTCAATGGAGCCAATGCCGGTCATTGGCAACACTAAAAAGCAATTACAAATTTCTCGAGTGTGAGATAAGTAAAACAATGTCATATGATGTCCCTGTAATATAATCCAGGATCTTTACAGTTGTTATACTCACTGTAAATTCCATGAAAAGTTTTCCTCAATCCAACATTTTCTTTCATTATCTTTTCCCACCTCAATGGGTTAAGCCAATAACTTAATAATAATTGCACTCAGTCCTCCTTGTTTCTTAATTGGACATGTTGTTAGGTAAGCGATATTTGACTTCCATGACAATTCTATAAATAGATGAATATACAGCAAATCAAGTGTAGGCTGCACAATAAGACATATACTTGTCTAATCAAAATTTAATGTTAGTTTGTATAAACGTTAAGTACAAATTACATTTTGAACAGTCTCACAAGTAAAATATGAGGTAAAGATGCATGCTGATTAATAGATGCTAATCATAACATTATAACTTAAACATTATGGACTTCATTTAAAGTAGCTATATAGTTTGTCTGATTCTCTAAACAAGATGACCTACCAATGAGTACGTGTAGTTTAGGCATGGACAACGCCAAAGTTAGCTAGGCAATTTTGCAATAGAGCAACGGCCATCTTGGATTCACAAATCGATTGAGCAATAGTATGACGATAACAAATAATCCTTGTGACGTTGTCTGGTGTTGTGCATGAAACATGCCGATATCAAATCATTGTGGCGTTGATATGTCGATTCATGCGATTGCAAGAGAGCTTGTGAAACAAAATGCTAAAATAATCAGAGGTTCATTAAGATACTGATAGCTTGTTTATTAATTAAGTACTTCTATTCATGGGGTCACTATACATGTTATGATTTGCTTCGCTGGATAGCCATGATTGATTTCTAGTCGAAACTCAATAACAATAACAACTTGCTGAATAGGCCGGGGCATGTACTACATATTATCTATTATTCTCGAACATGATCTCGAAAGCAATACACAAAATTTTGATTCCACGATTTTCCGCCAAGTTAACAATGTTTCCCGCCGACAATTTCTTATAAATAGGCAAGGAAATTTTCAGTCATTGGCCTCCGGGCTATCAACTCTGGAGGTCTACTTTGGTGTGGATCGATGCGAAAACCGTGGTAGGAGCACGACCATGGTACCATGCGACAAAGGGTCATCGGTGTTCGTATAGTGGGGTGGTCTCTCTACCTATGGGTTAGTGCCTGGAGATGTATCTCACTATTAATCCTGCTAGTGTGCGGGATTCTCACTATACGACCCGTACCTGGAGGAGCGTGGGTCCAGTGCCACTACGTAGTCGGTCAGGAAGCTATTGTAGGCTGCCGCATCAGGTTGGTTTGGAAGGCATTTAAAATTTGTATTACAATTGCAATTTTATATTCTCTAATTCTTTTCTTATAGTTCATCGATGGGTCCCTACTCTAAAGCAACCTGGCCGATCCCAATGAGCTAAAGTCTGTGTACAGTGCTCTCAAGCTGCGTTGTGTGCACATGATGATTCTCATTGGTGGGAGTTTGTGGTCCGCCAGGGTCGGGCTTGTTCTGTCCGTAGCGTGAGGCAGTGCAGGACTAGTAACTGGTCACAGGTCGGTCAGGTACGCCGGACCGTTCCCGAGCAGCTTCTCTTACGACGCAAGTAGTGGAAGTGTCAAACAGAGTTGAGAAACCGGAGGCCATTTGGGGCACGAAGTACTTCTACCTCCTCGTGGTGTGCCCTGGGATCACCTTTACACTCAGTAAAGTGATGCGAAACGAAGTACTGCAGCACCATTCCAGTAAGACTCAAAAAAGGAGAAGAAACAGCATGGTCTCTTTACAACCATGAAGAACAAAGAACTTGTTTAAGAAAACTTGAACATTTTTGACCATATTTTAATTTAAAACCATGTACATGTCTATTTCAGAATTGTCAAACAAAAATGATCATTTTGCAGTGGTTATATAATGATGAATTCATAAATGAGATTGCTATATAAATTGAAATATAACCCAGCTCGTCACATATGTAAGCATTCAGGATACTCTTGTAAAATACTGCATTACAAATAATATAAAAATCCAAAGGCTAGCCCATCTCTCTTAGATTGCTGCAATGTTGCAGGACATAGACATGTATCATAAATGTCTTAAGTGAAGAAATAAAGAAAAAAAAGGATAAAAGGAGGGTAAAGAAAACGAAAAAGGAAAAAAGAAAAAAAGGAAGAAAGTAAACGAAAAAGGAAAAAAGAAAAAAAGGAAGAAAGTAAACGAAAAAGGAAAAAAGAAAAAAAGGAAGAAAGTAAACGAAAAAGGAAAAAAGAAAAAAAAGGAAGAAAGTAAACGAAAAAGGAAAAAAGTGAAAAATATAGATGTATTCTGCAAAATGTGTACTCCAGAGAAAAGAGGTAATCCTAACAATGGCATTGCTGTGGTCATGCCCATGAAACCCAGCATGAGATTAAATGGGACAGTGCCAGAGTTACGAGTACTACTCCTAATTACTGGCAGAGAAGAATCATGTATGGATTAAGACCAGTGGTGGGATGGTGAACTTGGACAGCGGTATGGAGCTACCTACATGTACAGTGTGGAACCCTGTACTTGTTCCACCCTATATAACACTCAGTATGAATTTGTTATGGTTGTCATGTCCTATTTATTATTTCTTCATTTAACTACCCACTTATCTTATTCTGATGTCATCATCTTCTTTACTATAATAGACCAATGGTATTAATATAAAATATAACCCTGCCTGTATATTACATGCATCTATCTGTATACATATATATACATTGGTAAGTTATGCATGTGTGAATGTAGTGAAACTTTATGGTCTTAGCTCACTTTAACGGTACATTAACATTAAATTCAAGTGCTTGTTAACTCACACATTAAAGATTGGCTATTTTTAGATGTAAAATGAAGTAATACATTGGACCTACAGAATATACTATTAATAGATGCAAATGCAAATTCATAATTCATGTGCTGGACAATCTGTAAACTTGTTCTATATGCATATGTGTGATGATCTCAATGTCTCATAATATTATATAAATATACGTACATATGTAATTGACCAACTCAAGCTCTTAGAACTGATAAAACATTCACAAAATCAAATATACAGGTACAAATGAGAAATTACAAATGTGTGCAAACTACAAGTTGGTAATTGTCAAAGATTTTCAAGATCAATGTCTTCTGGTAGCATTTCAAACTTTACATAGGCAGGTACAAAACCACTCTTAGGATCAATTCCTTCTTCATCCATGTTGAATTCCTCATCACTGTCAAATTCATCACTATCAGAATGTAAACTGGACATTCTTACCAGACCATCCTAGATAACAAGGAAAGTATGAATGTGCAAAATTAGAAGATTTGAAGGTTATTTAAACTCTGTATTATTCATGTACATGAGAAAGAGAGAGCTAAGGATCTAGGATTCAAAAAGAACTTCCAGAAAGACTTCTGGGGTCACTGATGAAAGATAGTATTCTCAGAAACTGCTGTCTGCCCTGGTGGAGAAGAAGTATAAAACTCTTGCATCCTCACCCATAGCTATAGGTTTAGTTCCCTATATACGTAGGCCGTTTACCATAGATGTAGTATGTAAGAAGAGTGGTATTGTAGATTACTCATGTGCATATCTCACAGTTTTATCTGCTATCATACTGCTTGGTGTGACAGTGCAGTAGCTCTCTGGATAAGTCTCAGATTTCCCTAGGGGAAACCCCAGGTTATGGACCAGTAGTGTACAGTCACCAACAATCCTACAGTCATGTCTCTCTCCCTGACTGTCCATAAAGATACTGTGCAAGGATTCTTGAAATTTAGATATCACTGACTGGGCAACACTGTGCATTGTATTGCTTCCGCACATTTCCCTGGCAACCATCCTAGCAACAGCCTGGTTGACATCAGAACAGTCCCTGTCTGTTTTAGATGCAATGCTATACAGCCCGTCAGTCATCAACACAAGAAATCCTCTCTCTACATCACTGAGAGAGTATGGTCCACTTATATGTGGAACGGCTGAGCCAGGGGGCTTCTTTGAAATTCTGTACACCAGTTGATGACACAAATGGTGAATTACATTAAATGGAAGTAAATTCATTATGAAATATTTTTTAAACTGAATAAAACCCCTCTCTATATAAAATGTATCCATTTCTTCAGTGCTTACTTTAGAGCATCAATATCACTGTATCCTTGCTTCAGAAAAAAATCACCAATACTACGTGTATTCAGGAACATGGCCAAACGTTTACTCTTCATAATCTCATCTCTCTTAAGCCCAAGTTCTTCTAGTCTCTTAAGTTCAGCTTCATCATCAGTAGTATGGTCTTCACTCAGCTGACACACTGCCATGGTACCATTTTGCTGTAGCTTACAGAGCAGTGCTCGTACATTTCCCACATTGGCAATGTAGAAGCTTTCTCCTATCACCAGCAGAAGAGTGCAAGCAGTTCCTCCTTGTATGAATTCGTCTAAATCTTGAAGTTTCTTCACCAAATCAGGATGAAGTCTGGATGCTTCCGCTGAGGAGCATTCCTATGAGAGATAGAATATTCATCTACGTTTATATACGGTATTTACATTGATGTATGTACATAGACAAATGAGTCATACTCATTAGCAAACTATTTATTTGAAACAAATGTAGAAACAAACGAGGGGAACTCGAGTATCACAATAGATATGAAAACAACTGTTAACATGAGTGAATGGAGGAGTACATTAGTACAAAGGAGCTGAGTTAAAAATGAATTCAGGGAACATTGCCTTTCAGTAACCTGATATAGATGGAACATCTCCTTTTGCTTAGTTTACAAAACTATTACAATTAAACAATGAAGATACGCTACCACTCTAACCACACAATTGTTGAGGAAACTTGTTTACTACCTCATTAACACATACCTTAAGGTCAATTTGCAAAACAGCCCTCTCTACAAGGGAAGGATCCATTTTATCAAAAAACATCTTCTCTGTGTACAGAAATGCCTTATTCAAAGATTCTACTGTGGTCCCAGGGTCTATAGTAAGGAAAGTGATGCAATACTAAATATTCACATACGTACATATACGTATGTTGTACATACATAATGTTTGTGTTGGTATAGGATTAATTCACATTACCCACACCACAATATACCTTCAAGATGGCTGCAGTCATAATTTCAAACTCCTTGTGTGTATCATCAAATCAAATGCTTAGCCACTATTATAAGTGGTCTGGACTCTCAAGACTAATCTCAACAAGGCAACCACTGTCTTTTTAGGTAACAGAATAGCAGATATTGTGTATATAAGACTCCTAGATTTAGCAAAGAGGGCCAAGGAATCACAAAAGATCAAGAAAAAGATTCCCAGGGTCACTGATGAAGGGTGGAATTCCCAGAACAGCAGTCTGGCCCAGTGGAGAATAAGAAGAGAAGTAAACTCTGTATCCGCATCCAAAGCTCTCACTAGGTTTAATTCTTTATAGGCTTTTTACTAATAGATGTATCATATTGAAAAATGGTGTGCTAGATTACCGATGTATTATTCATGAGTCATTCTGAATAGACAGTTTACACTTTTGCTGTGTGCCTATACCCAGTTCATAATACATTCAACGTTAGCTAACTTGATGTGTCTGCTGTCATTATCTTTTCTGGTAAACATTTTACAACAAAATCTGCTGCATTTGATCCATCGTGTCCATCGAGGACAATATACAACTGCTTATCTTCCTCTATATACACGTGATAGCGATCCTCCAAGGACCTTCTAGGTACGCTTTTACCATTTTCCAAGAAGCACTTGTTTTGAGCTTGGGCAACACTAGTGTTTGGGTAAGTCGGGGTGGAATTCTACGTACAAAAAGGTATCACTTGTTCAGAACAGATAAAGGAAATAATACTAAAAGGAATGGTTTTACTTTAAAAAGACTCTAAACGTTTAAAACACACACAGATTGACAGACTTGAAGCCAGTATTCACAAAGGACTATAATAACATGGACTACCTACCTACATATATACGCCACATTGCTTGAGATTAACATGATTGACAGATTGGGGAGTAAATTTTTAAACTTAGTTATATTTATACTATTTAATAATTACAATAGTTTCCTACATCGGTAAACTTACAGTAGATGGAGGTGGTATCATTTTGGAAGTGATTCGGTGTCGATCATTAGGCATCCATTTTCCTAATTGATTAAACAAAATGGATGCTCGGGAATTAAAGTAATGCTCAAAAATTAGCACTCAAGCTGTGTGAACGAAGATGACACTAAAAACAAGTAAAAAATAAAGGGGCGACAACGGACAGTACATAGTCTAATATGAGCTTTAGAGTGATGTAATAATATTACAATCAACAGTCAGTGTGCAGTTATTCTTTGGAGTGGTTTTCGTTTTTTTATTAAGCTACATTTGACACATCGGACTCTGATTTGCTTCGACAGTGTTCCGTTAACCGAAATCCAACCGAAAATGTCTTATTTTTCCTCGACACTCTTTCCTTTTGCTTCATTTTTATGACTTCGCGCGGCTGGAGATCATCCACAATGCATAGAGACTTGGGCCGCTCCTCTTGCGAATGGTTTGGCAAAGTAGCGTGGCTAACCCTATTTACTGACCAACGCTTAATTCCTTTATTCTTTTTCTTTAGTCGTTCAAGACTATATTCGTTATTCGAGTCGTGTTGTAAATGAGCCGGTTTGTCATCTGGGTGTTTCGGATTATCAAAGGGACAGTCTCCCTCCGCACACACACACTCTATCTGTGCTACGGATGCCCTTGCAAGTTGCAGTTCGCTGTATAAAGATATAAATGTATCCCAATTTTCTTTGGAGATAACGCTGCTCCACAAATGTGAGTCCGTATCACCGTTTTCCTCCATTCCTTGTGTTATCCTTCAGACTTCCATCCTGCCATTCAGTATAACTTTGTCATGGTAATGATGTAGACTTGTGACATATTCATCCTTTTAAACCCACCGTCCTAGGTATGCGATCGGATTGCGTTGAAAACCGATTCACCTGTCATTTCAATCACTAAGCATCCACCTGTACGGTAATTTATTACAACATTACACGCTCTTAACTACATACATAGCCTATATAAGGAAAACAACAGCTTTGATTGGAACCTAAAATAACAAATTTCTACAGTGAGTCAAAGAGAGTTTATTGAAACTAAAGTTTTATCTAAATTATGACACTTCTTCGCCGCTATCATCTGTATTAGTAGCAGGAGTAGTTTTCCCAGTACGTTTGCTTCTTGACCCTCCACCATAGGAACTCAAACCTCCTCCAGTTGAACGACTTGACCTAAATTACAATAATTTCCAAATTATATGAAGAACACAAAAGAGGAACATACAGGAAAAAAAATAGAATGTGTCAATCTAATCTGTTTGCAATTTAAACAACAGAAGTCTATAAGCCTAATTGAATTACATAATAATAACATTTTATACTAATAGTACACACACAGAGGTATTTCACTTAATTCTCAAACCCCTTAGCTCAATATCCCCACATAAACGAATAATGTACTAATGTTTTCTAAATTACCCAAAAATACACAAACACTCTATAAATTCATTAAAATGATGACCACATACAAATGGATGAAAAACTTACCTCCTCTGAACAGTCTGCATGGAGTCCATTTGTTCGGTCAACTCATCTACCTCTCTCTGAAGCTTTCTTTTGCCTGATTGCAAACGCTGGACATCTTCCTCCTGAAAAGAGAAGATATGACAAATAAAATGGACGTGCTACTGCTAACACAACTACTATTACTTGCATGGAAATCTAGACATGCTCTACATACCAATTCATCTATTTGCTTCTTATAGCTACGAGCCTTTGCACTGTTCTTGTCAGCCTAAAATGGTTATGAAATTGATTGGTTCACCATGTACGTAGTCATATACGTAGGTGACATCCAAATGGCGTACCATCTGTTTGAACTGATCTGCTTGTCGTCTTTCCTCTTCTACAGCTGCGAGTAGTTCTTTCATCTTTTTATCCTGACGTCTTAGTGTACGCTGCTGTTGCTGGCGTTCCCTATATAAGGACCACTTGAACACTGGAATGCTACACATTCAAATGCCTATTGAAGAGCAGAAAGCAACTGACTTGTTGGCAGACTCCAACTGATCCTCCAGTCCTCCAATCTTGTTCTCTAATGTAGCCACTTGTCCCTTCAGCCTACGTCCTCCGACAGCTTCTAGTTCATCAATCTTGGCATTCAAATCTTTCACCTACCAAAAACAGACACCCACATGGTGAACACTGGGCACAGGAAGTAGGAGTTGGCAACTGGTACCTGCTTGGACAGTGTTGAATTTGCACTCTCAGCTTTGCTTAGTTGAGATTGAGCTTTGTGAAGGTCACTGTTAGCTGTATCAGCCTAAATGAACATTCATATACATGTACGTAAATATTAAAGCTCTATATGTACTCAAAGCATTCATTACACACTAGGGCTTCCTATAGGGGCTGGCAGGGGGAGGGGGATTTTCCCCTCTTCAAATATATACCCCCCACCCCCTTGAATAAAGTCAGATTGACTAATTTTAATAGCATATTGATCTACATTGCCCTCAAAATTTTACTATCTCCCGGGAGTACACATTATTTCAGAGTTTCTCTGACTACATATTGTATTTCACCCTCCTCTTGTGATAGTTCTAAGAAACCATGGAGCTACATCTCCCCAATCAGTTACATACCTGCTGAAGGGCACGCCTGATCTTGTCTTGAGCCTGCTCTGCATTGCTTTGCTCTTCATCCAAATCTTCCTCCAAGGAAGCAATCTTTGCCTCCAGCCGACGCTTCTCTTCTTGCAAGCTTGCACTAAGAGAAGTTACTCTATTTTTTGGATTATTTACACACTAAGTGGGGACACTCACAGCTTGGGACCGCCTGATTGTAGTTCCTCCTGGAGCTCGTCTCTTTCGGCTTCAGCAGCACGTCGAGATCGCTCAGAGTTGGTGAGGTCATCCTTGGCTTGTTGATATTCTGCATCCAATGTTCTGTTCTTTCTCTCAAGTTCCTTAATGCGAGCTGCAACTTGATTCATATGTTGAGTGACATCAGCAAGCTCCTGTTGCAGGTCTTTGATTTGAGACTAGTAATAAACAACAATGAAGAAGGTTAATGTTATACAGCATTCAGATGGATAATTAAGCCCCGTACTTACTTGGTTCTTCTTATGATATTTGAGAGCATCTTCTTTAGCTTTAATTTCCACATCAAGCTGAGCATTCAAATCTGCAATTTCCGCTTCCAATTTTTTCCTGTTTCCAGAGGCTGATATTCGTAGCTTGCGTTCTTCCTCAATCTGAGCTTCCAAGTCATGCAACTGCATCGAATAAACAGGAGCAGGATATGGTCATGACACAATAGGAACATATGAACAGTATGCAGAAGATGAAAGGGACTAGTATTGTACATGCAAACATAAGTTTATTTACCTGTTTGACAAGGCTTTTCTTGCTGTCTTCTGCTGATTCATCTTTACCGGCAAGCTCCTTCTCATATTGAGCCTTCAGAGCTTGCAGGTTGATCTGGGCAGAAAAGGAGAAGATGATACTAACGTTTGACAAAGGAAATTATGCTCACAGACCTCTAGTCGCAATTTAGCATCTGAATTGACTTGGAGGTCATCCTCCAGTTCATCCATTAACTGTCTCTGTTCCTCCAGCTGAGCTTCCAGGGATCTCTTGGCCTTCTCCAAATCAGCAATCTGACAGTTCAGAACATTGAAATTCTAAAGTTTCGTATCCATGTATTTCCCAACTGCACTTACGCTTTTGCCAACATCATCTTTAGATTCCAAAACTGCATCCAGCTCTGCCTGAAGATTTTTTCTTGCCCTTTCTGCTTCATCAAGTCTCAACTGAAGGTCTTCCATATCTCTGGAGAGTGAAAGAGCCTTTGTCTCAGCTTGTCTAGTTCTGTTCTCAGCTGCATCTCTCTCGGCAATCAAAGCCTCTGCCTTGTTACGCTCTTCAAGCAAAGCCTTATTAGTACCACAGTCAGAGTGAAGAAATGAATCTCTTAAAAAGACCATAAAATGGAGTACCCTTACTGGTCTAACTTACAGTGTCAAACTTCTTTTGTTTCTTCTCCAAATTTCCAAGTGCTGCTCTTTGTGCGTCAAAGTTAACAGTTAGGTCATCAAGCTACACAGATTAAAAAAATAAAATAAAAATATCCACCTTGAGGATGCCTGTTGATCTGTCACAAACCTCCTCTTGAAGCCTCTTTTTGCTTTTATTTAATTTGCTGTTATCATTACTAAGCTCTTCAATACGTTCGTTTAAGATATCAATTTCCTTTTCAACCTTTTTCTTTGCAGACATCAGGTCTTCGTAAGACATTTGGTCTTCATCTATCTTCTTCTTGGCATCATTCAGCTGTCGAAAAGCACAAGAGATAAATTCACCTTAACCCCAAAATATGAGACAAAGGCATTTCTGTACCTGGGCGGTGAGTTGAATAACTTTATTCTGTAGCAGTTGCTTGGAATCCTCTTCTTCCTCAAGAGACGCTTGAAGTCTATCCACCTCATTCTGGAGTTCTTTCTGTTTGTTAGTAGCTTGAAGCTTCAAACGGGTTTCATCTGAAAGTGAGTCCTATAGACAGCAATAGAAGAAGACAACATGTACGTACGTATGTCACTTTCCATCCCACTAATTCAATTTCATTGGTACCTGGAAATAGTAGCCATTAGCTAAAGATCTTAGTAAGATACTTGAATACTTTAACTAAAGCAAATCTTTATTAAGACATTTATTTATTTATTATTATTGATTATTTATTATTTATTATGTTCTTGTTGATAGTACCTGAAGCTCTGCAACCCTTTGGTTAGCCTCTTTTAGTTTCTTCTCAGCACTGGTCGCCTTGCTTTCCAGGTCCTCACTTTGAGTTTGGAATTTTGTCACATCAGCCTACGCACAAGTACGTATGTAGTTCTCAATACATCAGCTCAAGAGCAGAAGGATATATGTAACTAAACAGGTCTACCAACACGATAAAGGTACTCACCTGAAGTTTAGTGTTAGAAGTTTGAAAATCAGCAGATCTAGCAGTGGCCTCCTTGAGACGAGCTTGGGCATCATTCAGCTGAGCTTCAAGATTGTGTTTCTTCTTACCGAGGTCTCCAGCTTGAGTTCTAACCTTATGCAGTTCATCATTTAAATCATCTCTTTCACCTTCCAAGGCAGAACGAGCTCTTTCCAAGTTTCCTTTAGACTGTCAGGTAATGAAATGATACCAGGTTCAGTTCTTACAGTACCCAATTTAAAAAAACTAATTCGGTATTGAAATTTTACAGTAGGTCTACCAGAGTTGAAACCAACCTTTCTGAGCACATCTAGTTCATCAGAAAGTTCTTGCATTGCATGTGCATGTTTGGTTTTCATTGAGGAAATGGAAGCTTCATGGTTAGCTATTTCATCCGCCAAGTTCTTCTTCAGATCACCCAACTCTTGCTCCCTTTTAGCTCTCATTTCCTAAGAGATTCAGAAGCAGTCTCATGAGTGCAGTTGGAAGGCAAATACGATTAAATGAGAACCAGTGCTTACAAGTTGAGCAGCTGTGGCACCTTCAGATTCGTCCAACATCTGACGCAGAGAGTCTAGCTCATCTTCCAATTGTCTTTTTGCCTTTTCCACCCTCAGTTTGTTCTCTTTCTCGCTATCAAAGTCCTCTAGCAGTTCAGCTATCTGGGCCTCCAGCTCCTTTCTCTCCTTCTCTGATTTGGCTCTAGCAGCTGCCTCTTCTTCATAACTAAACACAAACACAAACCATTAAACTGGCGTGCAACTCAACAAGCAGTCGCTTAGGAAGCTCTTACCGAGCTGTCATGGCCTCTAGTTCTCTCTTTGTACGAGCCAGAAGTGCTTCAAGCTCTGCAATCTATGATGCCGGACACACTCACAAACTTGGAAATGTTGGATACCTGAACAACTTCTTACACATACCTTCTGTTCTGCTAAGGCTAGCCTTTCATGGAGGTCATTAACTTCTTGGTTAAGTTTTTTGTGTTCTTTCTCTAAGTCTTGTTTCAGTTTGGCTTCTCTCTGCAATCGATTTTCTGTCTCAGTGATTTGTCCCTCCAATTTAGTTCTTTGGCGATGTTCGTTCTTTGCCTTGTCTTCTTCCTTGACTAAGGCACCTGCAGTGTCAGCCAGCTTGTCTTCCAAACTCTTCTTATCTCGTGAGAGCTGTACAGATAAACAGAATTACGATTGACTTGTACTGACTTTTTCTCATCCACAGCACAAAAAGTAATTTGGAATTCAGGTGAGCCTCAAGTTGACAGGGTAACCGTTACCTTGGTGACCAAGTCTTCATTTAATGTCAGCTTTTCTTCAAGACTTTTGATTCTACTGTCAGCGTTGGCCTTCTCATTCACCATTCTTGTCTGTGTAGTAGACTCCTCTTCCAACCTACATGCATCGTTCAGAACAAGTTAAAAAGGGAGCTTTAGGGCTTCATAACAGTGTGTCAGTATCCACATTGTGACTCACTGTTCTTCCAAAGCAGCTATCTGTTGCTGCAGTTTATTCTTCTCTTGGATTATCTTTTTGGCCTTTTCTTCTTCATCATCTAAACGAGTCTCGTAGTCAGCAATCATCTGCTCCAGCTCTGCCTTTTTGGTGATCAGGAGATTCTTCATCTACAGGATGTACGTACCAAACACAATTGGCAATTAATACTTTCATTACATACACAAGGAACACACTGTGCTAACTAAACTGCCCCCCCCCCATTTGAATTACTTGACAGCTCTTTTGGGCTAATACGTACGTATGTAGTCATGTGTAGTCACTTAAGTATACTTACAATCATAAAGAAAGATAAAAAGCTCTGATATACATAGCAAGCTTTCTGTGTGGAACTAAGAGGTTTTGTTATATTGAGGTCTAATTGTACTGCACTAACTAACTAAATAGATTACTGTCATGAAAGGCACCAGAGCAAGATTACAAACCTCTTCAGCTTCTTGCAACAAGTACTTCTCTTCTTGCAACTCGTCCTGCAGCTGATTTGACTCAAGTGCAAGCTAATTGAAATGAACACATGCTGGTAACCATAGCTACGCCTATCCCAGCCTTCACTTGCACTCAGCACGTATGTAATTACCTTCTCATTCGCCTGTGATGCAGACTCGTAGTCTGACTGCAGCTTTTCAAACCTTTGGTTGAGCTTTTTGACTTCTTCAGTAAGTCTCCTATTGTCGTCTTCCTGTGCAGTTACCTGAAGTAGGGGCTTCACCTTTGTGAACAGCCTCCACCACGGCCAGTTCCTCAGCTTCAGGTAGGACCTAATGTTGCTCTGTAGGACTCTGATTGAGCGAGCCTGTTCCATGAGCTTCTGGTAGCGTCTGTACATCAGATAAAACTGTAAACACACAGAACAGGTGAAGGAGGGAAATTAGGATTTACTTTCTTCCAATGTAGCCTCTGCATCTTGCTTGGAACCCAATAATGATTTCTGTGAGCTTCAGGTCTCTCTCTTCCTCCAGATGAGCCAGCACTCCTGCTCTGAAGAACACCTTGGAGTGGCCAATTCTGTACAATTGTGTATCCAAATCAAGAGTTTCCAGCTGCAAGAGACATCATTTGTACATGAAGTGAGGGTAAAGGTATGGAAGGTATTTCTAGCAATGGGAGGTGGTACCATTTTCTGGGCCGCCTTCTTTCCGTCCATGAATCCCTTTGGAATTGCACCTGGGGTTAGGATCTCGTACCTACAAAGAAGAAAGTCAAGGTTTAACCTAAAAGGGAGGTTAACAAGGGAGTCTAATTACTGCCCACCTCTGCCTAAACTCTTGGAAAAGGATTCGGTTAGGAAACCCTTGTCTGCAGATTCTGATGCCTTCCAGCACTCCATTACATCTGAGCTGATCCAGGACAAGCGGGGCCACAATCTTTCCAGATTTCTTTTCGTGATTAGGGATGATGCAACGAACAAAGTTGGGATTTGTAGACCTTAAAGTCTTCATCAAATTGGTCAGTTGTTCCTACAGCATAAGAGTGTCAGATGAAGGTGAACCTTGGTCACCTTGGCAACGCACTCAATGGTTGTGCAACACCTTTACCTTGTAGAGCTGACCAACGGTTCTGAACATTCCTTTGCGGAGCTTCTGAGCTCCAAAAGCACCTGCACTTCCGGCACCTCCACCACTGGCCTCACTGACACTCAAACTTACAACATTGGCTACAAAAAGGAAAAAGTAGTCATTTGCAGCACAGAGCTGGATGATTGATCTTTGTGTACACGTTGCCATGGCACCCACCTATATCCTTCCAAAGTGTTGCAATGAACCAGTTACTTGAGTCAGCAAAGAGCTGGACGATATTGTCATTGAGAGGGTCCATGTTCTTCATCAGCCATTGGTCATTACTGTATTCCACCTAGAGTGGCATACTTTCACATGTCAACTTCGGTACTCTGAAGCTAGCTCCTTTCTCTGTACTCACTTCTCCTGCATAGTGTAGAATAATGAAATCTCCCTTGGCTCTGAAATCTGTCTTCTTGAACTTGTCATTCTTCTGATGTTCCTTGGTAACCTTTTCAGTATAGGACTTGTCAGTGGCTCTGGGGAACCAGCATTCTTCATCAAGCAGTGACAGAATTCCCATTGGCTGTAAGGGGATGATAAATATCCTTAGCAACACTCGAGGACCTACGTATCCTTAGCAACTCTCAAGGACCTATCCTTAGCAACACTCGAGGACCTACGTATCCTTAGCAACACTCGAGGACCTACGTATCCTTAGCAACACTCGAGGACCTACGTATCCTTAGCAACACTCGAGGACCTACGTATCCTTAGCAACTCTCAAGGACCTATCCTTAGCAACACTCGAGGACCTATCCTTAGCAACATTAGAGGACCTATCCTTAGCAACTCTCAAGGACCTATCCTTAGCAACACTCGAGGACCTATCCTTAGCAACATTAGAGGACCTATCCTTAGCAACTCTCAAGGACCTATTCTTAGCAACTCTCAAGGACCTATCCTTAGCAACTCTCAAGGACCTATCCTTAGCAACTCTCAAGGACCTATCCTTAGCAACTCTCAATGACCTATCCTTAGCAACTCTCAAGGACATATCCTTAGCAACACTCGAGGACCTATCCTTAGCAACATTAGAGGACATGTCCTTTTGAAGTCAATGCATTGAATTGCAGAATTAAGGGGATGACAAACCTTCTCAATAAGATCAATTGTAGGTTGGAGGTCAAGACCAAAGTCAATAAAGTTCCACTGAATGCCTTCCTTCTGGTACTCCTCCTGCTCCAGGATGAACATGGTGTGGTTAAACAGCTGCTGGAGCTTCTCATTGGTGTAGTTGATACACAGCTGCTCAAAGGAGTTGACCTGCAGACACAAGAGAAGGTTATAAACCCAGTCATGCTGCTAGAGACTTAAGCTTTGAGAGAGAATTACATACTTTGAAGATCTCAAAGCCAGCAATGTCTAGAATGCCAATGAAATGGGAACCTTGCTTCAAGCTCCTGTCAATGGCTTTGTTCACTCGACCGACAATCCACTTGAACATCCTCTCGTAGAGAGCCTTGGCAAGTGCTTGAGATGAGTACTCCACCTGTGGGGTAGTACGTAGGTCTGGTGAAGTATAGCGGACACATCAAGAGTGTCCTAACTCACTTGTTCCTTGTTCTGACTTCTAACTGTGTAGTCCCTCCCAGTCTTAATGCGAGGTCTCAACAGTGCCTTCTCAAAATCACTCGGATTCAATCCCAGAAGCTTTGCAATCTTTTGAGCCACTGAAATACGTACACATACAGAATATACATATACTATACATATAATACCAGTCACTATTCTTGTAGAAACTATTACAAGGGGGGGGGGGGGGGGGGGGTGGAAAGGGAAAAACAAAAAAGTACACCTACAGACCCAAACCCACTCATGCCTCCTGAGGAGCACAATGAGGTAATGGGTGGAACCAAAGTTTACTTGATTATAAAAAAAATGGTTATTTGATTTTTCTTCAAGGGGGAGGGAGGGTATTTGCCCCCTCTCCCTTAAAGAAATCCCAACCAACAGTGAGTACAATAAGGTGTACATACACTTCTACAATGACCACAGGAATGCTAAAGACAGTACAACTTGTAATCAGGTCAGACCAATCTTTAGAACACTACAACCACAAACAAATTTCAGGGTATTCCTCCAGACATGTACAAGTCAGGCAATGAAGAAGTATGTATATTGTATTAAAAATATTATCTAAGGTGAATTGAGCTCCAAGATATGTCCATAATGGCTGAATACCTGTGTTGTCTGTGAGGATTGCCTGGTCAGAATTCCTCTCTTGCTTGAAGACCATGTTGCCAAACAACAGAACAGCTGAAACAGTCTTGAGAACAGCTACACAATACAGAAGGAAACAGTTGTGGTTTCATTTATCAATTGGCTGTATAAGCTGAAGCCCAAGGGGGCGAAATGCAGCAGTGATAGTGAATATTGTAAAAAAAACTGATGTGCATATACACACACCCCCACACTCCCATACACACATGTATGTATAAATACCTATGTAGAAGCCGCCTGTTTGATAACAAGATACAATATGTAAATTACAAGCTCAAATTTACCAGTCTTTTCTTCGTCATTCATGCCCATAATGTCCATGGCTTCCTGTGAGTGAAAAGTGAGTAACATTGGCATATGGCCATCTTAACAAGGTGGGCTGGCAGGTGGAGCATATTGTGTACCTTTGTGTGGTTGAACTCTGTACTGTCATTCAGACCAGGTACCGCAACGTTACCGTTGCTAAGGAACCGGTACTTCTTTGGATCCTCATAAAAGTAGTCCCCTGGGAGATTAAGGTAACACAATGTACTTGTTACTTTCAAGGTACATACTGCACTTCTGTGTCACTATTAAGAGATTAGCTCAAAAAGTAAATCCACACTCAGAACTTCTTAGAGGTTTCTTAATCACGTTTGGTTCATGAGAACGAAAGTATTACATCATCACGGTGTGGAGAAAGGTGGGCTTAATCAAAGAGGCAAACATCAATCAAACTATGTACTCAAGTAACAGAGTTGGCACATACGTACACACACTTATTAAAGGGAATAGCGTCTACCTACTCTTCTCCTCGGCAGTGAGTCCATTTAACACTTGGTAGAAGATGTGGAATGTTCTCTCCTCTGGTGCCTGACGCACTGCACGAGACTTCTCCAAGAGGTCTAGTTTGTAATGTTAAGGATGCATAGCCATTCTAAGGAGCCATCAATGAATCACAACTAATCACATGTAACATTCATCATCAAACCATCTGCCTAGGAAAGCAACCCTAAAATAATAATGCTACTCAAGCAACTTGTGGTTTCCTTATCAGACTAGAAGGCTACAGAGAGGCAAAACAACCAGTCAGGTCAGGATACAAGTGTCAATGGACGCTCCCACAATAAAACCACTGTTGTCAAAGTCAATCCTGATGAATTTACCCTACAGTAAGTAGGTATATATATTTATATATTATAATACCAACTGTACATTAACTTCACTGTACACTCAACTTCACAATTATACAGACATAAAGACATATGTCCAAATACAATTAAATATGTACGGAATGGCCAGCAACTTACAAAACGTGAAGAGTTGTCATTTTTTACAGTCTTTGCATTTCCAAATGCCTCCAAGATTGGGTTAGCTTGTAGCAGCTGGGCCTCCAGTTCTCCCTGGTCGGAAGAAAGGGATAACACACTGAGAGGCAGCCACAGAACGGATCCCAAAACAGACACACTGGTTGAAGAACTCACTTGTTTGTCTGATGCTCCAGTTTTTGCTTGCAAAGACACACTTGCTCTCCTAACCTTCTGCCCACCAGGTTTGCGGGATGCACCGGCCACATAGGCCAAGTACTGGATGACCTTCTTTGTGTTCTCTGTCTTCCCAGCACCAGATTCACCTCTAAAGAGAGATATATACATTCGTACGTACTTAACCAGCACATACTTACACACACACACACACACACACACACTTACACACTCACACACACACACACACACACACACACACACACACACACACACACACACACACACAACAGCCACTTACGTGCAAAGAATTGACTGATCTTCTCTGTCTGCAAGGGAAATGAAGAACACATGACATAAGATGCGCCATCAGCCGGACTGGTAGATCTCACCCTGCAACATGGCCCTGTAGGCTGCGTCAGAGATGGCGTACACGTGAGGAGGGAGCTCCTGTCTTCTCTTGCCCTTGAACATGTCCATCACCTTATCCGTGTAGATGGGCAGCCATCGATAAGGGTTGACCACAACACAGAATAGCCCTGAATAGGTCTAAATTAAGGGAAATACTCATAGGTAACAGCCATACTGCAATCTAGAACACATCCTAAATTGTAAACTTAGAGAGATGTTACAGAAACATTATCAAAGGAAGCAAGTTCAGCCCCTCTTTTAGAAAATATCGCAAGAAGGGGGCAAAAATAATTATAATATAAATAATAAGTTCATTTGCTTGTTACTAAATGTTGGCATTTTGATTTCTTCAAGGGGACAAATGGCCCGTAGAGAAACCCTGAAGTTTAACATTACCACAACCCAGTTCAGTTCACAGTTGAGAGATAAGGTCAATAGTGCTAGCTACCACAAATGTGTGTCAATGATGTCATGAATGGGAGGTTTGGTGTCCTAATTTCACAGGAATGTGCTGAGTGTAGTTGCAGGCTAGGATGTCACAGAGGACAATGAGGCTCTCCTGCTGAGGTCTTATTACAGTATTGTAACCATCACTTTGGCCATCCCTAACCACTTATGCATGTAAGCAATCCTTCAACATTCTGCGTGCCTTTACACACCAGGTAAGAAAATATTTACACTCAGAAACTACATTACTACAATTCATAAGTATCTTTGTAATTGATTCTAATATCTGCTATTCACCCCAACACAGATCATATTTCAATCACCCAAATAAGGTTAGAAGCAAAGCCAGCTTCTTTAGACCGACATTCTTACACATTAATCACATTAGAGTATCTGACTTTCAGATATACATATACGGTACATGTAAGCTCTCTTCAGGTTTAGTTCCCATAGGCTCTTTTACAGAATAGGCATAGCATGTAGGAAAATAGATTTTTCATGTACTTTAAGCAGTAATCTACTTAGGTTTATTTTAGGGAGAGGGGTTTTCACGGTCGAAAGCTATCCAAGGAGGTTTATTTTAGGGAGAGGGGTTTTCACGGTCGAAAGCTATCCAAGGAGGTTTATTTTAGAGAGAGGGGTTTTCACGGTCGAAAGCTATCCAAGGAGGTTTATTTTAGGGAGAGGGGTTTTCACAGTCGAAAGCTATCCAAGGAGGTTTATTTTAGAGAGAGGGGTTTTCACGGTCGAAAGCTATCCAAGGAGGTTTATTTTAGAGAGAGGGGTTTTCACGGTCGAAAGCTATCCAAGGAGGTTTATTTTAGAGAGAGGGGTTTTCACGGTCAAAAGCTATGTTAAATGTTATCCAAGGAGGTTCTGGGGAGACCACTGCTCCAAGTAATTCTAGCTTGTATGAAGTTGAGATAGGTCATAAGCTACTACATATGACAGCTTCTTAACACACATCTTCCCCAGAACCCCAAACAGCTTACTAGCTCCTAACTATATGCAAAATATACAGATGTAAGTTTCTATGGCAACAATGAGATCCAAGACTAGCAAGTACAGGGATCAGTTACAGGATGCAAAGTCCTTCTCAGAAGTGAATGTTGAAGTCGCAACCAAAAGTTGTTGGAAAACAATATACAATTGACAAGAGGTGATAATGTCCAGATGATAAATTGAAAATGGACAATCTGATTGTCAAATTAAATCAACCACAGGTGACTTATAAACTGAACTTCATCAGCTGGGGGCACTAAAGAGTGCCTCTACACAGTCACAGTGGTATGACAAGGGGTTGGTCAGTGACAACCTCTCCTCCATCCAGTAGACAAGCATACTATTAACAAGGGTCCTACCTTACAGCAACCACAGGCATCTCACCTACAACAACCCACTACCAGACACCTGCAAAACAGCCAGCTCCTAGTGGCAATTGTCCTCTGACTGTGAGAACTGGACACTTCATTGAAATCACTTTAAGACAACCCGTTAATAAAAGCTGTACAATCTCTATAGCTCTATAGGCCAAACACTAAGCGTGTTTCATTCTACTATATGTATATTATTATGTTTCCTTACTCTTTTAAGCTCGATAGTTATGTAGGAAACTGACTATTCATGTGACCATTTGGGGTAGAAATAGGTTCAGATCAGGGACCTCAGTGAGTCCCTTCTCCTCTGTAAAGACAAGGCTCAGTAGGGACCCAACAAACGTCATGTACAAGTGCTGGTAATGCCCTCAAGCATTAAATGGTATTTCCACAATCAGCACCCATAAAGCGCCACTTCACATACTACACTTTGAAGTGGCGCAGTACAGATAACCATGACTTAATCCATTAACTATCAATTTAGCTTACGCCATAACTGCAGAATGAAGTTAACGAGCGTACTTTCCCGGCCAACCTTAAGCTACTAAAAACATACATATTCATCACTAGCGAGTGGCGCTTGCATGCCTACCTACTGTATCTACTGTACGTACACACGATAATAAGCGTATAAGTATATTAACACTACCTCAAGCTAGAGAGTACACTTACATAGATGAGATCCGAGTAGTAGCGTGCCTTCAAATTGTACAACACACTAGCTTCGTTCAAGAAGGACAGTTCTGCCATATCTTCGACCTTGTCAAATTTAGGCGGGTTCATTTTCTGAATGTCATCTTTAGATACCGTCTTCTTCGAGCCTCCTTCCAGTTCTACTAGAACTTCGTCCCCTTTCTCCTGTTTCACGCTGGCTGGCAAAAAGCCGTGCTCCGAGTCAGGGACCCACACTAGCTTTTTTGCAGACCACTCGGCCTGAGCAAGAGCATCATGCGCCGCCTTCTTGTCAACGGCAAGATACTTTAGTTCCTCGTTCATTGCTGTTGTTTTGTATGCATCCAAGATGTGAAGGATGCTTTAGGAAACTCTGTTAAAACTTTGGATCGAAACAAATCAACCTTCAATTTCTCGAATGACGGAACAGTGTAACTCCACGCTAAGGCTTCAGGAATTCGTACGACTAGTCATGTCCAAATATGGGCATGTCAAGGTGTGCGCATGCTCTGTACCACAGCTATATCGTACTTCTGCTGGACCCATTAGGCGCCATCATGGCGGCGCTACCGTCACGGTTCGAAATCTGTAAAGAAGATGAGATATACCATCGTATTAGGTAGAATTTAAATCAAATGCCAAGTCACATTTATAAATGATACTTCTTACGAGAATAGTATGGATCTTTTGTTTATTTTACATTAAATTATGAGATATCTAGGTCTATTTCTGTAAACACTTTTGTTTGTTTAATAAAACCGACGTTTCGTGTGTAGTATCATGCTGTTATATTGTTATTATTTAGTAATACCTCTTTTACTGCAAATTAGAAACGAGGAGTTTCCTTCATTGAGTGCGATCATTGAATCAAAGCAACGATTGCACAAGCAAGATGCGAGTTTACTGTCGAAATTGAGGACTTATTGGCTAACAGCATTTGTGAGCAGGAAATGCAGCATGTAGGTGTACACAATGGAAAGTATAGGGTCCTACTGTAGCCATCTGACATGTAGTCACATCAGTAGCTCTGTAGCTCATGATATGATGCAACTTATGTTTTGTGTAGAGCTTAGGAATAACATATGAAGGGAGATAGAACCCAACCTGTAGCTACACATCATTCTATGTAGTTATGTATTGCTCAATATACTTAGCAACCAAATACTGTCTGGGTGAGGTAAAAGATTAATATTAATTTCAATCCAGTCCAACTGATAATTGGTAATTAATGTCAGCAAAGTGTCATATGTTGTCACTAGCTGTCACTGTAATAAGCAAGTGCACTGTACTTCAAAAACAGAAAAGGTTTACCTAAACTTCAAAAAGGTGTGATTACCATCAGAGTAGTACTGTTAATGCTAATATTGTTAATAAATAATAAACTGTTATTATTTTTATTTGTGTAAGCATGAATATTCCCTATATGGGCTGAACTGTATGGGGGCAATGTGGTCACCATCTGGTCTCCTGGGAGAAGGTGCCTCATTAGATATTCATGATGTCTGTCTGGTTCTTTGAGTAGGTAGTCATTGGGACCCTCCCATTTGTCACCAGCTGAACAATGCTGGCACTGCCTGGCAGTCTCATGCCCTGTAGTTGGTTTGGGAATGTATACAAACAAGTGTCCTTTATCTTAGACTGGCTGTGTGTTCCTTTTAGCAACAATACAGTTAAAAATAGGTATTTCAATAAATAATTGATAATATTGTTCTAGAATGTAAATATGATAGGAAAATGATTTACTTTTCAGCACTAATGGATTTTATTCATGTGAAATAAGTAAAGTTTGCCAGTAATTTCAGAACACTTTATAGGTTTTAAGGAGTGTTATGTTTGGTTTACACAGTGGTAAGACAAGACTCCCTCTTGAGGTGTATCAGTTGTTACTCACAGAACCCACAGTACATCCATCATACGTGATACTTTGCATGAGCATATTGAAAGAGTTGAATCGGGTACCAAACTTTGAGGAGCTGCCTTCTCCAGATGACATAAATCCAATCGTGTTTAGCCTGTGGAGTGAGTCAGGCTTCTCCAAGCTAAAGGTAGGTAGACATTTTTTAATTAGGAACCAGACTCTCCATTTTGTTACAGATGTTATTGGAGAAGATGTCATGAATGACATAACACCATTTTCCTATAGATAAGGTTGACATGATAATGAGACTAAGGAAGCAGATGAATAGAATATTTTCCTGGACATGCTAACTATAGAGATTTGAATGACTTGAAAATACAGTTAATACTGACCTTTTTTTACTTTTTTCTACTGAGCAACTGTTTCTGAGAATTCCCACCTTCATCAGTGATCCTGGAAGTCTTTCTGGAAGCTCTTTAGATCCTGATATGTATCTATATATATGAATAATCTTGACACATCCTTTTCAACATGCTACATCTACTTCAGAATAAAAGGCCTATAGGGAACTTAGCCTAGTGAGAGCTTGGGATGGGGATACAATATTTTTCTCCTTCTCCTTCTCTTCTTCTCCTCTGGGTCATGTAATTTGTGGAGGTGAACCTACTGCTAGTTCAATAGGTATCATATACTATTGTGGGAACCATTTCACCTGTACTCATGTGCCAATATAAACTTTATGTAATACTGTGTGGGTGACTCTGGCCTTCCCCACTATGTTGTTATCATAGGGAACAGAGAAGGAGTGGTGTTCAAGGACATTGAAGTGAGCTAGCTGACAATTCTTCCTTATATGGTAATGTGGCTACCACTGTCAATAATGGGCAAACAAACTTGTATAATTATCCCCTATTAATCTCTTCTTGCTCTAAAGCAATCAAATGCATGTAGTTTATATTAATCTCTTCCTACTCAAACAAGGTGTATATAGGAAACACTCACCATATACATACTGCTAAATTGGCCTTTTCTTTTTTTCTTTTCTAAACTTCCTGGATTGTGTAAATATCTTTGGTTAACTATTCCCACATATCCCTTTGTGAATAGGTTTCTCTCAGAAGATGTTCCTCACTCTAGAAATGTGGCCTTGCTCTCTGTCATGTACCAATATTCTGGCTCTCAAGAAAAGGCAGAAGGCATAAGAGGTGTGTACACTAGAGCACACCTCCATTTAACTACTAATGTTGCAATGTGTAAATGCTGTATGTGTGGACTGTCACTGATTTTGATTAAGTAATGCTTTGGAACTCGATATTCACTGGGCTGTTAGCAAAAGTGTTTCTCTGTCCTTGTGTAGTCTCAGCACTTACTTAAAAGTATCTAAAAGGCGTACTTACCTTTACATATTTCACCTTTGATGCAAGGCAGTACATTTTGTTTTGCAGTATCACCATTTTTCCAACTCTAGAAAATATAAGAGTTAGGTGTCAAGGATTACAGCTACATATCTGCTGCTTTGTAATTTGTAACTTTGGTCCAGCAATTATAAACTTTGTTAGAGTATGCAATGGAATGAAATTATTTATGAGTGTTACCATAATAAACATTTATATACAAATGAACAGGATTCAATCTTTATAAATTTTGCCTACTAATGTTTGGATGTAAGTGATATTAATTCCCTCTCATATGTTCCAGAGTTAAATAAAGTCTTTGCTGAAAATGTTGGTCGTCTCCTCTCTGAGGCAGTTATCACCTATCAGCCTCCTTCTGGAGGGCTCTTCTCCTCTGGAAAGAAACAAGTTAGTATATATGTCAATTAAATTGAAAGTACAAACTGTTTATTTGAATGTGTAAATTGAAATTACACGGTTGCTAGGAAATGCTCGCTTAAATTAAATATAAACTACCTTTGCTTTCAAGATGTGCATGATACATAGCAAATTTATATTTGGATGCAGGTTACAGGAATATGTACTAAAATGTAATATAGTAATATGATGCACTAATGAGTGTTACATTTGTTTCAAACCCTAACTGTTATCTCTAATGTCCTAATCATTGTTTGCCACGTGAATCTCAGTTGTGTAGGTTCGGTCCTGTTAGGTAATATTGTTGTGCAATCATAGTGTAGCTATTATAGGTACCTCTCATGACTGGTTCTTTCTACAGATAGTGAGAGCTTTTGTTAATGCTATATCCATTGTTCACTTTTTTTCATATAGCCTCTTCCTTTAAAGGAGTTGGACGGAACAATTTGCCAAGATTTTTTCACCTTGCTTAATATTGGTGTGTTTTGCTTTGAATTTATGTACATGCCAATATGTACTGTAGTACTTATGTGACTGTCCTGAAAAGATGTCCGCATTCAGGGTACTAAACCTTATAACCTAAAGGAAAAGGAGTTTTATCTATAATTTAATCATTCAAAACTTTCACTTGTCTAATATTTCAAATGACCTTGATGAGTTTAGTGGAGGAATTCGAAGTAGTTTGTCATAAAAGATCTATTTGTCTTGTGTACTTGAACCATCTTGTTCTTGTCAATTGCTCATTTGTTGTTGTCATGGTTACAGGGCAGTACTATTCTGAAGACCAGCTGTTAAACATACATTCTTTTTCTGCTCTGAAGCGCTGGCTATTGTCAGAAGAATTTACCTCTGACAGCTCAACACAGGTTGCCAGTTTTGTTGTAAAGTATTGCATAAGAGTAATGGAGCAATGTGAAAGAAGTGAGTTTGCACTTATCCAGATGTACATACATATGTATGTACCAGTTGCAGCCTGTTTATTGCATTACATACTGTAATAGTGGGTTTGTGGATCAAATCTCCTCTTCTTTTCATTTCAGAGCCACAGAACCAGCATGATGCAGCCCTGGTAGAGGCAGTAGGTCCATGCATGAATTATCTAAACACTGTATTCGGATATTGGTTGAGCAGTTAGACTTCTTTTCTTACGTGTATGTTAAGCTTTGTAAGGTACAAATACACAATTTTGTATTCCTCTTCCTTGAGGTATTGTCTGAATGTTTGGATGTTGTCAGTTTGGTGTGCAAAGGTATGGGTTATTCAACTCAGAGCATCTTCCCTGTTGTCAAGAAGCTGTATAGCCAGTTCAGCGGAAGTGCCAGGATGACAACAAGTTTTCTCAATTTCTTCATATTGTATGGTAAGACTCTACAGCATACAACTCCATTTTATATGGTAACTACACTGTATGTTGGTACTCCATTTTATATGGTAACTACACTGTATGTTGGTGCTCCATTTTATATGGTAACTACACTGTATGTTGGTGCTCCATTTTATATGGTAACTTTACTGTATGTTGGTGCTCCATTTTATATGGTAACTTTACTGTATGTTGGTGCTCCATTTTATATGGTAACTACACTGTATGTTGGTGCTCCATTTTATATGGTAACTTTACTGTATGTTGGTGCTCCATTTTATATGGTAACTACACTGTATGTTGGTGCTCCATTTTATATGGTAACTACACTGTATGTTGGTGCTCCATTTTATATGGTAACTACACTGTATGTTGGTGCTCCATTTTATATGGTGACTACGTACACTGTATGTTGGTGCTCCATTTTATATGGTGACTACGTACACTGTATGTTGGTGCTCCATTTCATATGGTGACTACGTACACTGTATGTTAGTGCTCCATTTTATATGGTAACTACACTGTATGTTGGTGCTCCATTTTATATGGTAACTATGTTGGTGCTCCTCTTGTCACTGTCATTATATCAGGAGATCAGGAAATGTATGATTTGAGTACAATCCTTCAGAACCTCTTCAAGGTCTATCTCTCAGATTTCTACCAGGAGTGAGTAATTATGCATATTGCACAATTCATTGAAAGCATGGTAATCATTGGAAGTATTACGCTGAACCAGCCAAATGACTGAGGTCCTATCTTGGCTGGGGAACATATTCCTATTAAAATGGCAGCTAGTGTATGTATCACTATACCATGATCAATTGTGAGTTACAATTAAGTTTTCATGTTTCTTTCTATTTAGTTCACTTTTTATAAGTACCTTTTGGGAATTCTGCTATCAGCACAAGGAATATCTGTCTGGACCGACCAACTACCTGGTCTCATTCTTTCCAAACATTTTTAAGGTTTATAACTCAGACAAGTTCATTCATTACCTCTACTAGTACAAGACCACTGTCCTCGGTACCTTCAGATACTTGTGTGGTATCCCATGAACTGCCTACCTGAAGTGCTGGACTTTCTTCCGTCCCTCATAACTGTGAAGTCAGCCGCTGAGGTACTGACATGTTGTTGTATTGATTGTGACATGTATTGAGTAAGCAATATTTGCATGTAGCATGTATTGAGTAAGAAATATTCCATATGTACATGTAAGAAATATTCATTCAATACTTCCTTGTCTGTTGTTAGGTGTTTCATGCAATTGTAGATCTCCCAGTGCTGGCTGCAGTGATGCAGTTGCAAAACATCACTACAGTAGGTATGTGTACATACATCTATAAATATGCATGAAGCTGTTATTTATGTTATATAGTATGTACTGTATAATACTATTATGAATTTTTAGCTGTTGATCTGTTTCTGTTAGTGAAACCACAATTATTTCAGTAATTTGAAAATTAGAATGTTATGTAGTAGTACATTATGGATTTCTGCATAACTATACTTGTAGTTTGTGTGAGTACATAATTGGAATGTCTGTACCTTTTGTACACTTCTAGCTACATAGCTCATCTGCTTGACATACGTATGTATATGTAGGTGGAACAGAGAGTGGCGATTATAAGAAGTGTATTGAAGCAAAGGATAACTTTATGTTTAAGATTATATTTGACTATTTCATGCGAACAGACAGTGGAAAGGGAGACACAGTTGACATGTAAGGACACACCCCCTCTCACACACACACACACACCATCTCACACACGCCATCTCACACACCCTCTCACACACACCCTCTCACGCACACCATCTCACACACCCTCTCACACACACCCTCTCACACACACCCTCTCACACACTCACACCCTCTCACACACACCCTCTCACACCCTCTCACACCTCTCACACCCTCTCACACCTCTCACACCTCTCACACCATCTCACACACCATCTCACACCTTCTCACGCACACCATCTCACACCTTCTCACGCACACCATCTCACACACCCTCTCCACCTGAAGCCTGAAGTCAAAATGCATCTTGTAATTCTCATTAGGTTGTCAGATTTCTTTTCAATTCTTGAGCAGCTGCAGGATCACCCACGAGTCATAGCGGTTGCCAAAGTTGCTCCTTTACTGCTGAAGTTAGAGCTTTAAATGTGACACCTTGCCTAGCTACTGTATGTATAAGCAGTGCCCATCTTCAGTGGTGTACATATGCAAATTAGTACGGTCTTAGTCAGTAGTCTATTCTTCTGTAGAAAGTTCTTTGAAGCACTCTCAGGGATATACACACCAGAAATCGTGTCATCTCTGATGTCTGGTTTGTTGGAGAGGGTTCTTGTCTTGTATGGACCTCCCTTTTATGTACAGGAAGTGAAAAAGTAACTTTTCCATGGCATTCCAGCAATCTTGGTTGGATTGTGCTGTATGTATGTAATTCTGTTGCTAGGATATTTTCAAGTAGTGTTCTTCAGCTGTTTCGAGCTCACTCTGACCTAGTGAGTAGTAACAGTTTGGAAATACTAGACTTTATCACAGTCTTTAGGAACTTTGAATCCAGTGGAAGAAATTTCTACACAAACCTTGTAAGATTATGATGAATACTGCCAGTTATTAATACAGTATACATGTACAGTAACAGTAAATACTTTCAAAAATACAACCATTTTCAATGTATCCTGTATCTAGGTGACCTCCTATTAGCATGCACCTTGATATATGGACTTCTGGGATTCCAAACCTATAGAGTGGCTACACCAATTATATACGTACAACCTCTTTTTCTTTACACAATAAATAAGTCAATTTAGTAGCCAAAAAAATATTTGTGGAGTATTTGTAGTCTTTGATTAACTTTGGTAGATTTGGTGTGTTGGTGAACATGTGAAGGGGGGGTCAAACAGCCACTCAAATGATGTTCTGATGAAGTACCACGAGGTATGATAGGAATCAGAAATGAGAAGTTTGCTCAAGCATACACAAACATACCAGTCTTACCACTCTATTCCTTTACATGTACAGTGCTTGGAACCATTAGCTTATGAGGTAGCACTGTTCAATATCAGTGAAGGACAGAGCGAGGTAAGTCTCTGTATTTCTTATAAGTCTCTTGTAGAGCTGTCTAAAACATATAATGTAGCCAGAAATTACCTCCCAGCTACAGTATGTGTCAATGAATAGTTGACATTTTGGGGAAACTACAGATTGCATACTGACTCACTGTAAATTCTTAGAAACTACATTGTCCACTGACTCACTGCACATTCTTAGAAACTACATTGTCCACTGACTCACTGCACATTCTTAGAAACTAGTTTGTTTACCTAACCATACACAGGAACAGAAGATTAGTCACACTAAATTGATTACAGTCCTAATGGGATCATTGGCAAAGGTGAGTCATTGTGGTTAGTGTCCAAATTCCCCTAACATGTCACTCTACTCTACTACAGTTGGCAGCAAAGTGTCAGGAACTGATTCCACGAGTGCTGCTCTGCCTAAACAAGATAATACAGCAACTCTCTGTAAGCACTAACTTGACTTCCATCATAATTAGGGTGTCAAAGAAATGTGCTTATTCAAAACCTAAAAATATTTAAATAACAAGAATATCCTATCATTTACCAAATTGAAAAGTTAATATAGGCTCTACTTATTTATTTATTTCTGATGCTTGCTGTACATATATTAGCTTATGTTGGCACATTACTTTAAAGCCTTGTTAGATAGTGTACTCTTGGTAAACCCTACTAAGTAGATTACTTATGAATTTTTCGATTTTTGTGAATATTACAATATCTGCATGTCTATAAAGGAGTTTGGATTATATGTTTAAAACATTTCTTTCTGATGCTTGTAGGATTCAAGGTATGACAAAGAGAACTTCCGATCTCTTCTAAGAAGAGCCACTGAACTGATTAATGTGTTGAAGATGCCCAATGTTGCTGTGGCAGTTTTGGGTGGAGCTTCTGACAGTACTGGTGATAGTGGAAATATTACTGGACAGTTAAACTCTACAACATTTATAGTTAATAGAACTTCAGCTTTACTGAAAAGTGTGTGAATTTTATAAGCATATTTTGTAGGGAGATGCAACTTTCATCAAGTTGTATTTTTGGGCAGAAATCTTCCTCATATATATGTTCCGTGCAAAGTAGGAATTTGTGCAATCCCAGGATTGCACAACGCAAACCAGGAATCCTTACTTTGGCACGCAATCCTGAGATTGCACCTTGTTTTGCACAAAGCTAGAATATCCTGGGATCTTTACTTTGCGCAGCACAAACCTGGAAGATATATATATTTGTCCCAATAATTTTTTATATGGACACTTAATTATAACAATATTATATATTCATTACAGGTTTATGCTTATACAGTTCTACTTCAGTTGATTTTATATACTTTATTTCAGTTTACAAAATGCATTATATTACATGCAGTACAGTAAATGAAGTACAAATTATAAAGTAGTTAATAATAAATTCTTCAAAAATACAATACCTAGAATATAGATATAAAAGTAATAAAAGAACAAAATGAGTCTTAGGTCCTCATTTGACACCTAAGTCTCCTTTGTAGTGGGGAGAGTTGGTTCAGGATTGTTCTGCTTGGAATCCAGGTCATCTTGCAACAAGTCTTCAATGTCTTCTTCCATTATACGAGTACCCCTCACTCCAGGGAAAATGGATGTACGAGGTGGTTGCCCAAATACTAATTCATAGGGTGTCGTTTTCATAGTGCCATGGAATGTAGTATTAAGTTGATCTACATGGACAAACAAATTTTGTATTCTCTATAAGTGGAAATGGCCGAATAATTATGGCTGCCCTATTCACTATGTATACTAGTCACTGTAGGTGAACACTACCATTCCCACTTCTAACATTATTTGTGTAAACGTATATTATTCAACATACCATGCACTCTGCATTGTCTATAATATGTATTTACTTACATTGAATACGTGGAAGCCATTCTGACCAAGGTGGATAATCTGACTCATCAGCTTCATAAAGACATACACCTAACAGCTTTTCCACCATACCATTTCCCTGTTCAATCAGCCCTTGACACTTTGGGTTTCGTGGGCGTCCATTAACAATGGTAACTTCTCCTGGCCACTCCATAACCAAACTATCAACTATATCATTGACAAACTCCCTCCCGTTGTCTGAATGAAGGATCTTGGGAGTACCTAGAAAACTAAATACATACGGCCCTCAACCTTATAAGTGCCATCAGGGTGGTGCCGCATATCAATTAAGTCAATCTATAAAAGTATATACATGAAATAATAAAAGGAACTTAAATTAGACTGGCAATAAGCTTCTGTACCTGCCCCCTTGTCATGAATCCTGATGAAAGAATGGGCTTCAAGGGGGCTCTAGTTGTCTGGGGCTTTCTCATGTGGCACATCAGACACAAAGACACATACTTGTCAACAGCTGATCTGGGGACACAATCATAAACAGTTTTCTTTATGCCTATGTGGCCTTTGCTGGTGGCATGAACCTCTTGGATAACTTAAAAGAGGTCTTCAACATATGCCACTCTTCTGCAGCCAGCCAGAATCGTAGTGTCATTGGAGTTCTGCAATGTACAGACAGACATGTTATAATAAGTATATAAACACTGCAGGTGAAGCTTAAGGGTGTACTTAGGAGTTAATTAACAATGACATTCATCAGAACATATATAGCTCTCTCCATGTGGCCATGGATGGCAAGCCTATATAAAGTCCTGGTCCTACAAGATACAGCAGGATTAAGCAATATGTATGTGTAGAAGTGCAGGAGTATATATTAAGAGGTGGAGCTGTACAACTCAAAATCTTGTGATATGACTCACATTTCTTTTTGCCGGCAAACAGAGGACATTTGACAGGCCTAGGCCTGAATGGGTGACCAGCTGGAAACCCCTCGCTGTTACTCAGTGCTTGAACTTGGGGCTAAAATTTTCTCGATCCCAAGCCTTGCTCAAAAGAGCAATGATCTTCTGTCCTTTAGCCCTGGTGATCGTCTTGCTGCCCTTATTTTCGACATCGATAAATGTCGCTCTGCAAAAGTCGTCGAATTTCTTCTTCTGATCTTCCATCTCGCTATCTCGCTTAAAATACCGCCACTTTAAGTCACCCAATCAGATCAGAATTAACGCGCCATCCCAGGATTGCATGCCAAAGTAAGGATTCCTGCTTTGCCTTGCGCATTCCTGGAATTCTACGCACTATCCCGGGATTGCGTACCAAAGTAAGGATTCCGGCTTTGCGTTGCGCAATCCTAGGATTGCGCAAATTCCAACATTGTGCGGAACATATATGTTATGGAAGAACTTAAATGTTAAAAATTGTACGTGGTGGTCACGTGATAACTAAAGAATTTTCTTACGTATATATATAGGGGATTCTTAGAAATTTTGCTGTATTTCACGAATCAGTTAGTCATTGAAGAAGGATCAGTGACAATAGTTAGGCGACATACAGATTTCCTTTGCTAGGTATGGCTGATCGTATGCCAGATCTTATCGATGATCCCGGTGGAGGGGATAGCGATAGCGATGAGCCGTTAAAAACGGACAAGTCCGCCGAAAGTGTCAACTTCGTAAAGTCTAATTCAGTTCCGGAGTGTGAGTGTACTGATACGGCAGAATTCACATCTACCAATGGAAGACTTACATACGGTTCCACGGACACGCAGGTCGAAGCATCAAGCATTTTAGAAGTAAATAGTACAAGTAAAGAAGGTACTAGTGCTGCTAATTCCAGCACACATAAAGACACTCCTACTGCTGAAGGGTCCAATCCCAAAGACACTCCTACTGCTGAAGGGTCCAATCCCAAAGACACTTCTGCTGCTGAAGGGTCCAATCCCAAAGACACTCCTACTGCTGAAGGGTCCAATCCCAAAGACACTCCTACTGCTGAAGGGTCCAATCCCAAAGACACTCCTACTGTTGAAGGGTCCAATCCCAAAGACACTCCTACTGCTGAAGGGTCCAATCCCAAAGACACTCCTACTGCTAAAGGGTCCAATCCCAAAGACACTCCTACTGCTGAAGGGTCCA
Source organism: Chondrosia reniformis (assembly GCA_947172415.1). Classification (NCBI taxonomy): domain Eukaryota; kingdom Metazoa; phylum Porifera; class Demospongiae; order Chondrillida; family Chondrillidae; genus Chondrosia; species Chondrosia reniformis. The sequence goes on from OX359192.1 coordinate 6,143,268, forward strand.
ATCCCAAAGACACTCCTACTGTTGAAGGGTCCAATCCCAAAGACACTCCTACTGCTGAAGGGTCCAATCCCAAAGACACTCCAACTGTTGAAGGGTCCAATCCCAAAGACACTTCTGCTGCTGAAGGGTCCAATCCCAAAGACACTCCTGCTGCTGAAGGGTCCAATCCCAAAGACACTCCTACTGTTGAAGGGTCCAATCCCAAAGACACTCCTACTGTTGAAGGGTCCAATCCCAAAGACCCTCCTACTGCTGAAGGGTCCAATCCCAAAGACACTCCAACTGCTGAAGGGTCCAATCCCAAAGACACTCCTACTGCTAAAGGGTCCAATCCCAAAGACACTCCTACTGCTAAAGGGTCCAATCCCAAAGACACTCCTACTGTTGAAGGGTCCAATCCCAAAGACACTCCTACTGCTGAAGGGTCCAATCCCAAAGACACTCCAACTGTTGAAGGGTCCAATCCCAAAGACACTCCTGCTGCTGAAGGGTCTAATCCCAAAGACACTCCTACTGCTGAAGGGTCCAATCCCAAAGACACTTCTGCTGCTGAAGGGTCCAATCCCAAAGACACTTCTGCTGCTGAAGGGTCCAATCCCAAAGACACTCCTACTGCTGAAGGGTCCAATCCCAAAGACACTCCTACTGCTGAAGGGTCCAATCCCAAAGACACTCCTACTGCTGAAGGGTCCAATCCCAAAGACACTCCTACTGCTAAAGGGTCCAATCCCAAAGACACTCCTACTGCTGAAGGGTCCAATCCCAAAGACACTCCTACTGTTGAAGGGTCCAATCCCAAAGACACTCCTACTGCTGAAGGGTCCAATCCCAAAGACACCCCTGCTGCTGAAGGATCCAATCCTAAAAATAGTACTACACGAGTCTTTGGGTCTTTCAATGTTGATGCTGGTGGAAACACCGGGTCCCAGAATGCTAGTGTCAACAGAGAGTCACATAATGGAAAGGTTTGTATTCCAATTATTTGTTTGTTCCCATTTCTAATAAGGATGAGCAAGTCTGTCTTGCATTAGATGCTTGTAATATTTGTTGTGTTATACATGGTTGTGAACACACTGCATTTCATTTATGAAGGTACCAATTGCAAATGAGCCTGGTTCCAGAGCTGAATCAACTAAAGGTGCTTCTTCCTTTAAGAGTAATCGTGAAACTCTTGTATTTCATGCTTTCATAATTCCTGCTATGTGGGAGATACCTCCTCTTAGAAGTTCTGATATAGAAATGAGGGGGAGCATGTATGGTGGCTTTTCTCATCAACCTGTTACACATATGAAGTAAGGGAGTGTATACACAAGATTGAAAAGATTTCCTATTGATTTTACTGCTATTTGTATGTATATGTGCCCATGTATAATATGTAGAGCTAGTTCTAGGAGTGACACCCTGTGTTTAGAGACACATCTGCAAGGGAAGTCAGGTTTTCATGAGAAGAAATTTAGGTACAAATATTTTGTACATTGTGGTAAATCTGATCGCGATAGCTATGAGTTTCTAGAGGATGCACCTGGCATAATTGATCGATATGCAACTGAAGATGGCTTCATTGAAGAAGGTTAATCAGATTGTAATATAATGGCCATATGTACATGTATTTCAATGGAAAAGGGTTTATTTATGTTAACTCTGTTTCTCTTTTGGTGTGATATTATTAGTAACTTACTTGTATAAACTATATGCTATTTAAAATATACTAGGTCTCTTGCATATATATTTGTAGATGGTAAGTATCATCATTATGATGGTTACATTGTACCTCGCAGCCACAAACCAGGACTAGTGAAACGGTTTGTGTCTTTCGTTACCTTTTCTGATTTAAAAAGCAGTAGTGATGCCAAAACCTTGTTGCCAGATGCACTCCTCTATTATCTGTCCAAATACAATGGAGGGAGTTTAATTGATGTAGCAATCAACTTTTTACAGCTAATCAAGGATATTTCTGGAATACACAAACAACTTACTGTATCAAAAGTTATACAGAAGGGATATTATTTACCTTATGACCTTATAATGGAATCATCAGATTTTCATCAGGTAAACTATTATTTGTTTGTAAACATTCTAGTAACTGTTATTGAATATACGTATGTATATATAAACATGTACGTACGTATATATGAAAAAAATCCATAGCCAGAAAACTTGGTGAGGAATCTATTTTGATGTTTTTGTTTAATAATACCAAATTGTTTGAGAATGTATATATATAGCCTCATCATTAAGAGAATAGAAAGTAAAATAATATCACAATTTGAGTATTCTACCAAATATTTTCCTTAGTCATTCTATGGTATTCTCTATCTGCTCCTTAAAGTAGCTTGCCAAATAATTTATTAACTCACTTGATTTCTAACGACAGGCATTCTTCAACTGGATGCAGAGTGTGGTTGCTAGTATTGATAAAATTGTTACCTCTAATCCCAATCCACATTCAGTGGCACTCTCACAGTGTTTGGCAATATCCCTAATAGAGGTGCTTTGCAGGAACAAATATTTGAGCAACAACAATATTAAAGACACACACAAGCTTGGGTTTATATCAATAATTATTGATCTGCTTAAGCAATGTAATTTAGCTTGTTGCAATGGAAATGTTTTTCAACATTGTCATGAAATTTTAGACCAAAGACTTGCTACAATCAGACAAAACTTCAAGTAAGTACACACACATACATACATAAAAATGTATAACAATATATATGTACGTACTGTATGTATATAGCATTCAAAACCTTGAATTTAAATTCTGTAGTATTGGAGATTCAGTTACAAATTTTTGGCTTGCAGCCATAAAACATGATGGACTACACTTAGATCTAACAACTCTTATTCTTCAAGCTAGAGGTGAATTTGTCCCAGGGCAGACCAAGGCTGATTGGAACTTTCTCCAGCCTACCAAGTTAAGGAGCTTTGTAAAGGAAGATGAGAGGTGTGGTACTTTAAATTCATATTCTTTTGGCTACAAAGATTAAAATGTTTAACAGTATAGTACAATAGCTGTACGATATGAAGTGCAAGCAGGTTTATGATACCTAAGTCATTTATGACAACTATGTATATTCACTATATCTGAAACAGACTTATAAGAGCATGAATATTACATTTTTATTCCTTTATGTATATACAGTAAGTGTTCCTCTATTTACATTCAAGATAGTTTCTGAAAACCTAATTTATTTGACCTGATCTACGTAACTGAAATAAATATCTATTTATGAATTACGTAGTTAAAGACTGTTCATAATACTTTTAGCAGCTATACTATTATATAATGCTTTTGGCTCTTATATACATATATCAGCTGTATGTTTGCACACATACATCCATAAAATCATAGTGTTGCATGTGTTCATTAGATTTTGGAAATCTCTTCAAGAATGTATTGAGCCTATGCAGTATAATCCATCACTTTGTTTTTTCATTGGTGACATTATACCAGCATCAGCAACTATTGATCTATGGTTAATGGTATACAATACTTTTGATCTTGTTACATTTTTGGGAATTTCAAATGTATTTGCTTCACGGAAATCCTTTGATCTTCGTAAGGTAAGTACATACATACGTATATAGAAACATACGTACATACATATATAGAAACATACATACATGCTCCTGATAGTCAGCTACATAGCTGTGATGGATAGAATCAGACTATTATTTCTTTTCTATATACAGTTAGTATAAAAGGGATTAGGTAAGAATGGAGCATTGCTGTGGTAATTGTAGCTCAGTGGCAGAGCACTAATGGTCATAACCAGCTGTCAGAAGTTTTATTCCCAGCAATTGCTCTTCATGTTTTTCCCACTTTATGACGATTATGATAACTTGTGGTTTATTTATCACTTCACTTTCACATACGTATATACCTACATATACTTATACATATCATGCACACAGGAAGATCGGCTATCTTTGTATCTATACATGTACATATAAAACTGAATGAGATTAGAAATTTAATTTCCTGCCTAAAATTACTGTACGTATATATACATCTATATTGATTTGTCTCTATAGGTTAAGCCATATCTTATGGCTTTTAAGCCAATTGTGCAGCAGAGCAATTATTTGACAAAAAAGTTAGTAGCTTTAGTTCTATTAGAACCTGGATGTACATAATGCTACCTGCATATACGTATACGTATAAATGTGCATATATACATATTAATATGCATACATATTTTGTACGTATATTTTCCATAGTAAAACAGAAACGTTTGATGAAGCTACTGCGCTTACCTATTGTCTGGATACCATGAAGCATGTCCTCCATAGATCAACAGATAGTGACATAAAAAGACACATAGTCATATTTGCACTGTGTGTATTTGATGTTATTCACCAACTGGATAAATCTGTTGATTTTCAAAGTGCAATGACTGAAATGGCCATTGGTGTAGAAAAATGGATTGATAATATTCTCTATACAGTGTACACAAAGAGAACAAAAACATTTGGCCATGGTATATTTGAGGGCTATTACAAAGAAGCTTTGGTTAGTGTTAAATATGTAGGTCTATACATATTACTTAATTATGGACTGTTGTAAGGATGTGATAGAGTTGTATATTAGGTAAACCCAACTATATAAAAATTTGTCCTATATATTGTATGTAGATGTGGAATGCAGTTTTATTGTTTACTGATGTCAAATTGTCCCAAGATATACTGTCAATATGGCAAGAGGCTTCTTCTAAAGTGCTAATGCACAGGATATATAAAGTACATATATACGTATATTTCCAAACCTTGTATGTATATATAACATACTTTTGCATTTTTTATTTGCTATAGATATGCATATTAAAACTATATATTAAATTATTTGCTGTATCTTTCTTCCTATGTCTAAAAATTAGCTATCTATGGAAGAGACTCTAGAGGCTCTCAATAAAATAGGAAATACTAAGAGCAGTTCAGAAATAGTTAAATGCCTAATGGATCATGCCTTAGAAAATATTGAGGTATTGCCTATTCTGTATATATATATATCCATATACTTTACTTCCTATTGTATATAAATTCTGAGATACATGTTGAAATGTTCTTTGTATATATAATGCAAATGCTTCATTGCTACACAGCAAAGTAAAGTGCAAGAATTAATAAAGGAACCCACTTCTGGTCTTGGTAAACAAATGAAAGGCTTCCTCTTGAAATATCTAGAAAAACAATATCCTGATCCTGATGCTGTGGACTTACTGGAATTGTGTCAGTGGCCTTTGTGGCCAACTTACTTTAAGGTTTTTGGTGAGTGATAGTCAGTAATGAATATGCAGTATGCTGGTGTTGACTCTTTTGTGATATTCATATACATTTTAGTACTATAATTCCTAATTATCTTTGATCTACTGTATATTACTAAGTGAAATTGTTATACAATCAGACTGGGAGGACTGTATCAATCTGAAAAATATATATGTTAATCAATCACATGTGATTACATTATGATAGACTTTTTTATCATGCCTTATGTACTTGTATTTGTCAATTCATTTTTTCTTCTGCTGTATTTGTCCGTATAGAGGCCGGGCTCAAATAAAGGCCAGGTCTCGTTTAGAGGCAGGGGATCAGCTGGGCTAATCTTAAATAGAAGCCGGGTAATGAATAGAAGCCGGCCTCGAATAGAAGCCGATCTTGAATAGCGGCCGAATCTCTCTAATCGACATCGGTCAAGTTGAAGGCCGTGGAGTGTGCAGCGAATATCTATACTAACACCAACTTTAACTAATATTATATAGAAGCCCAGCTCGAATTAGGGCCGGGTCAAAAGTGACTGGAACAAAATTGAAGCCGGGCTTCTATTTGGACAAATACGATAATCATTTCATTTCAATCAATTCATTTCAAAAATAAATTAATTCCATGCAGTGTGGTCCTTTCTCGATTTGCACTGTTTTAAATTTGTTTCCAGTTTTCAGTGATAAATCTGAAGGGGATATGGAATTGCTCATGGAACTTCCTGAAAGCTTCGTTAATGCACAATGCTGCCTGCAGAGTATTGAAGAAAGCTTATTTTATGAAACAATAGCTGTGGCTGACTTGAATGTAATTCTTCATGAGCCACAGTTTATGGAATTAATTACAGTGTGTCCACACATATTTGAACACCCAAAAGCTAAAATATCTGCTAAAATGAAAAGCCTGAGAAAGGACATTGAAGATTATGAAAGAAAAGTGACCTTATTGAGTTTCCTGGTTCAAAAGTGCCGTCTTTACTTAACAAAAGAAGGACAAGGTAGTTAAATTCATATGTTAGAGTGGAATTTTAATTTACATATGTATGTATTTTCACAGATGAATGTTTAAAAGTGTTAGCTGAGTGCCAAAAACCCATTGATAGATTGCCTATTTCTCAGCTGCCTAAGAAGTTCAAGGATGATGAAGTAACATATTTGCTATCATCTATAATGGAAACTTTCTACATCCTTTTCAATGCTAATAGCAGTGATATTACTAATAAACTCTGGACTAATGTATGCGATCATCCAGTAAAGAGTGTGAGCATTCTTGTTAACACCTTATGGCCAGCATTCTTGGAGAGATTAGTGAACTTTGAAAAGGAAGCTAGGCAATTTAATCTCACTTGTAATCAAGGAATTGCTATGTTATCATCAAGTCAAGCACTGTATGAGATCAATTGTTTTGTGAAAGGCCTAAGAGCTTGCAAACTGATAACGTCTTACAGTACTGGTTGGGCAAAGGAGGTTATTAAAAAGGTTCGTATTTATTCTGGTTTGAGGTATGTTACGGAAGAGGCTCAGTCCTTTATAAGAGTCTGCAAGAGACTGCATCTGACTGGTGACTTCAGTGTTATAGAAAATATAGCAGAAGTGAGTTTAAGATTTTTATAACTTTGCTTACAGTATGTATGTGCATGTACGTATGAAAAATCTAAGATACCATTTTCCTACATGCTATATGCCTATTCTGTAAAAGAGCCTATAGGGGAACTAAACCCGAAGAGAGCTTTGGATGAAGATACAGGTCCTGGAGTCTTTTCCTCCTTCTTTTCCCTTCTTTCATCTTCTTCTCCACTGGGTCAGACAGCCGTTTCTGGGAATTCCACCCTTCATCAGTGATCCTGGGAGTCTTTGTCTTTTTCTTTATCTTGATCTTCTGTGAATCCTTGGCTCTCTATGCTAAATCTAGGGGCCTTATATACACTATTTTGGCGCCAAAAGTTAAATAAGGTGTTAATTAAGACACATTATGAAATTTAATTTTATGAAAGGAATGAAGGTTTAATTAACTTTTATGAATTAAATCTATTAGTAATCTTGCTTGTATAGGTAAAACAGACTCAGGATAACTATAGACACAAGTAGGACATATTACATACATCTACCCTTAGGTCTTATAGTAGTAACATTTCTTTGGAGGTGGGGTAACACAATATGGAGTAACACAAGACAGTCCTTAAGCATACTAGCTACTTTTTGCTTATACTTGATTCTATCTAGAGGCTGCCGGGATAGGAAGGTTTTAAAGGTTGATTTTAGCTTAAAGTATTTGTAACCCTACTTAATAAGCCTACTGCATAACTGCAAACTTTTAGCCTGAAAATTGGAGAAGTCACTACATATTCTGGAATACCTGATTAGTTGTGAAATAAAGACACCATAGGCTGGGGTATTAGGAATATTACTATCTAAATGGGGGAAATTTACTATATCAAAATTAAAGTCCTCTCGTTTATCATATACTTTAGTGATAAATTGATTACTAGTAATGGTTATATCTAAGTCTAAAAAGGGGGATTTCCTAGGGCTGGTATTTGTCTTTTTAAGAATAAGTTCTTTGGGGTAAATATCACTAATTGACAGTTCAAAATCCTTGTTGTTAATACATAAAAGGTCGTCAATATACCTATAAGTATTGGGAAATTTAATAGCTAGGGTGATGTTATCCTTAAGTAGTCCTTTCATAAACTCATACTCAAAGGCAAACAGAAAAAGATTAGCAACTACAGGGGCACAGTCAGTACCCATAGGGATACCTACACATTGCTTAAATACAGAACCGTCTACACATACATAAATGTTGTCAATAAGGTAATTAAAGAGCTCTACTAAATGAACAGCTGTGACTGTTTTATTGGAGACATTGTTAGACCAAAAGGCTTTATCCTGACAGATTTCTATATATTGGGACTTCCTACAGGTATAGGCACTATGAATAAGGTTAGTAGGTATGTAATTTTATTGGTTTACATGCAGTGTGAACAAATTCTTGGGGTTCAACCACTCTCTGACATCACAAGGGAGATGGAAGACATTGTGATATTCTTGAAAGGCTTCTCCGAATTAAGTGAAATTATACTAGAGCTTTCTGAGTGCAAATTATTGGTGGAGTGGTTGCAGACAGATGTAAAAAGTTAGTATAGTGTGTATCTTAGTTTATATATATATATATATATATATATATATATACCAATTTACAATAGTCAAATGTCTGAATACTGTCTTGTATGTCCACTCTCTTTAGCTGTAAACCAGTTGCAGACCTTCACCAATATTGCTCTGATGACTCATTGTGAAGATGGCTCATTTGTTGATCGTCTTACTAGTTTAGAAACTGTTGGCAGTAAGCTGGCTCCTCTGATATTTGACTTTGAACATGATGTCACGTGGCGAGAATTTATTATAAGGTGTAACAGAATAAAAATAGTGAATCACAGAGTCCATAATAGCTTAGTAAGTTAACTAATTTATTTACAATATCTTGTAAACCTTTTTTTAACACAATGCTTTACTTAATATCTGTTATACATACGTATATGTACCTTGAACTCTGCAGAATTTATGCAAGAGAAGTCTAGACTGGTACAAAGAGATTCAAAGTAGACTAGGATCAGTCGAATCTACAACTTTTGGACAGGTCAAGGACCTTACCAGTGCTGGTCATTTTGTGATTATGTCTCCCTCGGAGAGAATTCCTCATGACATTAGAGAACTGGTCTCAGTGACTATAAAGAAGGAATCAACTTCAAAGAGGAAATTTAACCTAGAAGAATTAAAGGATTTGCAGAGTAAATTAGCCTTAATAAGAGGAAAACTAGAAGACAAAGACATCAGTACAATGGCAGAGACCTTTTGGAAAGTATGCAGGTTTTTTATATCTAATAACAGTGCCTATAATTACCAAATTCTCTAAAACTGCATGATAGGGTCTGGAGGTCACTGTTAACATAGCCAGTACGCTACTTGAGTTACTGTCTGTTGGTCATGTGAGATATAGGGAGTTTAAATTGCAGTATTCCTTAGAAGGAGAACCTGATGCACTTAAGAAGTTGTATCAGAGAGCAGCTAAAATGTCAAAAGACTTGGATGAGTGGAAAGATGAGATCGACAAACTTAGATCTCAGCAGTACCACTTAAATTACTACACAGCTCGGCAGCTCTCCATAATGTGTCAGGAGCTCTCTGCTAGCTGCTTACAGGATCAGCACTCCTTTCAACCTTGGTTTTGTAATCTGATTGAATATGTGTATCCAAGGGCTTTTGAACATCAGGAAGTGATTCGTGGCATCATGATGGAAATATCAGGTGCACATGACAGGAGGAATACAGCAAGTCTTTTTAGGTTGGAAAGTGTTACAGATGAAGAAACAAGAGAAATCGTTTCTCCTACCTGCCAGCCTACCTCTATACTTAGTGAAGAGGAACTTGATATGGATCAGTTGGAGATTTATGACGAATTTGAGTGTGTGTATGGTCCTGAACTGGTCTTAGAAGCATTAAGCTACATTCAGCAAGAATCCTTACAGACAAATCATCAACTAACAAAGGAAGAGCATAATACCAAAGTCTTTGACTTTTGTGATAATAGGGACTTCCTACATGTAGACAGTAGACCAGAGGAATTACAGATAGTCAACAAGGATACTCCTTACAATGCTGAGGAAATGGATACCTCAATAGGGGGTATCGTTATTGAGAACAACCCTGTTATTAAGCAGTTACTAGATGCTGATTTTACTCTTGAACATGCAATAGAAGCTTTTAAGAGGTTTGGGGATGATTTTGAGCAAGCAATGGAATACTGCATGAACACTACAGCTACTTGGCAGGATGAAATGACTCTAGACCTACCAGGGTAAGTTGTATTAATGGAAAATTAATGGAAAATATTTATGTTTAAAGATTCCATTACAGAATATCTTCAAAGGTTGACAAAAAAGAGGAAGTTACTTACTTCCTACCGGTCACTGTGGAAGTGTCCCATGATGACCTGTGGAGTCTAAATGAGGTTGGGCAATTCTTGGAACATCTAGTTGAACACCAAGTTCGAAACTGTATGTTGGTAATCATCTAATTAATTACTGCTCTTTAGCTTTGTTTTTACCATTAGATGAAAATTATTTTCATGGAAAACGAGACTTTCCAAAGCAATTTGAATGTGGCTCACCAAATGTTATTGTAGTACCCCGAGGTAACCATGACATATAGTACAGTAGTACATTGTATATACGTATGTGTAATAGATTTAGTACATATATTTCTCTCTATGCCACTTTACAGATGAGATTCTCAGAACTGTTCTCACTCTTTATGCACAATCACCTGAAATGCCAATACCAACTCCAGCAGAAGTACTGATTTGTCACAAGAGAATAACAACTGAAGAGGTGTGGCACATACGTACAATGTAAAGTCAATTGTTAGTTATTTTAACCTTTGTATCTCTTGTATACAGATATGTCTTTTATGGAGAAGAGCAGTTGATGATAAAGACTACAAGCGCTTATTCTGTCTGGTTGTAGAGAGTAACCTATCTTTTAAGATAGCCAAAGAAGCTGCCACAAGTTTAAGAAAAGTGATACAAGGAAAGACAGGTAAGGGTGATTCATAAAAATACAAAAACTACATACATAGTCCTTTCAAGAACTAACTAAACTCTCACACATTATCTCTACTACCCATCAATTATATAAATAGACTTCAAGCTAGTTGTAGTATGTGCTAAAGAGGATGAACAAAGATCACTTTTGTTGGGAGATCTCAGAGAATACAGAAAAAATCCTCTACCTCTTTGTGAAGCAGCAGAATTGCAAGACTACTTGAAATCACATTTCACTAATGATATTGATCTTGTAATTAACATTGCTGATGATGAATGTGGATCATCAGTGGATCCAGACAAGTCAGTACATCATTAAATGTTGCTTGTCTCACCATATCTAATTTATCTGTGATTCCAATTGTCTACGTAGGTCTTATGTGCGTGTAGTCTCATCAGGCAGAGCAGGGATGGGAAAGTCCCTTTACATTCAGAGACTTGTGGAGAAGTTTAAGGTTCCAAGAGAACACAGAATAGTTACTTTACATGGACCAGAGGTTGATAATGACCTTGTTGTGAAGATATTGAGAGAAAGTACCAAACCAGAAGATTACAGTCTACCAGTAGTGTTTCACCTGGACATTTCTGAGAAAGTAAATGCATAATATTAGCATTGTATAGTAACAGTTCTAACATTCAATGTATCAATCACATATTCTCAGGTGCTGAAGGATATGGAAACCATTCTCTTCAGTATTTTGATTTTAAGAATGTTGCAGGATTCTGAAGGAAACATTTGGCACTGTCACTTGAAGAATTGGTATGCAGTTGAGTTTACTAATAAAGAGACTCAGGTTTGTGGTGTTGGATGCTAGAGTGAGAGCAGTTATAAAAATCATCTACGTATATACATCTGCTTGCTCTTTTTTTTTCAGTCAAATAGCATTGTCTCTAAAGATTTGCTCTCCCTTCTTCCAACCTCATACTGCTTGACTCCAAAGCAATGTATAGAGTACTACAGCACAGCTGGATCAGGCAAAATAAATGGTGAGAATTAAATAAATGCTTAATTTCCAAGCCTAGTACAGCCACTCGGCATATCCCTTTTCCATTGGCTTACTTTCTTGGTAAAGCTCTTTCAAAAATTATACTTTTACGTACGTATATATATTTAGAAGTGTATATAAAGAAATATGTAGCTGTTTATCTACTTACGTATGTATGTAAATACACCCACACTCCTCTAAATTCCAAACTGTTTAAATAGTCCAACTACTGTATACGTCATATAATCAAATCCAGTGTTAATGGATGAGCAGGAGCTGTACAGTGAGTCATATCAAAGAGTGTATCAGTACCTCATGAGATACAGTAGTAGAAAACAAGGCCAACATTGTACTCCTGTTGATGATTACACTTTCACTGGAGAGGATGACCTTGGACATCCAGTGGAGTGGATCTCCAGTATTTTAAGGTACTGTGCAGTATGTACTTGTATTTATTATTATTATTATTATTATGATGATGATGATGATGACGACTGGTGGTAATTAGGGCATGAATGAGGTAACAGGATTAAAAAAAAGGCCTAAGTGTCCATATACAATAAAATACTAGATGAAATAATACAGGAAACACAAACATTAAATAATATTACATGAAAAGTGATCTTATAATACATTTACTTATAAAATAAAATTAAAATTATTAGTATTAGTATAATAGCTTAAGTATTAAAATGAAAATTGACACTGTCCCTGACGATCAATAAGTGAGATCATCAAGAGCAAAATCATCAATAGGACTGGGAATTGAACCCAGCACAGATGCAGCATTCCCAGCCTGAATGGCAACTGAGAGCTGTTGCAAAAGGTGGGCATAGGACTTCGGTTCTTATTATTATTATTATTATTATTATTATTATTATTATTATTATTATTTTTATTATGGAAAAAGGATGATGATTGGTGGTAATTAGGGCATGAATGAGGTAACAGGATTAAAAAAAAGGCCTAAGTGTCCATATACAATAAAATACTAGATGAAATAATACAGGAAACACAAACATTAAATAATATTACATGAAAAGTGATCTTATAATACATTTACTTATAAAATAAAATTAAAATTATTAGTATTAGTATAATAGCTTAAGTATTAAAATGAAAATTGACACTGTCCCTGACGATCAATAAGTGAGATCATCAAGAGCAAAATCATCAATAGGACTGGGAATTGAACCCAGCACAGATGCAGCATTCCCAGCCTGAATGGCAACTGAGAGCTGTTGCAAAAGGTGGGCATAGGACTTCGGCTCTCCATTTGCCATTTTCAATCTCCTTCCCAATTCTCTAAGAAATGATAGGGAATCTGGGCCCACAGCACCACTGGTCTCCATGGCAATAGGCTGAAAAATATAAGCTCGATCAAGGTGAGCATACTTGTGGTTCTTGCCGTCCTCAGCAACTGCTGCTGCACCACCAGGAGCATCTACGGAGTGTGGCAAGTTTGATGGACAAAAGGTGTCAACGCAGGTTGCATCCCAAGCCAGGTACCTCCCCTGAGACCAAGGAACCAGAGACACACCATCCGGACGTTTCCTATCGGAGCTGAAAAGCCCTGAAGGTTCCAGCCTGGATGGAATTTTGGCAGCTGCCAGAGAGTGCAAGATGATGTTATTAATTGCGTGGTGCCGTGATATCCTTCCAGTACTGGACCTGCAGCTGAGGCCATGCCTCCCCAACTGGTCTGCGTCATTACCGCAGTTGGCACACTTGTGTGATTGGCATAATGGAGCCCCAATCCTAAGCCCCACTGCTACTCTGACAGTATCGTTACTCATGCGGAGGCCTAGGGAGGAGATAGGTGGGGCATGTAGCCAGGCACCGGATTCACTTGAGCTGGCTGCCAAAAGTCTAGCCCTAGACTCCTGGTCCGAGGCTGAAAGGAGGGAATCCAGGAGGGCCAACACTCTTGGCTTTTCCCATGCTTTCTGACTACTGGGGCTTGCGGGCACAGGTGTTTGCGGTGGCAGGTCCTGATTCCAGGCAATCAAGGCGAAATCCCTCTCGGGATAAGGAGATTTAGAGAGCTGTGGTGGTAGCAAGTCCTGCATTAATAGAGAGGCTCCATCAGCCGAAGCCAAAAAGGCGGAAGGGGCAAGGAATGAGGCTCTCCGGATACCCAGCCCACCAGACTTGACGGGGAGGGTTGCTTGAATCCAAGATGGATCCTCAGGACACAAATTGATGTTAATAATCCTGGAAAAGATGGCTAGCACTAAATTATCCCACGAAGTCAGCAGAGAGGATTTGAATGCGGGGGATGTGCGCAGAATGTGGAGCAGCTTAGGAATAACAAAAGAATGACGCAAGATGGTGATCGCATCATGTGATTGAAGGTAACTGAGCCGGTCCCCTACACTCTTGAGCTGTTGCAATTGGGCTTTGAGCATGGTAGACATAGCTTCATCTCCCAGTGGGGAGCCCAACAGGACAGCATTCTCTGGAGATATCCGTTGTAGCCCAGGGAAATTCGAAAGAAGCCCCTGAACTGCGGACATGTCTTTGGCTATTACCTCAGACTTCCTGACATTGATGTGTAAACCAAGCTCCTGACCTTTCTCATGGATCGTCCTAAGATCGGCAGCAAGGCAATCCAGGGTGCCCCCGATGGTGCCGTCATCAAGGTAGAAGACATTAAACTCCGACTGTAGGCTGGATACTAGATCATGAATGGTAATGCAGAACAATAGAGGACCGATTGGATCGCCCTGCTGGATGCCCTCTGCTGAGGGAACCTGGACATCGTCCCATTGGAGATTTGATGGACTAGAGTAGGCAGAATGTACGAAAGGTAGTAGATCTGGAATATGCCTTTCGACTGCACCTAGGATTTTATCCCTCCTTATGCTATTGAATGCATTTTCGAAGTCAACCTTCAAAATTGCTTTCTCCGGTGTGAGATGGTTCAAATACACTCTGCAGGCATGAACAGCTGCCTCAACTCCACCGGGCACTCCAAAGCCCGTCTGGAGAGGAGCCAGGAGATGCGGGATGGTACCAAGGGCATGGGTAATGGCACATTTAGAAGCTAGTCTCCTAAAGGTGCATCCAACGGCTATTGGGCGGATACCTCCGCACTTCTTCTTTAGGGGTATCAAGGAAGCCCCAAACAGTATAGGTTGAATATCAGATGGTGTTCTTCCCTCTAGGATAAGAGTAATGAGGCCCTCCAGGGCCTTCATAAGTTGCACTCCACCATCTCCAGCAGACGGACCTGTAAGATCCTTCAAATGTTGAGGTAAGAGACCATCCTTCCCGCCACTCGAACCATTTGGAAAAGACATAATCGCCTTTGAGATGATCTCTGCCTCTAAGGAGAAAGGCAATGCAGCCGTGCAGGCAACCTTGGGCATGGAGGAATCACTGTGAGGTGGGGGGTGCTTCTCCCTCAAAGCTTCTAGAGTTGCCTCAGAATGATCTGCGACTATATCCTCAGAGCTCACCAGCCTGACAGCTCCCCTGTAGTCCGCCTCTTCTAGCTTGCTGGAAACCCTATATAGAGATAATGGTATCGATAGCATTCTGCGGCTTACTTGGGTTGACTCTACGGTGACGAGGGTGGGTGCTGTTAGGAAATCGATCCATGGCCCCGTAGCCAGACTCCTGGGAGACCTGATTGTTCACCAGAGATGACAACTTCCAACGTTTGCCTGCTCTGCGGGGCCTAAAGAGACATACCTTTGGGAATTGAAGTAATCTTACCCACGATGTGAAATTGTTACGAGAAACCACCTCATTGATAATAACGGCGAGCTTTCTTGCCACCGTTATTCTTGATAGGCGGGGTATCCTTTTCAAGACTGGCCTGGGCTGGCTTAAGAGCGAAACGAGTTGGTGAACGTTTGTGGCTGTACAATCTGACGCGCGATCAACAGGGGGCGATTCGGTAAGAGACTTCGGACAGGATACAGCAGTTAAATGGTCATTGGGATCGGCAGGATTATTCGAGCGGCTGCGTACCTGATTTTCCTCAGAAGAACTGGAGGCAGACGGCGCCGAATAACTCAAGTTTTGGCATCTAACTGGATTTGTCGTGGAAGGCCAGCAATCAGTACAAGGCAGACCTTTCTCAACACAGGTGCATCTAATGCATCGACCTGTCTTCATGCAGGGGCAACAACGTGACGATTGGGAATGAGATTGAGATTGAGAACTCAGGTGGGCCTCCATTTTTTTTTCACACTTATTATTATTATTATAATTTAAATTTACAATGGATAATAGATAAATAATAATAATAATATAAATTTATTTAGTTCATTGTTGACATGATGGACATCGCGTTCCCCTTCTGCGTGGCAACTGCCAGCTGCTGGATGAGATGGCAGTGTGCCATGTCCTCCCCTGTGATGGATCTAATTCTGGTTGTCAGATTACGAATAAACTCCATGGTTTCTGGTCCCATCACGCCAGTAGTCTCGATTGCCACTGGGGTGAATTCATGAATGGTTGAAAGCTCTTCATACTTTTTCTTTTTCCTGCTTTCAGCTATAGCAGCCACTGAACCAGCCTCTCTGGTTGCTTCTTCCACATAGGATGGAGCAAATGTGTCAATGCATGTAGCATCCCATATAAGGATGCGACCTCTTGTCCAGGGAGTGATGGTTACACCATCAGGTCGTTTCCCATCTGACCTAGAGAGACCTGATGGTTCCAGCCGAGATGGAATATTAGCTGTTGCAAGGGACCGATGGATGATGTTATTGATAGCAGCATGTCTGAAGTGCCGTCCAGTGTTACGATAGCAAGATAAGCCATGAGTAGTGTATTGGTCAACATCATGCCCGCAAAGATGACACTTGTATGGATGGCAAATTGGAGCACCAAGACGAAGGGCTGTTGCAAGCTGTACCTCATCATCATTCATACGTAACCCAACAGCGGAGATGGGCAGGGCATTGATCCATGCACCAGATTCTTTCACATTCGCCGCCAGGAGACGGGCACAACTGACGCTATTTCCAGCACTTTCAATTAAGGTGTGATAAGTGGCTAATACACAACAACAACAATAACAATAATAGTAACAAAACAGACAAGTCAATGAGTTGATATATTACTAAATGATAGATTTATAAATATAGTACATGTAAAGTTAACGTAAACTGGGTGACTTTCGGTCAATCCCAGTGTAATATTATCATTATAATTAGCTTTGATGGATCTGCTACCTCTAATACACATGATTGCTGAGAGAAAGATAGTTTACGTCTCATCCAAGATATGGTTTCATGATATTTTGCATTTCTGCTGATTGACATTACTTCCGCTAGTCGCTTATAAAAATGGTTGTTTCTCGGCTTATTATTATTATCATTACTATTATTTATATACTAACACCAAAAATCAAAATACAACCTTAACATAAAATATAAATTTACAGTGGATAAATGATAATGATAAGAATAATAGTAATAATATAACAAGCAATTAATATACAATGGATAAATAATAATGACGATAATAATAATAGTAATAATACAAGCAAAAGTCTGACTGTTGTGCTCTCCTATGACTTCTTCACTAAATGCCAATCTTACAGCCCCCTTATAGTCGCCCTCTTCCAACTTACTTGAAACTCTGGAGGCCAGCTGCTCAATTTGGTTGCACTTTTTAGATAACTTAGCGCGTAGGGGCAGCTGCGAGGTTGGCATCTTAGCTGTACAACTCCTGGGACACTTGTCTATTGACCAAAGCGGCCAAACTTCAGCCTTTATCTCCTCTGCATGAGCTCTTCTTAGGGAACGACAACAATCTTGCCCAGGAAGGAACGTCATTTCACTGTTAATAGTACAATTAGAACTAAAACAAAACAACACAAGGAAAAAACAAAAAACAAAATATAATACATAATTATCAACTTATATATTTATATACATTTATCCAATATTCAGTGTTCAATGATGATGATTGATATCAATGCTTTAAGATCAGCTTTAGATCTTAAAGTTTCATTTTTTTCTATATGGTGTGTATTATATCTATTGGTACAGCTATTTTAATTTGCAAGATCCCTCATGGACTGAATTGAGTCACTTTGTCAAGTTCTTTGACACTCAGTTGAGGGCTTGTGAAAATTCTGTGTATTGTTCTGCACTAGCAGAAGATATACAACAAGGAGTTGTGGGATTCAAGTCTTTTGTAGTGAACTTCATGATCAAAATGTCTGTGGTAAGCTACTTACATAGTAATGATTATTTCAGTTGCCATTGTACATGTTACTTACGTATGTCCTTATTATGACCATATATGGTTGTGTTTTGTGTGTAGGACTTTACCATTCCATCCTTAATGTGTGAAGTTGAGCAGACACCAGTGGATAGACAACAAGAGGATGTTTTGGAAGGCTATCAGATAGCAAAAAGACGAACTTGGGAGAAGAGGTAGAATATTATCATAAACTGGATAGCATTAAATTATTCCATGTATGCACCTACAGTACAATGTGCTACCTACGTTTTACAGTTCTCATCCCTACATCTTCTTCAATCGTGATAAGACTGCTACTGGAATGGTCCATTATGACTCAATGACCTTTATTGGGTTTAATATCCGTCAGGTCGGGAAGGTTGTGAATTTGGTGGATCTAAACAATCAGATCATTGAAGGAAACATAATGACAGATGGTCTTTATAGGTGGCTGAGAGAGAACAAAGTTGATGTGCAACAGTTCCCTGAACATTGGAGCAAGTGAGCAACTGCAATCACTGTTATTATACAATGTTTATAAAATGTATTATCTTTGAGTTTATGTATGCCGTTGTAAATGCAGAACTGACTATTTAAAGATTCTCTATCGGGTTATGGAAAGTAATTTGACCTTTGACCCTGATTCTAACCTCTTTCTCTTCAATATTGTTGATCCTGATCCGACTTATGCAATGACATATGACAACCTTGTCAAGATGATGGCCATTCAAATGAGATTCAGGTATACTGAGAATAGTTGAGCAGTTCAACATATACACAGGGTTAATCCACCTACATATCTTTGTATATGAAAGGTGTGGAATACCTGTTGTCATTATGGGAGAGACTGGTTGTGGGAAGACAAGACTTGTGAGATATATGTGTCAACTACAAGCAAGATTGCTGCATGCTACTAGCTCAGGAGTGAGTAGCTCAGAGATAGAGGAATTATCAGAAACATTCTTCATTATGAAGGTGATTTCTAAGAACTTCTGTTATAAAATTTACTTGGTTGTCTATTACGTATGTAGTACATATGTGTATTACTGTATATAAATACGTATGTACTTTTATAGCTTTTATTATTTCTTTAATATTTTTTAGGTACACGGGGGTGTTTCTGAGGATGACATTATAACTTTTATAAAAAAAGTAGAACCAGCAGCTCTTGTTAATCACCAGAAAGGTCTTGACACAATTATCTTCTTTGATGAAGCCAACACTACTGATGCAGTTGGTTTGATAAAGGAAATAATGTGTGACAGGAGAATGAGGGGACAGCCCATCCATGAAGGAATTAAGTTTATTGCTGCTTGTAACCCATACAGAAGGTTTGTACGTACGTATGTGTGTAAAAGATGGATCCATTACACAATTGTAATTAATGTGTTAATTTCATTCTCTATAGACACACTGATGAAATGATAGAGAGATTGGAATCTGCTGGTCTTGGATTTTTTATAAAAATATTAGAAACAGGACAGAAACTAGGTAAATTCTTTTCTTCATTTATATGTACGTAGCTTCAATTAAAAGCTTTCATCCTATTTTCTATAGATGTACATTTTGTTATATTTTAACAAATTCACTACAGGTTCCACTCCTCTGAGACACTTGGTGTACCGTGTCCTTGACTTGCCAGCCAGTATGAGACCACTGGTCTATGACTATGGTGGACTTAATGCTGACACAGAAGGGACATATATAGGAAGAATCGTTGAGAACCATGTGAGTGAATGTTACGAGGGAACTCTTTGCTACTAATATATCACTTGAGCCTTCTAATGAACATATGCATGTACATTTATGTAGGTATCCAAAAATGAACAACTACATACACTACAAGGGCTTTCTAAAATTCTAACTGAAATTCTCTGCTGGTCACAAGACTTTATGAGGCAGAGAAAGGTTTGTCTCGGATCTCGGAAATAGTTGCTGTAGAAGCTGTATTATACGTACATATATTATGTGGGGAAATGCTATGTTCATGTGGGTCAGGTATACATATATACGTATATATGGGTAACTGCTATATCTGGTGCTTGTAGGATGAGTGCAGTTATGTCAGTTTGCGTGATGTTGAGAGGTTTATGATTGTTTTTGAATGGTTTGTCAAGATGTACCCTCAATTCAGAGATGTTACCCAGGTACGTACATACATACATATCTGTCAATTTATTCAGTCCTACTTGACATGGTAGTTATATTATGTATGTACCCTATGATAGATCAGTGTATGATTTTTTCTAAACACAGGATTATTCTGTGGATGTGGATCTTCCTGATGCATTTACTACAGCAGCAATACTTGCTGTGATAATTTCCTATGGTTCAAGGTTAGTAAATAGAAGTGCTTACATTAATGGAGTAGCTCAGACGTTTCAAGAACCATTGAAATTGGAAAATTTTGGAGAGATTGTTGAAAATGTCACTGAACTGTAAGTAACGTATCAGGTGTATGAATATAATAATTACAGTGGTTAATTGTTACAAGTTACAATTATTTAATATTGAAGTTATTACTGTCAGTAAATTCAAGCAATGTTTGTATACCGTGCTTGTTTAATCTTACACACTTTAACTATAGAGTTCAGAATGCAGTGTTGTCTTGTATGGAACTTGGAGTCAACATTGCCCACAATATCGCTCTCAGAGAAAATGTTTTTATGATGGCAGTTTGTGTGGAGCTGAAGATACCTTTGTTTGTAGTCGGTAAACCTGGCAGCTCAAAGTCCTTAGCAAAATCAATACTTGCAGAATCCATGAAAGGACAAAACTCTAAACACCCATTTCTGAGGGAGTTTAAGGCTGTAAGTTTGTTTTGCCCTACAGTTAATGCTAAAGCAATTTAATGTCTTCCTCTCTTTATCAGATCAAACTACTATCCTACCAGTGCAGTCAGTTGTCTACACCAGACAGCATCATTGATGTCTTTAAAAATGCTCGGAGCATTCAGGAAAAAATGGGATCTGATATTGCCTCTCTAGTGGTGCTAGATGAGGTAGGTTTGGCTGAGGACTCTCCAAGTCTGCCACTGAAAGCACTTCATCCCTTGTTGGAGGATGGAACTGATGGAACAGATCATTCTAATCAGGTAATTGATTATGACTACATACTTATTTTAACATTGGAATGTCATCATGGATCTGTGTATGTAGATTATTGAAAGACAGAAGAGAGTGGCTTTCATTGGCATATCTAATTGGGCACTTGATCCTGCTAAGATGAACAGAGGAATCATGTTGATGAGAGGAGAGCCAGACCCAGAAGAGCTTGTTAACAGTGCCAGGTATACATCTTGCATATGGCTGTATAATATGGTGCAATATAATTTGTAATGTACATAGGCTATACGCATACCATGCTATACATACCAGTAATATACTTATGTACGTACGTATATGCGTGTGAATATATACAAATGCATGCATATGCATTCCACATTTAGAGGAATATGTTCCAACGATGAAAATGACCCTATTCGCAAGTGTTTGGAACCAATGTTGAAAGGTCTAGCTGAAGCTTATTCTGATATCCGAAAACAACAAAAAGGAAAGAGAAAAGAATTTTTTGGTTTGAGAGACTTTTACAGGTATAGATTTAGATTAGCAGCCATAAATTATGTACATATATGTATACACTACTTATTTTTCTGTAGTCTCATTAAAATGTTGTACTATCTGGTGAAGAACAAACCAGGAAGCCAAAGGCCTTACCTGAACAGATCAGAGTTGAAACATGCAGTCTTACGCAATTTTGGTGGTTCTGGTGTAGATCCACTTGAAATATTTGAAAAATGCCTGAAATCTGAATTCATAATCCAAAAAGTGAGCTCTCGACCAAATTAGATGACTATACAAGTGATATTTTAGTTTATTCCTAACATAGGACAAACAGCATAAGTTAGATTGCAGTCCATTGGGTCTAATCAAGAGTAGCCTGAGTAGTAAGGACAGAACTTGGCACGGGTATGTGCTTGTTAGGTTGTTATGACAGCATATGGGATTGTTGATTTATGTAGTTGCTGTGACAGTCTTATTTAATTGTGTTGCACAATGTAGTGAAAACCGATACTTGCTCTTTCTCACTGAGAATGATGCTGCTTTGAACATAATGCAAAAGTTTCTTTTTCAAAATAAAGAAGCTGAGCCATATATACTGTTTGGAAGTAGCTTCCCAAAAGACAGAGATTACACTCAGGTACATATACGTACATTCACTTTGAGTATGTACTTGTTATGACTAAACCCCCCTAAATTTACGTATATATTTCTGCATTTATAGTACTTGTATAATAAATAATTGTTCCATTCCAGTATCAGAGACTAAGGTAATACTCCCTAATTATAAGTAGGATGGCCGAAAATAACATGGCTGCTCTATTCAAACCTATATATGCAATTTTCAGTTAAATTTACAATTTGTAGTCATTTATATACATTTTGTAAATGCCAAAACATGTTTTGATGTTCTACTACCATTCGCAAAGTGTTTAAACAGAAATTAATGTAGAACCAATTGACAATTCCTCATTTTTTCTTTATTAATATATAACTTTGAAGGTAGACCGTTGAAGTTATATAGTTACTTTGACCATTGTATTCAAGTAGATATGTAGAGATATTAATCAGATAAAGATTTGTATGGAGACAGGCCGGTTGGTAGTTCTACTCAATTTGGAGAACTTGTATGAAAGTCTGTATGACCTCCTGAACCAGGTACAGTATGTCCATATACAAGTGTAGTTGTACATACAGGTCCCTAAATGTTTGAAAAGATGTTTCTAAATGGATTGGCTTTTTCTTTGACTATTTTTAGTGTAGATACGTGATTATTGTTTGTGTAATTATTTTGTTTAGTATTACACTGAATCATTTGGTAATCACTATGTTGATCTTGGACTTCAGACACATCGCATAAAGTGCAAAGTTCACAATGACTTCAAGTCAGTGAAAACATTAATGTCTATGAATATTTGACATAAAGTATCATGCATGCATGTACATATATATAGGCTAATTCTAATTGCTGAAAAGGACAAAGTGTATGACAAGTTCCCCATTCCTCTGATCAATCGTCTTGAGAAGCACATTGTGACTACCTCCACTATATTATCACAAAAAGAAAAAACTCTCCTAGAGGAATTTAATAGTTGGATTGAGAGCTTCACAACTGTTTATCTTGGGTTCGTTGCACTAACACTATTATCTGTTGCAGTTGCATTGCTAGTTATAATTATAACCATTAAATATATATATATATATGTGTATGTTTGACTATATGTATATGTATGAGGATGGAAAGGGCCCTTTCTAAATGATTTTAATTCTCTAAGTGTGTATTTCCTTCTATTAGACAAGGTTTTAAACGAGGAGATGCATTTATTGGCTTTCAGTCAGAAACTGCAGCCACTATTGTCCTACAGGCTGCCAAGAATGTAGCACGTACTGTACAAGACACCGAAACAGCCTGGAATTCTGAGGTACATGTTTAATCAGGACATATATTATTACAAAAGATGAAAAATGTTTTGTATATTCTAGATGATGAGGCAATGTAAATCCTCACTGATCCAGATGGCATGCACTGATGCTTTAGCTAGACTAAGAGACACTGAACTACAAGAAGAAACTGAAGAAATTTGGACTGTTTACTTTGATGAGCAGAATCATTTGTGCCTCACAGAACTACTTAAAAGTAGAATAGAAGACTGCTATAAAACAATGGAACACTCTGTTCTTCTGCAAGTTACTACTCATAGTCTTCCGTTAGCTCCAATTGACATTGTAAAGATTTCCAAGAAAATAGCACTTCCCCGTCAAAATATTTTAGATATCAGTTTAGAAGAGATTGAGACTCAATCAGACTTTGCTGATAAAATAAGGTACACACTGAATTACCATTTCAGAGAATTACCCCCTCTATGTATATGTTTTCCCCTGGAAATATGTATGATACTTCCTGCAGGAAATGGACTGGGCCTATGCCAGTCAATTGTCTCACTGATTTGAATCACCACTTATTAGAGCATTGTAATAGCAATTGTAGTTCAGTGGTAGAAAACAAGTGACTAAAACAGCTCTCCTGGGTTGGATTTCTAACATTTTTTCTTTCTTTTCAAGATGTTCAACAATGATTATTTGTTTAATTATCATTTATAAACTTATTAATTTTTAGGGATCATTTCCAGTCTGAAAAGAGATTGGATGGAGATGTTCTTGTGATAGTTCAGTGTTCCTCTGGTCACCTCAGTAAGGACCTTGTCTCTTGTGCAAGACATAAAGCTATTGATGAGTTTGAGACTTTCAAAGAAAGTGAAACATGGAGGAACAGTTATCGTGAAAAAGGAAGAAAGATAATCATTCTCTTCATCATAAGCTTGCCCAAGATTCCAGGAGGCACTGAGTTTGTGGCCTTTCAAGGTGGAAATTGGCTGTCCCTGCACATAGATGACTTGAGGACTCCTGACAAGACGGCCTTGCAGTTCCACAGTGCTGTTAACACTCCTCTGAGTGAGCTATTCTATCCAGGTGTTGGATCCGTGTGTTTGCACAAAAGATTAAATAGGTGCATACAAAGTGCGGTATCAGATATCCAAGAGATTACAGGTTGTAAGAGCAGAAAGAACAAGTTACTTAATCTGTTGCTGAACATTGTTCCTGCAGATGGAGACCCAGGTGCATTATTGTCTTACATTTATGTAATTTTGTACGTACGTATGAGTGTGTGTATATATATTCGTATATACATATATGTACTGTATGTACATATAAATGATGTATAAATTGACTACACTTGTGCCCCAGGTACAATTCTGTCCTTCAATTTTTACAATTTCTGTTTGTATACACAAACATACGTATTTGCTGTGTTTGTATATGTGAAACCTTTAGGGCATTTAGCAGATTCTTTAATAAAGTGTCTATGCTTTTGTGGCTAGTCTCTTTATAGCAAACTGTATGTCCTTATTTTTGTGTTATAATTATGCTTCTCTGCAGCTGGCCATGGGCTCTTTGAGTAACAGCTGTATATTGGCTATTCCATATGCATTAAAATAATACTTACGTAAATGTATATAGATTCTGATACATTTTATGGTGTTTTGGTAACAAAGTTGTACAAGCTCTTGTGTGAGAAAGAGAAGCACGAAGACATTGAATCCCAAAGTAACTGGGCACTTACTGAAGCCCTGAACCCACACAAATTGCAAGAAGGTGGCACATTCCTGAGTGCATTGGACAATAAAATTAATGTCATTCTCTCAAAGATGCTAGTCCATATAATAGAGTTCCTGGATAATCACCAGAACTTTGATCTTTATGAAGATGAATATTTACATGATCTCTGGATAGGATTTTTTCAAAGCTATTGCTTTAAATACCAAACCTTAGCCAAAAATGAAGATAATGAATCCAAACTTCCACTCCTATTTCAAAAGTACAGAAGTGTGTCCCTGGATTCTTACAAATCCCACTTCCCCTTTTCCTGGGTAATTATGGAGTCTATAGAAGTTCAGTGGAACTTGAAAAATGCTGAAAAGAGACCAGAAAGTATTACAGGTACATTACTACAGTAATTGTAAGCTTGAATATTTTGGTTGACTAATTTTACTCTAATTCTGAAGAACTACATCAGCATCTAGTAACTAAGGTTGAAACTCACAGTACTGGACAGTTCCTAAAAAATGTTGAATCAAGCAATGAACTAGTAGACAGATACCTCCATGACTTTGTAGCTGGAGTACTACATACTTCTAACCAGGAGGAAATTAAGGTAATAAATTAATATCTACTGTACTTAAGTGTTTATAATCAATACAGTATATTTGATTAGTTGTTTCTTGTACACATTTTGTTACTGTACATGTTGTACATGTAGGTTTTGATGGAAGCACTGAGAATATTGTCTAATCATCTACTCCTAATTTGTGATGAACCATCCTTCTTGGAGAAAGTGGTGTCACTTCATGTTACATTCCACTGTAGTGAAACACACTTTCATAACTACAGAGAATTAGCCAGAGTATTTGAAGATCTCCACTCACTTACATTAGAAGCTCTACATGAAGACAGGGAAACAGTTAGTATGATATCTATTAATCATGATACTTTATTCAGTGTCTTCTCTTGATATATAGTCTATAGATCTGCTTGCTGTTAATCTACTTCTGGAAAGATTAACCCCCAAACCAGTAAAGGATACTAATTTTTGGAATCTGCAGTATCTCAGGGACACCTACATTAAGCACATCAAGGAATGTCAACCTACTGTTGATACTATATTGTTGTCACACTCTCCTGAACATAATGGAGTTCAACAGACCAGGTAATTGTTGATTGAGGTTTGTGAACACAAACCTTCAAACATTTCAATTAGTAATTACTCTAAGTAAGTACATATGTATGTATATTAGTGAATCTCAATTGCCTACATAGCATGGTATGTATAATTCATACAATTTTGGAACATTTGCATATTTACTGACATCTATGTGGCTGCCAACAAGGTTTCCAAATAAGACATATACATATATACTACTGCTGCTGTAACCACAAATCATGCTAGAAACCTTTAAGACCTCTGTTAAAATGCTTATTTTCCTCTAACTTATAAACTAAATCCATCCTTAATCCAACTTCTCTATTGGCAAATATGTACGTAGTTATAATTTATCTTATTACTTATTTTGGTATGATAACTACGTCGTTATATACATTACTATCTCCAAATAATGTAATTTATTCCATATAAACAAATGCATGTAGGCAACTTTGGCAGAAAACAAGAGTTATACAGATGTATATTGAACACACAATCCTACCATTCTCTGATATTAATCAAGAAATCATCCGAGGAGGTTTTCGTTTATGGCTTGTAAGTAATTATGACATGCATGTCTTGCATTATTGGTATTGATAATCATTTTGCCATTTCTATACTATGTACAAGATGTTGCCAAGGGTTTCAAGTTTTGCAGTCAAAGAGAGCTTGGTTAATTTTTTCAAAGTTCTGACAAATGTGGATAACTCAGTGGCTAAATCTTTGGGAATGTACGTATATATGTTAAAACTTTGAGTATTTGTCTTATAATGTTTATGTACTCTTCTTCCTCTTACTGTATATGTAGTCAGATAAAAAATGATGGCAGTCGATCTCAATCTATTGAATCACAAACTTCTGCAGATTTACTCTCACGGTTAGGACATAAATTATAATTATTATAAAGGATTAAAACACAATTAAATCTTAATTTTTTATAAAGGCAATCTTTCCAGTTACAGTATCAATGTACTCAATTTAATAGTGATTATATTACATTTACAATGCAGAGATTTTATCTATGAAAGATACTGTAAAGCATTCAAGGCACTATTTTCAGAGGTAATATCAGTATTATGTTTTGGACAAGGTAGCTATGAACCTCCTCAGCATGACCTTACTGTCTACCTCATGGAGAGAATCTTCCACAGAGATAGGACACAGGAGATGACAGCTCTCAGCTGGGAGCAGGCTGATGATGAACCAGTCGTAAGATCTCTTCTTTTACAAATAATACTGTCAGGAAGGTATGTGTATATTGGAGAACTATTAATATCTTTGTAATACTTCTTTATACTAAATACAGTGTATAATATTTTGCTTATATGTACATGTACGTATATACGTAAATTGCTTTTATGAATATTTTTCGTTTTTCAGGTTTGAAATGAGTACTTTTGGACATATTGTTGATAAATTTATGATGACATGCCAAGGGTACATACGGGGAGATATAAGACTACACACTAATCATAATCTTTATGCATTAGTAATGACCTGTATTGAGGTGAGTTTACAATTCTTTTGAAAATTTGTTGTATGCATTGTCAAGAGACTTGTGATCAATTGATTATTTTCACTTTGATTACATGTATAATATGTACATATATGCATATTCTATATATTAGGACTCAACTTTTAGACTTTGGAAAAGAGATACCACAGGTAGATTCAGTGTTGAGAGGCAAATTGAAACATTGGGCTATACCATTGAGAATGCAAAGAGAGAATTTGTTCAGAGTGACCTAAGTAGAACTGCTAATTTTGACTGCTTGAAGAGTATTGCCGAACTGAGAGTTGCTGTAGAGTTGGTTGCTGATATTATGAATGACTATGTCAAAGATTCCCCAGAGAAGAAGCAATTGTCTCCCAATGGTATTGCAATCTTACGTCAGCTCATGACAATGCTATCAGAGTTGTTGGAGAGATGGGAAATGGAAGACGCATCACTTTACCTTGCAAAGCAGATTGCTAGGAGACATGGAATGAGAGCTTTGAGACAGCTGTATGATCAGGGATATGATTTTGTGATTCCACATCATCTACAACCTAGATCTGCAGTAAGTATAACCACTTCATCCTAACATACCCAAATCAAAAGATCTCAAATTATATTTACAGTATGTACATTCATGTAAATCTCTCACTCATTCTCATTAATTTTTGTTCCATAAAGGCTTTGTAATACACACACCCTCCCTGCATGGCCCTGGAAATGTATACCCCCTGCCAGTGACTTGTAAACCCACCATGGGTTGAGCTATTTCTGACTGATTTTTTTTCAGCATTGTTATAGCATGTCACATTAATAAAAATTATTATTATTATTATTATTATTATTATTATTATACTGATAATCAAAGGATCATACATGCTATAGACTACATATGCATCTGTTGCATGTCTTCCTATTTCAGAATGATGAAACGGAAATTGACTATTTTGTGTTGTGTGGTGATCAATATACTTCAATAATGGAATCTCTCAATCTTTCAGTAGTTGATGGAAATGATGAAGCCTTCAAAAAAGCTTTTCAGGTTTGTATATATGGCATAAGCTAAATCATTCTGTAACTGACATTATTGCATATTACTTTTCCTGTAGGTACTGCCACCTAATGATAGATCTTGTGTTCCTCTTGCCTTCTTCACAAGGATAGCTTGGCCACTAGCACCAGGAGGCATTGATATACCAGTAGAGGTAAGAATATTTTACTTTCCAGCCTGGAAGTCTAAACCAACCCTCCTGGGTTCTTTTAATTATTTGCTTACTTTATGTTTTTACGTGATATACGTACGTATATAGTACACATTGATAAAGCAGTTATATTTGACTATCACTTGATTATTCATTGAAACAGTAACCTATGTAAATACTCTTACAGATTGGCACTCTTTGTGTGAGATTTGTAGGTACGTATATATGGTAGCATGTGCATGCTCTACGTATAATTTGTTCCAGGTTTTGAGGGAGCTTCAAGCTTTCTGTTGTGAGCAGACTAATCTGAATGCAGAGGTAACTCTACAAATTGGAGCACCATGTATAGTAATGTGCACCTGTATAAAGGTTTCTTCCTTATTTGGTCAGGTTATACTTCTGAAGAAATTTCCTGACAGATTTCAATGTCTAACCAGAAATGGAAATCGAACTCTGGCTGGATTGGTTGTTCATACAGTGTCTCTTTTGCAGTGTAGGAAAGACATCAGTTTGCTGAAGCCCTTTGTAGACATTCTAGAGAACCCTACTGGACTTTCTGTAAGTAAAGCTCTTTGGTGTTTCTGATTTTACTTTCTCCCTTAGGTGGTGAATATATACAGGTTTATGTGTGTATATTTCATAGTACCAAGTGTATATAATATTGTAATACTCCTTTACGTAGATATTAAAACAATGGTTGATTTGCACATGTGCATATTATACGTATGTACTGCGTATTTATGCAGACCAAATTCCTACCAACGATGCCAGATGACTATCTAGTAGAAGCAATGGATGTGATGGACATGCAAGGAGACTATCGTTGCAGAAGTGATATGAGAGGGAAATTCTATGGTGAGCTATGTACACTGTACATCTATTGGTTATTGGCCACCATCAGGCTGTATTCCTTACAGTAATTAACCATCAAACCATTATAAGCACAGTTTTATAGATACAGTTGACATGCATAATTAGGCTATGTTGAAATATGGTTGGCATTTTTCCAAACCTTAATGTATGTACATGCATGGGCACTTTAATAATAATAATAATAATACGTATGTACAAATAATAGACTATACATATTGATGATGTATTGTATTTTGCTTATTACATAATTAGCCTATAGGGAAAGCCAATGAAGAGACTTAGATGGGGATACAGTTTCACATCAACCTTCTTTCTTTTTCCAATGGGCCAGACATCTCTTTCTGGGAGTTCCATCTTCATCAGTGACCCTGGGGGTCTGTGTTTTCTTGTCTTTTTGTAGACAAACTTTCAGTGTACTCAGATTATACGACCCGTAATGTAATTTACCAGGAGGCACTACATCTTATACTATAAATATAAATGTATGTATATATGATGTAATTATTGTAATGCTGTATATCTCTCATTTACACTGTAGCCTGTCCCAATGGTCATCCATACATTATAACTGAGGTATGTTGCTACTACTGTATATATAATGTTATGAGTGTATAGTGAAATGGTACGGTTGTTTGCTTCACAGTGTACTGGTCCTAATCAAGGATATCGCTGTCCTACTTGTCAATCCAACATTGGTGCTGTAAACAGTCAACTGGCTGTTGGTAACTTAGCAATAGCCAGGTAACACTATTCACAAAACACAATGTTACTGGTTATAATGCCACTTCCTTTCTATAGAGTAAACCGCAGAGAGACTGGCTACATCTTGGGCCCTGAGGCCAACAGAAGTCTACTAGCAGTCCCAGAGAGAGAACTGAGTGGAGTAACTTGTGCTATAACAAGGTTTCTCTTGAATGTTTGTTTCTTCTGGTCATCCTGCAATTCAGATGAGGTAATTGTAGAGTAGGCCATCCTATTAGACTGTATATGATCTATTATATTCTATATCTCATTTGCTATATATATTGTAGCCTGCACTGCAGCAATTGAGAGCATCTATTACTGTCGAGGCTCCCGATTTGGCTGCTTTCTTCTTAGACCATTTGAAAAAGGATATGGCAATATTAGAGAAATATCTTCCTTGTGATAAGGATCAAGTTCCTTATTTTCTTCACCAAATAATCCACTTTCTTTCTACATTGTCCAGTAGAACAACTGGTAAGAAATTATGAGATATCCATTTACAGTAGTGTACAAATAAATGTACAATAATTGTTGTTGATATTTTCCTTTATTTATTAGATGTTGACAGCTCATTGTCTTCTAAGGCTATTAGGAATCAATGGGAGATTCAATTCTCTAATCTAGTTCTTAAACCCACTTTAACGGTACAGTTTAAGTACATGTACAATATAGAGGAGGTGTCTATTAAATCTCTTATTTTCCTAACTACATAGGAGATAAATGCTTTGATTAAAACTGCTTTAGATAAAGTAGCCACTACTAAAGGTACTCCAAGTATATAGTTGTAGATAATTTTTCCTTTAAATGTACATATTTTAACTTGTGAACAATTTCCAGTCAATGATGAATTGTTCTTGGCTGTCTATGAAAGAAGCAGACAAGAGGTCACTGTAACGAAGAACCTTTGGGCTTACAGAACACGTATCTCTTTCCAAAATGTTGCACACAGTTTGGGAAAGGAATCACAAGCTAAGGAGAAATATCCACTTCTGTTTGAACTCACCCAAAATGTAAAAGTGGATTTCTATGAGTGCTAGTTTCAGAAATAAGTGGGTGTAAGTTTAAGTATATTTTTCTTGGTTCTTTTAGGTTACAAAGTGGTCAGCTCTCCAGTTCCTTCCTGATGTTGTGAGACTGCAACATGCACTGACAACATGCTTCAGTCACAAGATGTATCCTGAAGATGCTGAGAAAATTACCATCATAAATGCTATACTAGAAATAGCCACTACTGGTGAGTTCAGAAGAATATATACGTACAATAGTGTATGTATATACGCATATAAAATTACACATTAGGAAAGGTACGTAGTTGAACCTTGTGTGTATATATTACAGTTATCATGCCATGTATGTAATTAATGAAGTTTTCCTTCTACTGAAGATGAAGAAAAGGATGCACTCTTTGACTATTTGAAAGGTTTCAGAACAGCATGGAAAGCCATCAAAGGCCTTGTTATGCATCACAGTAAGTCTCAAGTTTATAAACTGTATAACATACGTACGTATGTATGTACACATGTAACCATATGAAATTCTCTAGGAACAAGTATTACACCAGATACAGTTGATGGCTTTCATGATGGATCTGACAGCACTCCATTAGTGTACTTCCTGCCGTATGAGTCTGGCAAAGGACTCTGTTCTCTGGCACTGTCAGATTTCTTGCACTTGCTGCAGAATGAAATCATTTCATTGTGTAATCGATCACTAAGGAAATACTTAGGGTATGTTTTATATGTACGTATATGTTATATAGGGTAGGTTCATGATATATATATATATACAGTAACTAATAGCAAAGGATGGTGTAATAAACGATAATACAATTGTCTGTGTATACATAGTGTTAAAAGAACACCACTGCCTCTGGTCCATGTGAAACTACATGATGTTGTGGTCTTTGAAGAAGAGATTGACTCTGTGGTTCTTGCTCACTGTCAGTATTCACTTGCTTTTGGAAAGGGACAAGAAGTCACATACAACTATTCCACACTTGAGAAGCACATTTACAATCATTTTATAGCTGGGAAAGCCTGTATTGATAAGTCAACTCAGCCTGTAATGGTTTACACCAGCGATATCATTAGGAAAGACATCTTTCAGCAGCTGCAAGAAAAGATAAATCCACAGGTATATAATTATAGGATTTTACCCTATGACTTGTTTACTGTTATGTTATTGATATATGTAACTGTAGATTGTGCTGTCTCATGAAGATAAAATGATTCTTTTCCGAAAGTTGCATCACAATCTGAAAAACATTTCTGATGCCTTAAGAATAGTTTCTGTTGTCATGGGATTTCTTGCTGCTGAAGGCGGACAGCAAAACATGTCATTGAAGGAGTACACACAAAAAGTATTAAGACTTAGAAAAGTTGATTTCTGTGAAAATGTAAGTTTATATTTTTTATATTACACATATGTATTACGTACATTAACACTCAATTGGTATACATCAGTTCATATTAGGGAATGTAGTATCATTATGGGTAACTTTGGCAATTGAAAAAGCCAAGCAGCATTCTCTCAATGGAAAAGAGGTAACTATTACTTGTGGCCTTTAGTCACAGATATGTAAGTCTAGGTAGGTAGCATGAGTTGTGTTTTCTGTTCATTGTAGATTCCCTTTGATGGAGTAGATGAAGCAGCAAGACAGTGCTTCCAACCACTCTCTGAGGACCAGAAACATGAGTTGAATAGATTCTTGCAGAGAGTGTCTTTGCAACTTATGTTAACTTTATTATTCCACTTCATCCAGTTTGGATTGAAAGTTATGGAACCAATGAATATACAGTCTTGGCTGTAAGACATGTTGTAATATTGTATTGTATTGTATTGTATTGTATTGTATTGCATTGTATTGTATTGTGGTTTGTAAATGTACAGCTATTGTCCTGTTTTACTTATACGTATATTGTACATTATTTATATAGACTCTATATGCAATATGTTAACTTTTTCAGATTGAAAGACTGTTTGGAGAACTATGTCCATGAGTGTGATGATAATAATGTGACAGACCTGGAGGAGGTGTTTCAAGAGAGTCCTCTACCAGAGGGCATTCTTGTTGCTCAAGTGATGGACGTGTGGCACTTCACAGTGAAATATGAACGTGAAAGACAGTAGTTATGCAATAAGAACATGAGTATACATAAATACATACATAAGCAAATATTAGATTTGTTCTATACATACACCTTTACTATTATGAATTTATATGTACACTGCTAGAATTATACTATAGTATTGTAACATTTTTCTAAAAAAGCTTGAATCATGTTTTATAACAGTAACAAGCCATGGCCAATCAATTATATACTAACCACTGTCTATAGCTATATGTTTAACTCTTAGAGCAGACTCTATAGCTTTTACATTTCCTAGCCTGTATAGCTATAGGCCAATACATTACTGCTTTAAGTCTCACGCTCCATGCATGGCCACCTATAGCTAGTTGGTATATCCAGCAATATTCGATCAGTTTCTAATAAGGCTGTATATATATATATATATGTATATAGTATGATGAATATATCTCTAGCTATGATATATATGTTATATTAACTGTACCTAGCATCGAATTAAAGTATATAGTACTGTACACATCTAATTATATACAATTGCAATGGAAACATTATAACATGGATATATCTGCCAATTTAAAATCATTACAATAAAATATATTGTATATAAATTGTATTGAATACAGAAGCATTTGTATGGCAAGATTAACAATGAAGTTTTAAATTTACGCACAAATGAAGAACTTTAAGCACAAGCTTAAGAATGGTGAGTATATATGATCAACTAGTTTTGGATGATTCCAAGTAATCTTTGGCTTCGTTAATCTTGGCTGCTAAGTAGGGCGATCCTCCTTTGTCAGGGTGATTTAATAACATGACTCGCTTGTGAGCTTCACTGATCTTGTTGGACTGTGAGGATGGAGAAATCCCAAGAATCAAGGCCGCCTCCCTTCTGGTCATTTTCTTCTCAAAACCACCTCTATAATACGGACTGATGTTAAATAACGGAAGTCCTTTGCTGCTCGCATTCTTAGACGCTGTTCTAAAGGCCAAAACTATAGCTCTGCCAGCGAATCCAGCGGCAGCTATGCCCAAACCAGCCAGAAAGATACTAGCCATTTTTGTATTGATTGCGCAATGTATTGCATCATTATTAATTTTACACATTTGTACATGAAGCTAAGTTCAAAAAGTTCGTATTATAGAAGTGAACGCTGACAAGTGACAAAATTCTCCAGACTTATGTGGTAGTGTTGCTACCAGTAGCAGTTTCCTCTGGAATTGGAGTTGGTTGACTCTTTGGTTGACTAGCATCAGCTCTCTTCTTCTCCTTGGCATCTAAATCTGCTTTATCTTGTTTGATGGAGTACCAAAAGTCCTTGTCTGCCTGATCTACCAAATCTTCCTCATTTTCACTATTTATAAATAAGCAAACACTCTCACAGTATCATGTTCACTAAAGCATAATACACTATGCTGGCAATCTTTTACACAACAACTTACCCTCCCCCTCCCCCTCCCCCACCCGGTTGGGATGTTGCTTGTTGCTTCATCTTAAGTCTCATCTCTCTGTGTTTAGCTTCTAGAATCTTCTCTCTTTTTACTTCACGTTCAAAAATCTGTACAATATATACCAACAACAACAGCCAAAGAAGATAATTATTTTAGTGATAATCCAAGTGATATACGTATACATACGTACGTACGTAAATATGTAGCAAAACAATTGTCCTTTATTGTGGCTTGCTTAGAGAAGGAGCAGATGCTAACTTACAGCATTAATGAGGACCTTCTCATTTCTTTGGAGAGAAGACAGACCTGAAGACAATTCTAGAATTGTCAGATCACCTTGCTTAGAGCCCACACCGATCAGGGAACCTGAGTTATGAGCCCTGATGGAGTACAAGGGGTCGTCACAGACCTACGTACAGAGCATGTTCAAACAGATCATAGTTGTAAACAATATGGCTGACTCTGATACTGTGAGGATCAGTAAACTCACTTGAATGGAGAGGGCAGGACTATTCTGTTTGAAGCCTATGTCCCAAATATCCACTGTACCATCCATTTTGGTAGTGAAGAAGACACCAGGTCTGGTGGGGCTCCAGCAACCATCAGTCAACTCAACATTGTAATACCTACAGTCATGTGACAGTCATGTGACATGCATGTAACATTCTATGTATGTATGGATGCGACATACAATCATATGTGAGGCACATTGCACATACAGAATAAACTAAGTAAAGACTAAACTATGAAAGTCTAACTGTACACTTCATTCTGTTGGATATAATTGAGTGAAATACGTAGAACTTTGAAGAACTTACTGTGTCCACATAATGGCTGACTCCTTTGCATCATCTGACCACAACTAGACAAATACACCAGCACAAGAGAGAGGGGAGGGGGAGAGGGAGAGAAAGGCATGGTAATTGTGGTCTATCAGAAGAAACATAATTTAGCAAGGAGTGAGTTATTTATATAAAACTAACTAACCCGAACCATCCAATCACTAACTGACATAAACTGCTTTGGATAAAAAGGATTTCTCTAGAGAAACAAACAAATGTAGCCTAGTGAGACATTCGCTGAAACTCTTATTAGGTACAATGTACCTGCAAAGCATATACAGGTCCTAGGCAACCTGAGAAGGAAGCCGTAATCTTATCTTGAGGTGTTTTAGCCTTTCTGTTGCAGACCAGTATCTGGCCCTGCTCAGTTCCCACCATAAACTTGGTTGGCTACATGGAGGAGATAAATGTCTTGAAAAGTGACCCTTTTGCATTTTATGGCACAGTGAAGAAAGATCAAAGAAGATACGTCTGTATGTATCCTCATCCAAAGACTCAATGCTAGATAAGTATGGTACACCTACATAAATAGCTTGATTAATAATAGGTGTTTAGATGGTAAGTATAGTACTGTTTTAATGGATGATGATGGACAGCCTTAGGGAACATATAGACTTTTGTGTGGTACTTACGTACCATGGTTGATTCAAACTCTAAAGCTATTCCACCTAGTTTGGTTTCTCCCTCCTTTAGCTGGAGCGGCCATGTTTCCACAGGCTCCACCAACCTTCTGATATCCCATAGGAAGACTGAGCCATCAGTGGAGACAGAGAAGACATCAGTCCCTAAGGGACAGGAACAGTATTGGATCATGTAGCCAGGGACAGACATATGTTACAAATACAGCTTAACATGATCATTTACCAGTTTTAGAGGATGGATAAATAACTTTGTGAATTGGGTCTTTGTGGCTCCACTCTACGGGAGTAACATCAGTGGGGTAAGAACCCTTTCTGGTGTCAAATGAAGCTGTGAAAGGTATATAATATATACATACGTACATATACGTATATACCTTTCATACGTAAGTACGTACATACATCACTACTGATAATACAGAAGCTAGTATTATTGGTACATCAATCAAAGTAGAGATAGTTTTAGTCTACTATAATCATGTATCTATATTAATCCTAAACAGAGGAATAGTGCTATTTAAGATAATAAGTTATTAACTTCACATTTGTAATGCAATAGCACAATGCTATATTTTGTTCCACATTTGTTATGTACATAAGACATGGACACCTCTACATACCAAGCTGTCCGTTGTAATATCCTCCATTGAGCAAATGAGGATCCTTTGGATTATATTCCAAACAGAGCATTGGAGAAGACGATTTCAAGGACATTTCAGGATGATTTGGATTTGCTAAGAATGATATAAAACATATGTACCATTAATAATCTGAAGCATCTTTTTCATAAGGATATGGTGGACATCAAATGAATGAATACTATCAATATTACAAAAGAGGACCTACAGATGTCCCAAATGTGTGATTCTGGACTCATTCCAGGTAAAATCTTTTGGAAATCCAAAATTGAATAAGCAGCTGCCAATTTCTGTGCACCATCAGGATACCAAGAAATATGGGATATACTGCGTTTGATGTCCTTAGGGTCTCTGTAACATAACAATGGCAGGTTTACAGGTACTATAAAATAGATTACTTACTTATTACCTTAGAATATTTACTGTCTTTGCTGACGGAGTGTCGCTTAACGGATCTGCTTTTTCTTCAAAATATTCCTCATATATATCAACTGCATTGTTAACCTTAATGACGCGTTCCATTTCCTTGCAAGGGAATTAAGACCTCAAATAGCCAGTGTACAACAGCACATACAAGTAAGGTTACCTTTCCCAAAGACATAATGGTTTGAATGTACTGCTCATCCTTTTCGACCTTCTTCCTAAACCTGATTGTCTGCTCCACTTCTGCAGGGTTTACATCCTTCGGCCAGCCTCCCTCCGTATGATTAATTCCGCGGTTTTCACTTTCAAACCTCTCTGTGTTTATCTAAAGTACATGTACAGGACAGTCGCACACTAAACGCTATTGATTCAGGAGGCTTTAAAGTCCTTTACAATTACCAAGCTCCTTATGCGTAACGCTAATATAGTTGTACCTCGTGCTCCGAATAAACGGATGAACATTGCAAAGCTAAATCGCAAGGATTCCTGTCAATAAAATCGTCCCGTAGTTGAGGTATTGGTGGTATATCAGCTACAACCTCTGCATTTCTGTCAGAAAATATGCACTGACGACCAAATTCACTCCGCTTTTTAGTGTAGACGTGAGTAATCTCCATTGCAGCTGATTTACCCGGTAAACAGCGCCGTTGCTAGGGTGAGCCTACGTGTTGCTAAGGCTAACTTATAAACCCACTCCGAAATCAACTTCTAGACTTCTGAATGGAACCCAGCTCGCTTCAATGGACTAGTGCGCATGCTCACAAACACGACATCATTGTTCGAAACCACGTGTTCATAAACGAAGTAATTGGCAAGCACGTAAGCGACGATCCTTACTATTTTACTCTTACATTGTCATGTTTGCCGTTAGTCAGGTTCGCTTTCTGGGTATAACAGACGTGCTTGATTGGTTTTGTTCGTCTGTGTTTAGCAATGGCGGATTCAGCACCAGCCGGTGAAGGCCAAACCTTTAGCCGTGATAGAGAGAGAGGGAGAGGGAGAGGCAGGGGCCGTGGTCGAGGAAGAGGACGGGGTCGCGGTGCCGCTAAAGAGGACAAGGAAGTTAGTATAGAAACTCTGGTATACAATGCAAGATTTAAATTACTGCTCAAATCCTTTAGTGGACCCCTGTTACGAAGTTAGGAAGACTTGTAAAGGATGGAAAAATAAAGAGACTAGAAGACATTTACTTGTTCTCCTTGCCAATCAAGGTACATTGTGGTTGAATATCTTCTATGAGGTAGCAATGAGTTTGTACTTGTGACTTTAGGAGACTGAAATTATCGATCACTTTTTGGGGAGCAGTCTAAAGGACGAGGTTCTAAAGATAATGCCAGTGCAGAAGCAGACTAGAGCTGGGCAGAGAACACGTTTCAAGGCTATTGTAGCTATTGGTGACCACAATCGTCACATTGGTCTTGGAGTGAAGTGCTCAAAGGAGGTTGCCACAGCCATCAGGGGAGCCATTATCTTGGCCAAGCTCTCTGTTGTTCCAATTAGACTTGGTTACTGGGGCAACAAGATTGGCAAGCCCCATACAGTCCCATGCAAGGTGAGTACCTACTTTGTGTACAGCAGCACTCGGTGACCTGTGTGACCTGTGTATAGGTGACTGGAAAGTGTGGCTCGGTGTTGGTACGTCTGATTCCAGCTCCTCGTGGCACCAGCATTGTGTCTGCACCTGTCCCAAAGAAGTTACTGAACATGGCTGGAGTGGAAGACTGTTGGACCTCAGCTAGGGGCTCCACTGGAACTCTTGGTAACTTTGGTAAGTAATTCCTCTGGCTAATTGCTAGGTGACATGGATAAGTACACTTTATCCATCCTTACAGCCAAGGCCACCTTTGCAGCAATGGCAAGCACGTACAGTTACCTGACCCCAGACCTATGGCCTGATAGGAAACTAAGCAAACCACCATTCCAAGAGTTCACTGACCACCTGGCCAAGAACTTTCAGAAGGGACCAGTAAAGAAGCAAGCGGCTGGCTTCTAAACTGCATAGGCCTGCTTCCTAGATCAATTAGTGAACTGAGTTTTGATGAGAATGAATTAATCAAATGTTACAAAATCAATGGATAATTATAATACAGGACATGATAAACCAGTGTTGATGTGGATTGATCAAGTCTTCACTTCCACTTTTGCCTCTCTTCCAAAGAGAGCTTCCTCCATTCCTTAG
The DNA here is from genome assembly GCA_947172415.1 of Chondrosia reniformis. Lineage (NCBI taxonomy): Eukaryota > Metazoa > Porifera > Demospongiae > Chondrillida > Chondrillidae > Chondrosia > Chondrosia reniformis. Next base: position 6,183,212 of record OX359192.1, read on the forward strand.
TGGCAGCCTTCACTAAGGCTTCATCACTTAGTGATGGGTTCTCTTCCTTTAGTATTGGTGTTTGATGGACCAGCCAATTACTAAAGGCAGATACCCTATAAGACCAAATTCAGTCGTTAAATACAAGTCAAATCTAATCGCATCTTCATACTTGTTTGTGCTTCCATTTGTCTCTTGTTTAGTTACCAATTTGCTCTCAGCTTCTGGAGTTGCAACAATAGACAGTTTCTTCTGAACCTAAAGAGTATCAGATTAACATAATGGGCTGTACACACATGAATACATAAACAGCTCCATGCCTTAGTGGTGTCTTTATTAGCTTTTAGAGGTTTTGGTTCTTCTTGGGTCTTCAGCCGGTGCATCTTTTCTCTACCCTTTCCCCTTCCCATCAGAGCAGCCTTACTAGCCATGTTCTCAAACACAGAGGAAGTCAAGGGTGTTGACTGTTTTTCTGAAACACCAACTTCTGGTGCCTGCAGAGTGTAAATAATCATGCCCATAGCTTTTATTGCACAAATATAAATATCTAACTTGGTCTATATTAGATGTGTGTACTTAAAAATATTATATTAGCTGGCTCATGCAATCTTGGCTTACTGCTTGACACATGAATAATTTCTCTATATATGCATGTCATTAGGAAGAACATAAAAGAGAAGCCATTACAATATACTAAACCTACCTTAAAAGGATTTGATATTGAACTTTGTGATGAAAGAATCAGTGAATCATCTTCTATAATGGACTTAGGATTAGTCTTGAGCGAAAAGGTTTTGGGTTCTTTCAAAGTAGACCTGGTCTCTGATAAATAACTGGAGCTAATATTGTCTGTAATTGAATGAAGAATTGAGTTGCATTCCTACACTATAGAGATTGCACAATGTACTAGGAAGGCGTATATTACAACAGCCTAGGAATCACCTTTAGGAGTTGTAGCATGTCTGTCTATCTCCTGGCTATTGGCTGTTAGGGTGGACCTCACAGAGTACTGACTGTATGCCTGGTCGTCCATTGCTTCCTCCTCAGTGTCCTCTGCCAGTGACTTCTCTTGTAAGAAACTGGATATCTTATTCTGGAGGACACTTAGATGGCTTTTACTGCAATAGGCTATTGCTACACTGATCTACACATAGGAACAATACAATACAATAGACATATGAATACACTGACCTACATACACACGTAGGTACAAATAGATAAAAGTACATACGCTAACCTACACATAGTAAAGGTACATATGACCCTGTACTGTCTAATTGTAGAGCTAGGCAGGGTACATATTACATGGGACAACCAATTGTATCTTATAGCAATTCTCTAATGAGACCATATACGTACGTATATTACCGTTAACATGCACATCTGTATCACTCACAGAATCTTCATTGGGAAACATTTTAGCAATTTCCAATGCACTCATTAGTCGACTACTCTTGCATGCTATCTGCAAGCAAATAGAGTTGCAGTTAATAAAAAAGTTATAGTCTTTAAAAGGACACAAATGGTTTCTCACAGCAAACATTTTCATTAGTCCTTTGACATTCTCAGCTTCCTCTGCCCTCTCGGGGTGCATCAGCTTGTTACGAATGTACGCCTCCTCTATCTTCCCCTTCTCCGTCTCAGGTTCACATACGGGCACTTTCAGTGGAATTGCCATCATCACAGGACGAGGATGAAGAGGTGGGTAGTCCTGACCTTTGCAGAGTATGCACCTAAAGGTCACACACAGGAGAAGAACACTATCAGACTTAGTAAAGGATCCATCCAATATAGACGTAATGAAGAATACACAAGCCCCCCATTCAGTGTCATCAAGTACACAAGAACTGACCTCAGCTCATCCGGATTGTCTGTAAGTCCCACGGGGAAGTAGAAATTCTTCTTGCTCTATTAACACAGATAACAGTGTACATCATCTTTCACACTATATGGATGCACCCATTCTCAGACCTGCTTGGCATCTAAGACTGGTATCCATTGGTGACCATACAGGGACGTGAGTATTCGGAGTATTCCGGTTGAGTCAAACACTCCCAGCTTACCATTACCAGAGAAACCAATCCATTTAAGTGTAGAATCTAACAGTACATACAGCAACAGAAGTAGTCATAACACCAAATGATGTGCATGTATTATATATTTGACTATATATTACATCAATTATTAATCAACTATCTCCTCAACAGAGGTATTCTGGCTAACCTGGAGACAAGGATAACAATCGTGGCTCAGTCACTTGTCTACAGTGTGCTACATCAAGTACCCACACATGCAGAGCTGTGCTGTCACCTAAAAGAGATTAAACAGTCTCATAATGAACTGTTAGTTGGGCATGCTCTTTAACACTCCTCAAATGGCAACAATCCTCTTACCCACTCCGATCTGAAAGACCACAGCTAGTTGATTCTCCCATCCAGCCATAGTGAGAACAGGGCCTGGCAAACTCAACACTTCTCTCTGAACACCACCAGTTGTAAACAGCCTCAAATTCAGGCAACTAGTGGCAGCAGCAATCCATCCGCTTCCCTGGGCAACACACTTAATAAGCAGAATGATTGGTGGATAATACTTTGCACACTCCTACTACATACGTACATATATGGAGTCATTTTTTAAGAACACTTACTTCAATGTCTTCCTTCTTTGGCATCGGAATTGTCCATTCAGTAGATGAATCCCAGCTTCCAAAGTGTTCACAGTGAAGCAGACTGCTCTGTTCATCTTTTAGCCGACTGGCAAGGCAGAGGGCTTCACTGGATAGCGAGGCCATCTCATATTGACAGACATTGCTAACAGTGAAAGAGTGGTAAAGGGTGGAGTCATGAAACTCCACCTCGATAGCTGACACATCTCCAACCTCATCCACATGATTGAAGACCATCCCAACAAGATTATACACCTTCAGACAGGTAAAACAAGTTGTTATAGCATGCAGGTATATACGTAGTCAATTATCACATATTTTATCATCATGAAAGTGAAATTTCATGAAATACACTCCATTGTCTACTGAAATACAGGAAGTTTTCTTAATCATGGATCATTCAAAAGGATAACTCCACAAACACTCACCATTATTCGGTTTGGTAGACTCCTCGGAGACTCGGAGGGTTGAAAGGGCTGGAGTACAGTTACAACTTCTTCAACATGCTCACTGTGTTTCTTAGCCTGGTGTGTGAATGCAGCAACATTGTCATCAGTTTCGCCCATAGCGTGGAAGGATCTTTTCCTTCTTTGGAGTACTTCACTTGCAAAATTTGTAGAATCGTTACTAAACTCTCGCACACTTGTTTCTAAGAATACCTTTGAAATATAAAGTTATATTTAGATACGTAGAGGTATATACTCTAAATGCACTAATACATGTAGACATGTATGTAGAAGTTTACCTGTTCCAACAAATACATTTACAATTATAGCAGGTATTCTGAGTGGATGAATGTCATTTAACAACCACCCACCTTGTCTCTGTAGCTGTTTAAGGAGATGGAAGATGGAGACTGCGGTGTCCCTAGCTCCACCTCATCTTGTGGTACGACAACACCAGTCTGACCTAGCTCAGTCTCATAGGAAGACAAGCAACCATCAGAATCAATAACAACAAGATCAGATTGCTTCCAAATTATGCTACAAACGGCAGTTCCATCCTCCACAGAATACCTTATAAATCATAACATACAGTATATATCAGGTACATAACATACAGTATATATCAGGTACATAACATACAGTATATATCAAGTACATAACATACAGTATACGTACATCAGGTACATATACACATTACATACTGGTGATAGATGCTTTTATCTTCCAAGTTCCAAATTACAATACGTCCATTACAACTACCACCAACCACACACTTCCCATCAGGCGACCATAGAGACACACTCCAACACTCCTGTGCAGAGAAGTTACAATAGACGTACATGTACTTCATGCTCCATTCCCTCTTAAACTAACTACTGTATATACAAAGTAGTTAATTAGTTCTCATTCACATTAATTAGTAGTGGTGATTCCATTTATGAGAACAAGCTGATAATCAGAGAAGTATGCAGAACAGTTGGCCAGTGTCAGTGATTGTAGGTTTAGCATACATGAATACAACAGAATCTGCATCAGATCAAACCTTTGGATTTGACGCATCCAATAATGTAGCTATCACTTGCAAGTCGCTGGCTCTAAGCACCTTTACCCCATCTGGTCCACAGGGTACAGCCAAGAGCGTGTCACTACTGCACCACGACACACGACAGAGTCCCTGGTCTATGGTGAGATCGTTGAGTTTAGGAAGGCAGGTAATCTTATGAACACATTGACCACCGTCCACACTCCACAGTCTCAGAGTGCCGTCTCCACTGGTGGAACACTAGACAGAATACATATGAGTAATCTAGAACACCATATTCCTACATACGTACTACATCCATTCTACAATAAAAGGCCTATAGGGAACTAAACCTAGTGAGAACATTGGATGACAATACAAGAGTCTTCTCTTTATTCTTCTGCTCCACTGCGTCGTGTATCAGAACTTAAATCGGCTCCTGACATTAGAATATCAGGAATGCACTCACAAACTCACCACACAGTCAGCCTTTGGACTAAACTTTACAGAGAACACTGGCCCTTCGTGGCCCACAAGAACAGATTTCTGTGTTTGCTGGTCAAGGTCAAAAAACTTTATTGAAAAATCTGCTGATCCAGCAACAAGGAGACTGTCACAAATATCAATGGAGTTTACCAGACCACTAAACCGAAGAACTTTTCCTTCGTAGTCCCCCTGTTTGGAAGACAACAGAGAAGTTACTCATACAGTACAAATTAATATTTCATTCCCTGACGTACTTCCTTTGTGTACATATGTACAGCACTGTCATCACCAGCAACAGCCAACTTCAATTCCTTTGAAAAGAAAATATTAGTTAACATAAAGAGTGCTTCTGCATGGCTTGCTCACTATATCTTCATATACAATGTCCGAGAGAGGTTAGGTAAAGTTACATGCCAGCTACTATACGTACATGTACACATCAATAGTCCATACATCGAATTGCAATAGACAACGAACATTTGCATTTCCCCCGAAACACTTACTTTACCAATTGATGAGAGTGCTATATATCGTACAAAAGCAAATGAAGTACTAAACTCGGATACGCAGTCTCCATCTACTGAATCGAATATTCGAATATCTTGATCATTTCCACAAGTTATAATGTATCTACAAGAAAGAAGGAACCGAAGGGAAGGTTATCTTATTCTTCAATCACCCTGTACTCCGCTAACCCAGGTTCTTTCCACAAAGCGCAATATGACAATCCTTCTGCATGAGCATATCTCTTATTACCCGCCATTCTATCATACAGTGGGAGTTGTGACGTCATCACAAGCACAGTCACATGAAATTTTAGGATAGACAAAATAACATGCTATGCGAGATGCTATGTACATTACATGCTTGAGAAACTTCTTAAAGTAGAAAACTAAAAATCATTCCTTTGCTTTGTCCTGTGATTTCAAAAGTGCACTAAAGTTGTACTGTGCATGCTTTTCAAAGTGTTCAATGATCCCAATACAGCAACGAGTCTACAATGAAGTCAAGTGGAGCAGAACTAACAGATATCATACCACAATCTTACAAGTACAAAGGAGAGGTAGTGAATGATAGAATATTGACTATAGAGTCGCATCAGGTCAGTCCAAAAACCACAAAAACAACATTCTCCTAAGCATGTCTATCGATACAAGCTGACGTTGTTACCTTTAGGACCTCCATCACTATAGTGTAATCAGGAGACACTACATCAAGCTTGTGTGGAAATTTATCTTCCATTGTGACTGCACTCAGCAGCATGGAGATGAGGCGGTCCTTCTTCAGACTGGTATTGTTAATCACTTTGCATCTAATGTTAAACTAATGAGCAGAAAGGTATCACACTAATGGTAGAGTGTGGGTACGAAACTAGTGTGCAGTTCTTACTGTTACTGCAGGTTGTCCCTCAGTGTGAAATATTGGGTCGAAGAGTTTCAAACACTGCTTTTGGATGGTGTCGGGGTAAGCGGAGCAGACAAGGCAAATTGGTAACAGGTTCACACAATACCTGACAATGGGTGGAGGTCACAGATTAAGATTCTGGTTTGTCTCTAGTATAGCTGTGTTTGTAATAATAACTGTCACTTGTACCTTACAACTTGTTTGCCTTCCTTTAAAATAGCCTGAAATGTTCTTTCAGCTAAATCATTTGGATCAATGGATTTGTTACAGGATTGAATAAATATAATACCACGACAGCCTGTAGGTATCGATCTAAAGTTCATATTCTTAGGGTCTTTCAGGGAAGCAAGTTCCTTTTCAAAATCAAGGCTTATGTCTGTTGCATCTTGTTCAGATGTGGTCTTAGAACTGGTACCTTCACTCAAGTCATCTGCATACTGTACAAGGAATGCCAATAACCAGAGGATACTGATATCAACCAAGACAGGTTTGAGTCAGTGGATCTGGTACCTTATTTAACAAGGTCAGCAATTCTGATACTGCCCTCTTCTCATATCCGCTGGTATAGGCAAGGAACCCCTGAATTCCATTCATCAGCCCACGGAAACCAGAAGCTGATGTCTACAGTGACAGAAGTGGATGCAGGAAGTCACTGAACAGATTGTCCTAGCTGTAGTAGGTCGGATGTACTGTACATGTATGTATAGGTATATGGATTGCTAAGTAACTCAGTCGTACCATATGCCCAGCAATAATTAACTTAACAGGAGTGCTTAATGACAATAATGCTCAGGATTCCTCCTTGTAATGCTTGCAATCATTGTAAAATGTGGACATTAATGTCCTCCTTACATGATTCCCAATTCTACTAATAAGTGAATCAGGATAGTTTACTGCTTACTCTCTTCCCTTTGCTACGGCCTTTGTAGAAATGTTTCTTTCTTTTGAATTTCTTTCCCTGGTCCATTTCACCTGTTAGTACTGATCTCAATCAGAAGCAGTGGTTGTCATTAAGTCTAGTTACAATTGTGGACAGTAGTAATATACAGATACTAGAGGTTACTTGATGTTGCCCAATTGATAAAAATGGCGCTGTAAACACGGACGGACGTGCACCACATAGTCTTTCGGATTTACGATAGGAAGATGTCTACCTCTCAATGTAGGTGGTTTTAAAAGTGTCGTCTATATTTCGTAGTATTTTATATTAACTCGGAATTTAGTTTAGTATATTCGGAGAGCTACATGTTATAGAAAAGCTATCCACGATGTGGTTAGACATATCTCTTCATTGTTACTTTTAGCGCCTTCAACGGGATTTGAAGCAAGTGAAACAAGTGTGAAGTGTAACTGTCCAGAAAAGATAGTATGTGATCACCATACATTGTCTAGTCATTACAGTGCACTTAACCTCATGCCAGTCGAATGGTGTGTGTTAGTTCTTGTATGTCTGACAGATACACACGCTACAGATCGTACATTGACCTATCACTTAAAACCTTTGTAGATATTTTGTGTTGATTTATCAGAGGAATTGGACAAGACAAATCTCTACACGAAGGATAAGTTTGTTTTAAATTAAATACAGTATTAGCACATATACATACTCAATTTCATGTACGTATGTGCTTAAACATGTTGAGCATTATCAAAATGGTACATTGCAACTGTTATAATATTAGAGCATGTTCTTTAGAAAAAAAGCTCTTTTAAACGGTATCCAGGATACCGTTCCAGTTTTGTAAAAATTATATCCTAACATCTAATCTCTCTCTCTTGTTGTGTTCTTTATAACATTATTGATACTTCACAACCACTTGATCAGAGCATTTTACACTGTAGTTCCCATTCAGTACGTACAATTTGGAGGAATGCAATTGAATTGTTTGTGTACAATAAGCATCTCTTTAGCCCAAAACATGAGTTTGGTGTAATTGCACTTCGAGATGCAGCCATCTGGGTAAGCCACGCCCCCTCTTGAATGCAGCTGTGTATATGACACTGCCCAGTCAATGTTCACAACAGAACTGAATCAAATCTTTACTTTGTAGTCATTAGATTTTACTGATGATCCAGAGGCTGTCTGTAAGCATGTCAATGACCTTACCAGTTGTGGAGAAATGTATCCATCTTTTGGTGAGTACGTATATCATATGTACATGGCTATGTAGCTAGTACAAGTGGGGAAACAGGGAGGGAGCATTGCTGTGGCAATTGTAACTCAGTGACAGAGCACTGATGGTCATAACCAGCTGTCCTGGGTTCAATTCCCAGCAATTGCTCTTTCATGTTTTCCCTCTTTTAGACTTTTAAGCATGATTATAAGTACTTGTGGTTTGATTATCACTTTGATTATTCATGCATAGCTTTAGAATATATTGAATCGTAGTACACTCATTGTCAGTTGAGGTATCTACTGAATTACCATTATATATACTATGTATAATTGGTAATTTTATATATGTCTCTATTGCAGATATAACTTCTCTCTATTCTACAATGTACGTGAGCCCCTCTTACAAGTCCATTATGCAGTTTGTGTTGATAATTGTAACATATGATTGAGTGGCAGTTCTTACTGTCAATACATGCAGACTTGAGAACGTGAAGCTTCCCAGTGCTGACTGCACAGATCCTCCTTATGTGGTTCGGGTGATCCTCATGTATGGAAGATCCTTCTCAACGCCTGTCTACAAGGATTTAGATGTACAGAAGTGTAACACAATATTCAGGTCTTCATACTATGTATGTACCTTTAACTTTGTGTCATTTCTCGTCCACTAGGCCTATGAGAAACTGATGAGGTGTCCCTTCTTCTTCTTGGATGTCTTTTACACACATGCCCCTCCTTCACAGAAGAATGAATGTGAAGTTAGTGCTTCTCTGTTTGAAAAAGGTCTTAGAAAAGAAGATCACATACTCACTATATCCATAGACTAACCAACATACGTGTAACATATGTTGGTTAGTCTATGCTATATCCAGATATCCAGGTCTAGGTTGTCTATATTGTGCTAACATCAATACCAAATTTTGGTATAGTACTTCCATATACAGCTTCAATATTGTTTATTATCAGTTCAAAGTATATAGAGCACATACGTACATACATATACAAGTAAATTTTTTCCTTAGAGCACTTTTGAAGTGTTAGCTGATATATATCCAAAGCCTCAGGCAATGGTCATAGATGTGTCCAAGAATGCTACAAGGATATTTGACCAGATGGCAAAACTTCTTGGCCATCCTTTGTTAAGAATGACACAAGCCAAGCAAGACTTCAAACTAGAAGTATCAAATGATTGATAATAATTCTCACGGTGCATAGTGGAAAGTGTATTTATCTGTACCATTTTGATTTAATGTGTTCTATATATTTATTTATTTATAGTATTAATTTGTTTAATGCCCATGCATGGTTTTCTGTGAATATAGAGATTTGGGATTGAAGAAGTATATATAACATACTCATGGACATCAATAAATTATAAACTACGAGTTTCAGAAAATGTTAATATTTGTTTCTTTCTAGCCATACAATTAGCTATTTGGATATTTATGTACAGTGTTGAAACTAGCTCAGGCTCACTGACATAAAGTTTTGAAGTTTGAAAACTGCAGCCACAACAATGATTCCATTAATACGGTGGTTTGATATTTGCGTTTTTTAACGTTATTTCAAATTTTATTACTTTGGAATTTGATTGGCCGGAAGATCCACACACCTTTGAACACTATAGTAAACAAAATCTCTAAATAAATATACGCACACACATAGGTAATACACATTTACTCTATATAAAAAAGTTCAGACACTTTCACAGACACTTTAGGTTTCAAATAACTAAATATAAAGTATTGGGACATCAAACTAAAAACTTGACTATAATGAGAGTCATATCATCTCGCTTAGCACATGAAGCTGATAAAGTCCTTCTCCATTCGTCTCTTGCATTGATGCCATCCAAATAGGTATAGATATGCATCCGTGCTATCCTATTGATTACCTCCCCTGCCAGGTTTCTGCCCTCTCCATCACACTTCTTTATAACGCTAAGCAGTTGGTGGTAAATGAGGTCCAGATTGTTACTATCAGTGTCCAAAGTGGCAGCTAATGTCTTATAGACACCATCAGTCATCAATACGAGGTACCTCCAGGTGGGGTCAAAGGTCACTCCTTCAAAAAGATAGGGCTTGGCAGTCCCAGGGGGACCTGTAGCAGCACTGATGGATAACACACATGAATAATCTAAAACACCATTTTTTAATATGCTATAAATAAAGGCTTATAGAGAACTAAATCCATGCAGAGAGAGCTTTGGATAAGGATACAAGATTTTTCTCCTTCTTTTTCCTTCTTCTTTACTGGGCCAGATAACTGTTTCTGGGAATTACACCATCACTACTGCTAGCCCTATACAAATACCTAACAGCGCTTGTAGTTGGGACATACTTTAGCACATCTACATCTTTATAACCCTCTTTCAAATTGTAATCCCCAATCGATCTAGTGTTCTCCTGAGATCCAAGTCTCTTATTTTTCCTCAATTCCTGAGGATTAAGGTTAAGTCTTGCAAGTCTGTCTAGCTCAACTAGATTGTCTGTGGAATGATCCACTGAGAGATTGGCGTAGCTTCCATTGTTAAAAAAGAGCACAGCTCTTGAATCTCCAACATTAGCTGCATACAGCTTGTTACCATACATCACAGCTACCACTGCTGTAGTACCCCCCTGAATGAGCTTGTCCAATTCCTGCAATCTCATCACTTCTATGGGAAATCGCTGGAGAGCTTCAAATGATCTTAAGCCCTAATTACCCGGACAGATAGAAAGGAATATAATGATGTATATGACGATTTAAATGATAAACATGATAAATAGCACATGCATGATATAAACTCCATACTCATGTGCTGTTCCCTGATATTTGGGTGGGGCAATGCGTGCATATTTACATATGTATGTCCATTGTGTAACAATTAGATAGTTAATATAATGGTCATCGGAACGAGCTCTCACTTACATCCACTCTATTTTGAAGAGCTTTCTTTTCCAATATTTCAGCATTCCTTTTATCAAAAAATCTCTTGTCCGTTGACAGGAAGACTTCCTCCAGGACTTCAGGAATTTGGGAGAATATAGTATGTCCGTTTACGATATTATTCCAACTCTGAGATTTGAAAAACTCCTTAAACTCCTGAGTGGCGTGAATCACCGCCTTCTCCCCATCGTGGCCGTCCATCACTCCGAAGCACACAGCACGATCATTTGTACTGACTACAAAGTTCCTATCCTCTTTAGGATGCATCTCTGCAGTAGTGAACGACACTCGAGTCCCATCGTATCGAGAATTAACTAGTTCGCCAATTGTGTATTGGTAGCGGATCCTTTTCGCAGCCATTTTTATTATTAGGGAAATTCCACGAATAAGTCCCTAACACATACGTAAGTTATATATATACCTAAAAATAGAAGCATCATACAGCTATAGTTCATTTCCAAATCAAACAGGGGTCGAATCCTTTTCTATGTCAGAAGTTTGATTCTTCATTGTAACTTTCAAAACAACTAAGGTCATATCATCACGCTTACAGAGTGCAGCAGGTAGAGGTAGCTTCTGTGGGTCCTTCACATTCTCCTTGAAAGTCTGCTCCAGTTGAGTAGAAAGGTCCTTTACAATAGTCTCAGCTAGTTTTGAATCATCTGAATTATCCAAATCCGTTGGTTTGTCCTTTATGACTTTCCATATTGTGTCAGCAATGGTATCTTTGGAGTCTTTGACTGCTTCTTCAGCTTTGTACACACCATCGGTCATCAGGACAACATAATAAGGAGACCCCTCTTGCTCGAGAGACACTTTCTTGACAAATGGTTCTGCTGTCCCAGGAGGTTTAAGTGCTTTTCTATTCATTAACACAATAAAACAAATTCCATTTCAATTTCAATTTCAAATTCTATTTCACTTAATACATATTGCACTCTAAAATTATGGCAATTCAAAGTTACTTTTGAATGGACACCTTTTAATGTTTAAGTGTCTAAAAATGCAGTTGGATTGGGTGTCTCTAGTTGGAGATGCAACCATTTTAACAAACTGTATCTTATTTAACACTTAAAATGCCAACAAAATTCATGTATAGCACTGAATATCTATGGCTGTAATATACATAGGGTTAATGTACTTAAGGAATCAAGTCAAACCCACGATAGGACATCCACATATTTATAGCCTCTTTTGAGTGAGTAATCTCCAAAAGAACGAGTGTTCTCGTGGCTCCCAAGTCTACCATTCCTCTGCAGTTCATACCGATCCAGTCTTAGCTTCTCAAGCCGTACTAGTTCACTTTCAGTGTCTGTTGTGTGATCCTGTGTTAAGAGTTCCTTACAGCCATCCTGCTTATACAGGAATGTCCTAGAGTCCCCAATATTGGCAGAGAATAAAAGATTCTTTTCAACATTAATTAGTACAATGGCTGCTGTAGTTCCTCCCTTTATGAGCTCCTCCAAATCCTGTAGTTGCTCAGTATCCACAGTATATTTCACATATGCCTCGTACGAGTTCAGGCCCTTAAGACAATACAACATTTATGTAACATTTGCTAACAGTGAACTACTTACAGCGGTAATAGACCAACTTCTAATTTCTGACAAATTGCTTCTCTTTCTTTAATAAATCTTTTCTTAGATTCAAAGAATGATTCATCAGTATTTAGAAAACATTTGATAATGGAGTCCTTATCAATGTTGTCCTTTGTTTCTCGTAATAGCTTTACCAATGTTTCTTTCACAAAGTCAACCGCTTCATTTCCGTCATGTCCATCAAGGACTCCAAATAATTGCCACCCATTACCTATGTCTCCATCAGCAATGACACGGTCTTCGTTGTAATGTGTCTGTATATGCTCCTGGGCTGGGTGGTTAGCATTAAAACGAATATTTTCGAGGGAATAATCACTTTTTGCGACAGCCATTTTTGGGGCTAACCCGCTGCCCCGCCTCTGCCTTGCGTAACCCTAAGCATCCGCCATGTTGATATTAAATGGTGTCAGAGATTAAAAGTTAAGTACATATACATTTCTCATGAACCTTTCACATATTGGTGGAAGTAATATTGAGCTGCAAGAATTAAATTATCATATATCTTGTAAGAATGTAAGGATAAAATTTAAGGACAGAATATTGTTCAACATGTAATTGATATATAGAGATGCTACATACTATAGTTATACATCTTTGTGTGATGATGCTCTTATGAGGTGACTGAAAATACTCTCATCCAATAATTTTCTTCTATAATGACTGGGTACCTGGATATCGATGTTACTGCATAGCTGTATGATCAATAGCATCAAAGAGGTTAAAATCTCAACATTATCAAGTAGAAGTAGATTTTGCTAGACTAAATACTATAAAAGTATTAACGATATACAGACCTCTTGATGTTCTGAAGTACTGCATGAGGCAATTGTACATTCTCTTCTAACTTGAAGACTCCCTCCTAATCGGAGATATTAGTCAATACAGGCACATAGATGCGGAGGAACGAACGTATAAAATTATTAAACACACATATATTAGATAGCACGCAGTCGACGAATTTTATTTTACTGCATATCTATACGTACTCAGAGAAATAAGCGCATGCATGTATTATGTAGAAACAGCTAATGTCAAAACGATGCTAGCGCAACCTAACGTGTAGCGAAAGGGAATTTCATATATACCAACCTTTTCGGCCGTTTATCCCAAATGTTCCTTTAGAATGGATACGCCTTTTGCTAATATTAGAAAGAAATCTTGCAAAATTTGGCATCTCCACAATACAAGGCCCTCGACAAGGCCTAGGGGTCGTCCCTTAAATAAAATGGCTGCACAAATATAATCATAACGAATGTATAAAAATTCGAAAAGGGCAAAACATTCAATTGTCCATTATGTCTTAAGTAATGATCTCAGAAATCTAATAGTGACTAATAAATTTAGTGCTCTAAATCATTTGTGATTGAGAGTTCCCTCCCTCCTTGTCTAGATGTAGGAGAGACATTCAGCAGGCTGACAGCCCACCATCCAAAGGAAGGGTTATGCAGTTGATTGACGCTGCCTTGTCACTTAACAGGAACAATATAGCATCTGTAACATCACTGATTTCAACAAGTCTTCCAGGGCCAAGTGGAATCCTCTTGTTCAGCCATTCTACTCTCACAGGATCCTTCAGCACCATCCTTCCCAAATCAGTAAGTACCACTGTAGGATTGACGGCATTCACTCGAATGTTGTGCTTCCCTAACTCCATTCCCATCACCTTGGTCAACATATCCAAAGCAGCCTTCGAGGAAGAGTACACTGAACGCTTCACTCCGGCCACCAAACTGGATACACTGGACACATTAACGACGGCGCCACCTTCACCTCTATCAACCATTCCTTTAGCTATTGCCTGCGTCAGGAATAATGGCGCCTTCACGTTAATGTCCATCATATTGTTGTACGCCTCCACTGTCACGTCAAACAGGTTCAGGAGCTGTGCCACTCCTGCATTATTGACCAAAAGGTGAATTGAACCGATATTCTTTACAGCCGCTAAAGTCGCATCCAAGTCTCTGAGATCGACGCATATGGTCTTGATCCCTGGCAGTTCCTTCTCCAAGCTAGTTAGGTCCGACTCGGTCCTACTGAGAGCAATAACCTCAGCATTACAGGCTACAAGAGCCTTGGCTACATCGCGACCTATTCCTTTACCAGCTCCAGTTACCAGAGCTCGTTTTCCGGAGAAATCGTAACTTGCAATTGCTACTTCTTTAGCCCCAGAACTTGTCCCAGCACTAGTTGGCTCACTGGCAGCCATTTTATACCAAAATCGAACTCCCGGAAGCTCCAACTGATATAGATGATAATATTATATTGATGTGTGGAAGTTGATTACACATGGTAAATTGAAATTGTTTACATTTGGCAAATAAAAATGCGGCTATGAAATCCAGTGATCACTGATTGTCATCTTAACATAGCTCTTGCAATTGATTAGCCCCACAAATGTATATATATAGTATTTAAGGTTGTGTTTGGGATAATAGTTTCAGTGATTATCCATTTTTTCTTTATAATAATGTTGTATTATACGTGCTAAATCATAATCACAGTTTTGTAATTTTGTAATTAAATTTGGACATGTTAAAAGCGTTTACGTAGTACAAATAAAGATACAGTTAGTGGTAACTAAAAGGCTTCATCTTTAGGAACACACTTCAACTGAAGAAATGACTGGAGCTGCCCACCAACTCTTCCAGTCTAATTAAAACCATGGAGATTCTAATATCAATACAGTTTTACTTATTAAGTATTCCCAACTCACAGAGTTTAGTGGCTGAGTCTCTGCAGGTGGTTCCACAACTCTTCCGATCAACATTCCATAGGTTGGGAGACTACAGAAAGATTGCAACAACATTTAATCAAACAATTTGATTTATCATTACCATTATGCAAAACAGACGTTGTTGATTTAAATTTATCTTCGTATTTCTTGAAACTGTTCCTATCAAGAAAAATCCTCTTTTTAGGTTCATTTGTAACAGCACAATAAATATTGGGATCTTTTGTGGGTACAAACAAAGCCAGGTCTCCACGTTGGTAACTATGAAAATAAAACACAATGAATAATTAATTGAGTGCCAGCATACATATGTGCATACATATTCAATGCATGTTGCATATGTATATGTATATGTAGGACATAAACACTTTATTTAAACAAGTAACACAGCTCATCTGAAATCTATCTTTACAGTCTCAGTCTTCAGAGGATGTTGGTATGTAGTATATTACAATACAGAAGCACTCACTTTGAGGTTAGCTTCACTAAGCAGTTATTTAAAGGCTTTTCTTCTGTTGGAACTACATTTTCAAACAAATTTTATGCAGTCATAAATTCTCCTAAAGTTGTTAAATCATGATACGTACCTCTTGAGGCACTAGCTGAAGTAGTACTCAATTCCAAACGAGACAAGTGAGTTATCATCTCCTTGATTTCCACCGTCATGGTAGCAACTGTCTTACTTGGTGAAGCTTCACTAGGTACCACAACAAAGCTCTCCATAGTCTTAGGCTGAGCTACATCAACAACAGACTCCTCTTGACCTTCTCTCTCTGCCAACAACCTGTTAAGCAATCAATAATAACATTCTGTGCAAATGAAAATCATATATCTACATACTTTCTTAGCTGTTCCGCTATTTCACACAAAGTGCTCTCTTCAGAAGGCGGTCCATTCATAGTAGATTCTTCTGTCGATACCTTTAGTGTTTCTTCGGGACCACTCTCTTGAACATCATCCTTCTGCAAAGAAGGCTGAAGAAATAAAATGGCTTTCAACACATAATTCTTACACAATCAATATTATATCCAATCAATTATTCAATCAATCAATTAACCATCCTCAGTAGGAGGTCACTGTTAAGTACAGTAGTAAAATGCTAAATTTATAGACTGTTCTGCATAATAATATCCACTTGGATATATACATTAAACAGACATGCAGTATACATTTCTATACTCCAGAGGTGTCACCAACTCCTGCTCACTTGATTTGTAAGCCTCATCACTTGTGATTCAAGCTGTGTAATTTTCTCTGTCTTTTTTGCACATTCTGCACAGTCTTCTATTCACAGATAATATGCACTTTGGGAGAGTTGCTACACTGGGAATGTTACACTAGACCTACCAGCCACATCTTTCTTTTCTTCTGAGTTTGACAGTTCAATCACTACTGTACCACCTTCTACACACTGTGCACACATACAAGTAAGCATATTCCAAGCAGCTCTATCAGTCACAAATGTTAGGTTCCGTACCATATTGGACATGTGTCTCTGAATCAAGGTAAAGGTATTCTCCTGGTTCTGTTGCACTTTCAGCATGAGGTCAGTAGCTTGTTCTTCCAAAGGGTTGGCTTGCAATAGAGAGCTACTAACAATTCTCAACAGCTCCACCACATGACTATGAAATGTATTAGTAACACATATAAATATTATATACGTACGTATATGGCAGACATGAAAGGAGGCTAGGTTTCCATGGTTACCGGTAGTCCTCAAGGATGTGCTGAAAGGTCTTTTCAACGTGACTTCGCAGTTGAAAATGTACACAAGTTGCAGCATCTACAATTTTTTGCAGCTACACACAACACAGGATGAAGAAACTCATGATATCCATCAGGCATCAGTGTTAACAGCTCTTAAGACCCACTTCCACACTTGGTGTAGTAACAGCATCATTCCTTAATCTCCTCAACTCTGTTTCATAGTACGAGTGCTGGAAAGTCACATCTTTCAAGGATTTACTTGACAGGACTTCCAAAGTGTCTGAATAATTTCCTAGACCCTTTGTTAACTATGGAGAATAGAATAAACAAGATGGATATACATAATACATATGTATTTAAGGATGTTGGTAAGTGATGACAATTGGAATTACCTCTGAAAATGCTCTCTCAAGGTTCTCTAGATCTTCTTCAGCACTTAGGGCGTGTTTTTTAGTGTCCTCCATTATCCCCAGCAATGCTATATTCTGCCTCTGACTGTAAGGAGATGCACACAGTAGCAATTATATGTACTTTTCATATACAAATTGGCAGTTGTCACTTGGTAACTGCCAAATTTTGGGTTACAAAGTCAGACATGTTTTAAATATCAGCAGTGTGTACATACCGGTATACACCTCAGTTTGCACAACTAGTGCTGGACTACAGAATATCAGTATGAGCAGACATACCTTTGTATCCCAGCTGAAATGGACCCAGCAGACTCTACTACTGAACCTTCCACACGTCTCAATCTTGCAGCATGTTCCCTATAATGTTTCAGTGACAATGCCCTGCAATCAGACAAGAGACTCACTAGACTACACTGTGACTACTTGTAATGGCAGCTCATTAGTGATACTCCATACATAGCAGATCCTTATATGGTAGCTACCAAATTTTGGGCTACAAAGTTAGACATTATTTATCACATACATAAGAAGCAACAATGTGTGTAAAACTGAAGTGAGTGAGTTTAGGTATAAACTGTTTGCGTAGAAGACATGTTCAATTGTGTAAACATACAGAGTGACACTATTTCTTAATGGAATCTATTGCAGTTGTAAGATCTGACTCTATAGAAACTACACACACAATACTTTGTTATAGAGCGCCTTACCAAATATTTCTTATTCCTTTCAGCTGCCTCTTCTGAAGAGCACCCAGCCCATTCCCAGAACTGCTAAGCAACCTGGCCACTATATCACCAATCTTCTTCTACAGAATTCACACAACTCAACAACTAAATTATATCTGAACACATTAGAGGATGATGAACCAAAAACTGTTACATAATAAAGATTGCCAAGAGAATAGTATTATTTATTTGTGTAATGTATAATATACATGTACATAGCATTATTATGTATTGTCATGCGCATACATACATACCCCACTAGTGACATTTGGCAGCTTGCTGAGGTGTGAACCTACAGAAGGGGAAACAGAGGTCATATAATGTACTATATTAATGTGCTGAGGTCTATAATGTACTATATTAATGTGCTGAGGTCTATAATGTACTATATTAATGTGCTGAGGTCTATAACGTACTATATTAATGTGCTGAGGTCTATAATGTACTATATTAAATTATATAATGTGCTATGTTACTGAGGTCCACTGTGCAAGGTCCAGTATTAAGTAAGTGTGTACCTGCATCATCCACACATTTGATACTTGGCTGCATTTTAGAGAAATCATCTTCTGTACTGATACAGTATAAGACTTCATCCTGCAACAAATAGGGTTTGAGGTAGTCTTGAAATACAATAGAGGCATACTACACTCTAGAGTGACTTACCTCCTCATTCTCCTCACTCCCCACAAGATCAGAGAGGTCGTAGGAGTCTTTGGTCCATGGAGTGACACAAAACTGGCAACTTTCACTAAACAAGATCAGTTTTTCCTGTGGTATCTTCTTCAAGGCAGATATCTTCTGATACAGGTCTTGCAAACTGAATAATGTTATGGCACCAATGAATAGGATAGAATAATGAAATGAATAGAATATTATATGGAAAGTGAATATTATCAGGTTTAGCAACATGTCCTTGCTACGGCAGCTGTTTCACTGGAAGTCGTGCTTAATGTAATACTATACAGGCTACAGCTACTATACACACACACATATATACGAACTTTGAGCAATCTGATATGTTGACGCGTTCAACTTCACCAGACATTCCATCCACCAGTTCAACATTGTTCTTTGTCAGCATGCTCACAGCTTCAAAGAATCCTTGAAAGCTCATTCTGTCTTTAGGGTTGACCTTTAGGAGCTGTACCAACAGTTTGGTCACTTGAGCTGCAAATTCCCTATAACCACATTCCAGCATGTGACGGCACTCACAACAATTGTACTATACTTACTATTAGTACTTACCTTGAAATTCTGTCCTGAACGTCTGTGGGCAACTCGTGGATGTACCTAACAGGATAGGAGTTCCTCTCAAAGGCAATGGCATCACCTTTCTTCTCCAAAATAGGAAGAATCTTTTGCAAAACCTACATCAGGCAAGAGAGACAGAAATCAAATGAAAGACTACTACTTTCTGTTACTAGTACAAAATACTCACAGCATAAAATCCACACTGACCCACAAGGCACTTGTAAAGAAGAGCTCCAATGCTCCAAAGATCCACTTTAGCATTGTAAGGCTGCAAACCATATTTAAAGACACACGCACTCAGCCACAGAGAAATGTACAGTTAACAATCATAGATACAAGGATACCTAATGTATTACCAGTGACAGATGTAGGTGTCACAGCAAGCAATGAGGGAGAGATATAGCAAATCTGACTTAATTACCATCCAAAGTTCTATAGGCTTTATCCCAAGTCATAAGTCTGGTAATTGTGACTTGTGTACTTTTATATGACTCCTTAAGTAATAGGTATACCCTTCTTGCATTTTTGTGGGATAATGCATTGTATAATATCATATATTTATTCAAGTCCTAGACCAAGGTACTATAAATGTTGTTAATTCATGCAAACTTACAGTTTTTCCATCAGTCATAACACAATGCAGTGCTTCTGGTGCCTATAAACATACAAGACAAGATACATACCGAATTACCAATAGAAAGTATGTGAAGGGGTTAACAGGTTGGGGCCTTACACTGCCAGCAAACTGACCAACTCCCTAACTGCAGACAGAGACTGACTATACTCAGTACATACAATCCTTCACTAGTAATGCTATCAACAAAATGGTGGTTATACTTACCATAAAGACTGGCGTTCCGGCTAGAGAATGCAGATCTATTGTCTTTTTGTTTCCTTCATCCTTATAGTATCTGGCGAAACCAAAATCTGCAATCTTAAACTACAAACATTGTAAGGATGTAGGGTAAACACTAAATTACTGCAAAGCATTCACTTGGAACATGTTATTGTCAAAGTAATGTCACCTGCATCTTCTGTGTTACTGGATCTATCTTCACAAGAATATTCTGTGGTTTCAGATCTCTGTGGACAATATTCCTGTTTTGTAGGACCTTCATTCCTTCAGCTTTAATAGATGCACACAATAACATAGCGGTAAACATAAATATATGGACGTGTACATATTCCTACTAGCTAATATTGGGTAGCATATAGTACACTGTTTAGACCCTTCAATTGAGTATTTTGATAAAAAGCTCTATCATTTAACCCATTAAAACTATATTCATACATAACCCCATTATAACTATATTCATACATCACCCCATTATAACTATATTCATACATCACCCCATTATAACTAAATTCATCCCTTACCCATTATAACTATATTCATGACTTACCCATTTGCAAAAGAAACAATTTTGTTTCTTTTTGTCCAAATGAAGACTTCTTGACATAATATTCCAAGTCAAAATCACATAATTCAGTGAAGAGTATTAAATCTCCTGAAGATTTCTGAATACAAGTAAAACAAATACTGACTGTTAGGACAAGAGGCTAGCAGTGACTCACTGGTATAGGGGGGTACTACTAATACAGCTATACTAGGCTTAGATAATGGCATATCCTTCAGAGATGTTTGTCAACTCACCACATCGTGCCACAACCGAACTACATAAGGACAATCCTTTAAGTCCCTTAAGATGGAGATTTCTCTCATCATGTTCTCAACTGCCTTTGGATCATTAATTCTCTCTTTCAAGACATACTTGACAGCAATATCAGCCGCACCCATGTTATCCTACAGAAGGAGGAGAAGCATACATAGAATGACTGAACAAGGCAGATTGAAGCCTTTAAGGTAATGACAGCTGGAGTGGGCCCAGCTTTGATGGGTGGAGCATGGGACAAACTGTGAAATGATTTCGTATGTTTAGATACAAAGGTATCACTTGTGTGGTACAGTTCACAAAAAGGTAACACAGTTACTGAACAAAGGAAATGAACTACACAATATATGTTAGTTAGTCATTACTGCAATTCCTTCAGTGTCAGATGACATAATGATCATATAAGGATAATTGTTTACTTCCATGCAATTAAGATAGTAATCATGAGGACTACCTATCACTGCTTAATCCAACACATCCTATAAATGTAACTCTTAAATTAATGAAGGCAAAAATTCGCCTAATTCAAAAGTATCAACAGTCAAATCCTTTTAAAAAAAGGATATTAAAAAATTATTATTAGATAGTGGCCATCAATGTATGTGATAGAGTCTAAATCCTGT
Source organism: Chondrosia reniformis (assembly GCA_947172415.1). NCBI lineage: Eukaryota > Metazoa > Porifera > Demospongiae > Chondrillida > Chondrillidae > Chondrosia > Chondrosia reniformis. The sequence goes on from OX359192.1 coordinate 6,204,975, forward strand.
TGTCTATTGTTTGTTTCATTTACACTAACTGTATTGTAGGCTACAGCTAATGAATATAGTTTCCTTTCGATTGTTCACTCTAATTATAGACTGTATATCGACAAGCGTAAGAATACATCTCTAGATCTGGGGAGGTAGCAGCACACGTAGAGATCGTTGAGGATTATATGACCAGTAGTTAAGTGGACCTCGGATTGAGCTAATCCAACGAACAAGGACACTCGAAGTGGGGTTCAAGAATACTTCGGCGCTTCTTAGTTGTTTATCAATAAGCCCCCAAACAACTATTGTAGTAAAAATCGTTCCTTTAATAATTCGTAGTAACACATACAAGTGCAGAGTGTTTCCTAAACATGTGAATCGACCGACCTTACTCCATCCCAAATAGACCTTGCCGTACGATCCTTCTCCTAGCTTCTGTGAGTGAGACCAGGTGTAGCCACACATGCCAAAGATGTCAGAAGTAGGGAAGTCTGACTGTTTCGGACGAGCCCTGGCGAGCATATTGGTTCGATGCTACTAGTACAAGTATCCTGGAATATCATAGAACCGGGCCTTTATAAATAGGGAATATGGACGGGGATTTACGCGAGTTGAATTTTTAGCATCACACGAGGGATGACGTAAACTCCATAAATGGACAAGTGTTTACTTCCATGCGATTGATGTAACTAGTAGTAAATTAAGAGGATTTCCTTTCGCAGTTTATGGAAGGCTGTTAATCCTGGTAAAGCAAGTACAGCCACAAATTAGGCAATTCTAAAAATTACAACATCTCATCCATGAAGACATATTATGCATCAACGTATATAGCTAATTGCAATATCAAAACTCAAGCCCTGTTTAAGGAGAAATTGAAAGAACATAGATTGTATAGACACTAATTGTCAATTATATGTATTTTTTAAATTTTGTTGTCTATTGAATTATTTGTTTATCAATAGTATAAATAGATGTAGTATATGAAGCTTTCATTTTATTTGATGCCCAAAGAATACTGCCTTCGATAAAGCAGTTGTGTACATATACGCACATGTAAAACTTATAATTAGTCATATGACCATCATGCAAGATAAAGATCTGCAACTGGCCTAAAGACCGCTCTCAGGACATGAATGAGTTATTACAACAATCTTATATAATTTGAGCAAGTATAAAAATTGAAATTTAAAAATATATATATTAAAAGAAACAACCATGCAATTAATATAGCATGTAGATTTATTGTCAAAATCATTGTTCAATCTTGCTAATTCTATAGTTGATTTCAGTACATATTCTATTTCTAACATTTCTCTCAAAGTGGGGAAACCCTGCAACTGGATGAATACCTCTTTAGTCTGAGAAACCTCTTGATGTTGAACATACAACCTTTCTTGTCCTTCTTAAGAGAGGTGGAGGCAGTGGGAATTTCTGAAGCTGTACAGCAATGAAGCTGCACATTGGATTGAGCACTTGATAATTCTTCTATTCCATTCCAACAAATTTTTGGCTTCATTATTGGTCTTCTGTTGGAAGTTTGGACTTCCAAATCCATGATATCTAACCGTGGCTTTAAGAATCTATTTTCTTCTTCAATTTGAGATTCAGAGTTAATTTCATGTAGGGTAACCTCCTGAAAATCGTGAGTATTGAAATAGCTGTCAAGTGACTGAATACTCTCATTTAGAGTGATGATACTTAATTGAGAAAAGGAATCTGTTGTTCTAGTAATATCTGACAAAAGAGCAGTGGATTTTATACAATCACGAGTATAAGTATTTCCTTTTGGAGCTGCCTGGATTGTTACATTAGCATCACATACTATTCCACTGTCGTATTGCGTTGTCAATGGCCAGTACTCTTGGCAATCCTCAACAACTGACGTACAGCTGCTACTAGCGCTAGTTAGAGGCGAGTCATAGACAAATGCAGGCTGTCGCGAGCTTCGTGGATACACATTCTCTTCATCCATGTACCAAATGCTTGGTATTTTAAGGGCTTCCTTTCTGCTAGTCTTGGGAACGGTTGGTGTTCCGCACGGATGACTATCAATCTGCCAGTTCCATCTTTCGGCATCTTCCCACGGGAACGATCCTTTTGGGGCTAGTACCATTTTTCGTTTAATAGGTTCGGGTACCACGATCTGATCTAACAGCTTTTTTACTGAATTTGGAATTGCTCCGTGTTTCTTCATTGGATCTTTCCGCATTTTGTTGATCCACGACTTAAGACGACGTCTTTGGATTACAGTTTGAAGTTTCTCGATGATCTTCATGGCCAATACACTCAAAATAAGCAACTTTGTAGTGATCAAATTAATAAGGTATCTCTTCACACTCACTGAATAAAATTTTCTGCAGAATAATGAGTGGTCATACCAAGGCGAAATTCAATTGGTTGACGTTGTCGCCATGGTTTTAATTTTTCAAAATTGCAAATAGCCAATGGCAGTTTAATAATACAGCAAATCTACTTTTCGAGTCAACGAGTGCTCACAAATTGAGACAAGATCATTTGCATGCGTCCTTCAAAAAGAACCCTGGCGTCCTTCATTAATAGAGATCGAGAAAATTGGTACCAGAAAATTACTAACTAGGCCCAGCTAGCTATGGCCCTATATCTCATGCATATGTGTGTGTAATATATTATACAGCCATATTTAGGGCAGCTGAAACTACCATTTGGACATATTATGTAGATAGTAGGTAGTTGACAGTGAACAGCTGTAATAGATAATTATGCACTTATATGTAAGTCATTCAACAACAATTGACAATTGTCAGGTGACTATAATTATTTAGGTGAAGCTACTGCTTGACTAGGTACACATGCATGAAGTTAACTTCATTGAGTGACAGCCATGCACATGAACAGTACTTTGTCCTATTAGAAACATTAATTTCCAGGAACTTCCCCTTGTTGTCATGGAAACCATAATATAGATAAGAGCTCATACAAAGGTTTCATGTAAATGTCTAATTATAGATGCACATGCACCTAACACACACTCTTAACAAATATGTAGAGGATAGTACATGAAGGGAGTTTATTTATTTGTACACTATTCAGTCTGTATCATTTATACACTGTTTGGGGTGTTTGTTAATCCTGTATGGGAAAACAATAAAATGTATCTGTATAATAAGTTAGACACGGTTTTCTAAAAATAATGAAACAAGAAAGTGATATTCTACTATAGCTTTTTCAGTCTATTCTATTTACTTTAGCCTCATACCATAAAGGTTACCATAAAGGTTAAAGTCAACAAAATGATTTATTCTTGACAATGATTTCACTTTACTAATACCAGAGGGCAGTCAAAGTACAGTAGGATAGAGTTGTTGCCATGGTTATGTACATGAGGTACTATTGCCAAATGTATCCAGCATACAGTAACCAAGGCAACATGTATACCAAAGCCTCACTTGTTAATATTATTGACAATTACATACACACAACAAATGATAACTACAAAATAAAGGTGTACAATGATTAGTGCAGTAAGTTAAGGTTGCTATAGGCTTTCATCTTCCCATGCAGTATAGAGCATTGTAATTCTTTAGTTTAAGGGGGGATTACAAATGTCAAGTTTATAACAAGATGGCATTGTAACTCCCAAAGAAGTTGTTATTCAATTGTGTAGTGCATACTCAGACCCAAAACATGTTATTGCATCAACCACTGTCATGTGCTGTTACAGTGAAACAGTTAAACATAGAAGTCTTAATGATAATTTAAAAGTCTACAAAATTCTCTACCTATAGTAGTCACAGATAGGTCCTGTTAAAAGGACATGCACATAAAGTACACACACTACATCACCTTTACATCAGCAAATTAATGTTTGCTTCTTCATGTACATCAATTAATAATGACTTGGGGGAGAAACTGTCTGATTTACATAGGGATCAGCTGTCTAGGTGAAGATACCACTTGATTTACATGTGTGAAGTTTGTTTTACAATTGAGAGCCATATAAACTATTGATTACTATATCTCCATTTGAATGGTTGCCAGGGACCTGCACCTGGTTGTTATGGAGACTTTTCTATAATGGTATATAGGCTATACAGAAGCAAACAAGATGTACACTGTAAGCACATATAGACACGGTGAAATGACACCTCGATCAGATGACCAGCACTGTATCCCAAATGAGTGTAGCCATAACTACTAGGAGCTGGAATGGACCCTAAATCAGGTATACCTGATTGAATTTAATCTAGGTCATAGAATAGTAAAAACAAATAGATTATCTAAGTAGCTACAGAACCAAGTAAATATTTAACAGTTTTACAATTTACGTACTAACTAATGTTAAAGCCAATAAATCCATTCAAATGCTAAATCTGTTAGTCCCATTGAACAAAAATTGTCCAGATCCTTTACAGTTGTCACTGCTGATTACATGCATATTCTTCCCTTGATCCAATACCTTCCTTAACTCTCTTTACCACTCGAGTGGGTTTTAAGCCAATAGCTTTAGTGGTTCCTTACCACTTAGTCCTTCTTCTTTCTTAATTGGACATGTTGCTAGGTAACTGACATTTGACAATTCTTCTGTGTGAAAATAAATTAAAAGTATAGACTGCACGAAAAGCCATATACTTGTGTAATCAAATGTTACTTCATATAAATTATAAATTATACTTGATGTACAAATTACATTTTGAACAGTCTTACAAGTATTCTTATATAAGGTAAAAATGCTGATTAATATTATGTTAATCATAACAAAAGAAAAACATCTATTATAGACTTTATTTAAAGCGGCTATATAGTTTGTATGATTTCCTAAACAAAATGACCTACCAATCAGTTTTAACGCATGTTCGCCAATAGGCTAGGCAAAATCTTCAGTAGCAACGGCCATTTTGGATTCACAAATTGATTGAGCAATAGGAATACCGGTGGTGAAAAATAGGGGTGATACACAACTCGCTAGTCTGCGTTTGCTCATATACAGAAGATGCAAAATTGTGGCACTTAGTTAAAACATCTGTATCCTTGATTTTCAATGTCCTGTGTTATGCATAAAACATGCCGCTTGATTCATGCGCTCGCAAGAGCTTGTACATAAAAGATCACTGCTGAAATAATCAAATACTGATAGCTTATTTATTAATTAAGCATTTCTATTCATGGGGTCACTGTACATGTTATGATTTGCTGCCATGAATGATTTCTAATCGAAAATCAATAACAATAACAATTTGCTGAATAGGCCGGGTTATGTTCTGCATGTTGTCTATTGTTCTTGAACATGACCTCGAAAACAATAGCAAAATTTTAGTTTCCGCCAAGTTCACGATGTTTCCCGCCGACAATTTCTTATAAATAGGCAAGGAAAATTTCAGTCATTGGCCTCCGGGCTATCAACTCTGGAGGTCTGCTTTGGTGCGGATCGATGCGAAAACCGTGGTAGGAGCACGACCATGGTACCATGCGACAAAGGGTCATCGGTGTTCGTATAGTGGGGTGGTCTCTCTACCTATGCTACCATGGGCTAGTGCCTGGAGATGTATCTCACTATTAATCCTGCTTGTGTGTTAAATTGGCACTTGCGGGATTCTCACTATACGACCCGTACCTGGAGGAGCGTGGGTCCAGTGCCACTACGTAGTCGGTCAGGAACCCCTGTTGTAGGCTGCAGCTTCAGGTTGGTTTGGAAGGCATTTGCATTTTAATTTGTATTCAGTTTTCGTATCCATGCATCAATGCAGTATTTCATTGTATATCATGTATTTTCAATTCTTTTCTTATAGTTCAGTGAACTGATGGGTCCCTACTCTAAAGCGCCTGGCCGATCCCAATGAGCTAAAGTCTGTGTACAGTGCTCTCAAGCTGCGTTGTGTGCACATGATGATTCTCATTGGTGGGAGTTTGTGGTCCGCCAGGGTCGGGCTTGTTCTGTCCGTAGCGTGAGGCAGTGCAGGACTAGTAACTGGTCACAGGTCGGTCAGGTACGCCGGACCGTTCCCGAGCAACTTCTCTTGCGACGCAAGTAGTGGAAGTGTCAAACAGAGTTGAAAAACCGGAGGCCATTTGGGGCACGAAGTACTTCTACCTCCTCGTGGTGTGCCCTGGGATCACCTTTACACTCAGTAAAGTGATGCGAAACGAAGTACTGCAGCACCGTTCCAGTAACACTCAAAAGGAGATCGAAGAAACAGCATGGTCTCTTTACAACCATGAAGAACTTGTTTAAGAACTCGAACATTTTTTGACCTTTTTTAAATTTAAAACCATGTACAAGTATATGCTTATTTCAGAATTGTCAAATGAAACAAAAATATTGATGATCATTTTACAGTGGTTATATACTTGTCGATAATGATGAATTATTCATAAATGAGATTGCTATAATAAAATATAACCCAGTTCATCACATATGTAAGCATTCAGGATACTCTTGTAAATTATTGCATAACTAGTATTATAAAAATCCAAAGGCTGGCCCATGTCTCTTAGATTGCTGCAATGTTGCAGGACATAGACATGTATCATAAGTGTCATTCGTATTGTAAGTAATAAACAAGAAAAAGGAAAAAGGGAAAAAGGACGAAAGTAAAAAGAAAAAGAAAAAGAGGACCAAAGTAAAACGAAAAAAAAGGGAAAAAGGACGAAAGTAAAACGAAAAAGAAAAAAAGGGAAAAAGGACGAAAGTAAAACGAAAAAGAAAAAAAGGGAAAAAGGACGAAAGTAAAACGAAAAAGAAAAAAAGGGAAAAAGAAAGATGCATTCTCCAGAATGAAGAGAGGGGTAGCGTAAACTCTTGAATATTTGGAATATACCGTTATAACACATAAAGAATATTTGATTTGTATTAAATTTTAGACTGATATCGATTATATACAAATGGATTCAAATTAGGTTAAAGGGAAGTCCTTTTGGGTGACCATACATCCTTAGCTAATTGTTTTTGAAGTATGCATGCCAAGGTTTTGGGATGTCATCATCGATGCTTTAAGATCGGCTTTAGATCTTAAAGTTCCCCTATTTTTCCAAGGGGATGTTTGGCAACTATAAAAGATGTTCGTATAAGCTTTCAAATTACACCTTATGATTTCTCTACTAGAACTAGGCACATAAAATACATTAAAAGATTCAACTTGTATACATATTTTAAGAAAATTGATACCTCAAGTTTATGAAATTAAAATTGGTTCTGATTCTGTACAATAAAGAGAGAATTTAAACGTCACATCACTTGATCATACATTTATAGTAATTTTAGATTTTGGGTGGTCTTGCTGAATCAAAGTAGCTTTCCATATTCCCTTTTGGACTAAACCAACTATTTTATCAATTCCACTTCTTGCATTATTGGTATTGATTGAATAATCCACTATAAAACTGACCTGTAGACAAAGTGGTGGAAAAATATTCGATACCATGCGTACAGCAACTTTGTGATTGATAAATATCTTAAGTTTATACTTTAGCCAGAGGCCTTGGGGCAATTTCATCCCTGTCCTCAACATCAAATAACAATGTGCCGGCATCAAAAACCTCATTTGATACCTAAATATGTAAACAGCACAGTAATGCATGTATACATAACCAACAAAATGAGGATACAGTTGAGTTACCTACTTTATTGAGAGCATCTCTTAGAAGATTATCTAAATAACCTTTTGGAGGTACAGGAATAGAGTTCCCAAAGTCCTGGACAAGTTTCTATAGCAAAAAACTTTAATATTTAAGCTTTTTATAGGCATTGAAAGTAGAACTGTATACAGCATCACAAATTTGCAGTACCTCTTTCTTGTTGCTAGCTCTCAAGTAGTCCTCAAAGCAAAGTGAACTAACATCTACAAGAAGAATCAGCTGAAGTAGATATAATTAAGCAGTAAATGATTGTACTCTTACCTCCAACACAATCAATGCCTTCCCAACATGAATTACACTGACACGTTCCAGTAAAAGAGGCACAAGGATTACCGCTACCACACTTGTTTTTACATTGGTCAATGCAGAAGGGAGGGTTGTACAAGCCAATGCTGCAGCCTTCACCTTTAGATGAGAATTGAAGATTAAAAACTACGTACACATTCTTAACCACAAAAGTGTACTTAATTGTATCTCCATCACTTCTGTGTAGTTGCTTGGGCCTTCTTCAGAATATTCTCTTAAGGTGACTAAATATGTGTTTAAGGATATCAGATCCACAAAAGTCGTCTGATAGTCAGAATCAGATGAGACAGACGCTTGTATTAGCTGTGTCATAGTATGATTACTCTCCCTGTGCTTGAGCATAACCTCAAAGTGAGTGCCAATGATTGGAGATTGGTCACTAGTACTCCATGTTACTACTAACGTGCTCATTTCTGTCTGGTGTAGATAAATTGATACCGGTGGAAATGGTACTAGGTAATCAAGCAGAGCAAGGTTATGCTACTGACAAGGGAAGCATGCAGTTCTTAAAGGATCTGCCTCTTACCACATCTTTCTGGTTGGTATCTCATTACCACTGAAAAATTGCCTGGACCATCACCTGTGAATCCCCTAACTGTAAAATTGTACTCTCCGTCCACATCAAGATCATCCATTGTGAGGCTGTAGAAAGTCTGATTCTGTTCAACTACTGCAATCTGGAATAGCTCAGTTTGACCAATACTAGATGTTCTCATTACTTCATACTGACTGATGACCCAACCTCGGCCATGAAGGTCATTTTGCCAGACCAACTCCCACGGTCCAGGACAGTGTCGTTGAATCCCCAAGATAGGAGGTGGGGGAACTGTATAGATGGAGAGGATCACGTATTCTAACAACCACTAGCACTGTTCTCTTAAACCACTCACTGCATCGCTGTGGGAAGAAGTAAAAGATTTCTGAATAATTTCCCAGTCCTTCTATACCAACACTAGAGACTTGTATACTGTGTTCCTGGGACATATTCAAACCATACAGATCAATTTTATGTGACTTGTTTGAAGATTCAGATGATGTAGCGGCTACATCCAAATATCTAGTGGGTGAATCAGCTGCTATGAATCTAATCTGAAAGCCAATAATATCCACATTTGTGAAATTTGGTTCATTCCAAGACAACACCCACGTATAAGGACACTGTCTAGTTACTGTTAAATTCCATGGAGGAGTAGGCACTGTATAAAAATGGAATAACAACTTCTCTCTTACAACACACATGCTATATAACACAGTCACCTACCACATCTTGGTGGGTGGACATTCAAATCTGTTGAATATTTACCAGTTCCTTCTATTCCTACTGCACTAATGTTAATTGTGTATTCATTACTGATATTGAATGTTGTTATGTTGATGATATAATCTTTTATTTCCTGATTGACAATTGGAACTTCCACCAAAATTTGGCTATCCATTGAGCTTGAAATAAGTACTTGAAATTTTGTCAGGTTCCAAACGGCTTCCTGTACCCGTATCCATGACACCATCCACACCATATGGGGACAGTCCCTATCAACAAACACATCAGTAGGCGGTGCCGGTACTACAAGAAAGAAACACAAGTTTAAGTCTTTTTACAGCCAACTGAATATACTGATCATGAAAAATGGTTGCGGTAAAGGCCTACAGCATCTTCCTGTGAAGACAGGTAGTGCTCCAGAAAAGTTTCCAGGGCCTTCAATAGAGTGAGGCTTCAGTTTGAATAAATACTCCCTATCCAGTTCCAGGTAGGACAGATCCAAAATAAAATCTGTTTGATTATCTGTAAAATCTGTCAAATTTATGGTTACTGTATCATTAGAGTTGCCATCTTCCCAGTATACAATTTCATATCTTGTTATGATCCAAGGCCTGTCATTTGATGTGTGCCAGTACAACATCCACTGACTGGGACAGTCTCTTGCAGCAGTTACATTCTCAGGCGGTGTAGCATCTGCACAAATCAAAGAAAATTAGAGTAAATGAGGAAGGGAGATGGACTTGTTAGACTCAGATCTAACCTCTGTAATAGAACGAACAAGGACTTCTGGGAGTGGTCCAGTAGCTATGGAAGGGTCTTCCTCCAGAACAACTGGCTGCTCTACCTTTTACATTTACTAATAACTAGAACAGGCACATATAATTACATACATTATACGTACATTCAGCATGGTGGACTACAGACAACATGATGGACTCATATTATCTAAGCGTATTCACATACATATGTAAGTAAACTCTGATAATACAGTATGTACCCACAAGGTAAACAAAATGGTACTTACTAAGTGGAGGTACTTCCTAACCAAAAGTAAATAATATACATGGAGATATACAAAATGATTTGGGTTATAATGAATATGTACGTTGCAAGAAAATGACCATATGTATTATCCCAGGTAAGTACATACATACTAATTGAGTTTCGCTGTATTGTATATACTGAAAAGTTATTTACACAAACTATACAGTTAGTATTAGTGTCTAATGGATATGGAGTGCCTTTAAGTACTTGTGGAGTAGTCTCCGCTGTTCTTAGCATGTGACCAGGAATTGGTCTTGAGAAATAACCAGCAATAATTGCCTAATGAAATGAAATATATGAAATCCAATGCAAAATTATTTGTAAAATGTTCTAACTTGAAAAATATTAGCAGATCCTCTTTCAATATTTGCTCTTAATTCAAAACTTGGCTGAGGTCCAGGCCTTTCTACATACTGGATATGAATATTTCTGCCAGGACAGTAGCGGCCAATTCTGTCCCTGTTGTACGTAGTTGTCCAAACACTGAGTTTCCCAGTAATATTGGAAAATTCATTCAATGCCTGTTTTATAATTTCATTGTCAGCATCATAAGGTAGCACTTGGGTGGACATGTTCATTAAACTCAACACAAAAGTGCCACCAACTGGAGCACTTTGAGTACGGATTGGATAAAAAAGAAAGGAATACAGACTTGATCCACTTATGTTTGCCAGGATCGGAGAAAGCTCGTAAGGATGGCATAGAGAGGGGTGAATCTCAAATGCTACAGTAACATTTCTCAAAGTGGTGGTGCTGTTGAAGTCAGGAAATTCCTCATACTCTGATACTCTTCTGAGTGAATGCAAAGCCATACCATTGGGTCTTGCTGCTCTGTTTATCTGTCAAACACAGACAATACTAAATTAAATTTTGATTAGATACAGGATTACGTGAGGTACATCAAACATACAAAACTTCACGAGACAGCAGTAAAGACATATATCATGGCCAACTAAAAGGTGAAAAGTTTGATAAATAATTGTACAAATGCATTTGAGTCACAAACCACTTCTGTATATATTAGTTCTGATGAAAAAGAGAGCTGATCAATGTAATACTGTTGCCATAGTGCAGTGTCATCTGCATAAAACCCAAAGCCTTCAACTTCAACAAGAGAGGAATTGGACAGGCCCAATCCTTCACGAATGATTTCATCCAGATTTGAACATGTATAATTCCATCTACATTACAAAAATGTCTTTATGGAGTAGAACACCACAAAAACACTTCAATTACAATTAAAGACCACTTACTGATCATTCATAGTTATTTTATTTGCTGCTTTAGAATCGTAATCAGGAAGAAGAGGAGAGAGAGTTGTACTATTGACTTCCCCCACTAGTGGAACATACTGCCAGTCGGGGATGCCATTTAGCTTTAATGCCAGATTGACTTGAGTCCCATTACCTACCTTGTAGGCCATACAGAGATATGGATAAGCTCCTGTATCAAGCCTAAAAGATATTCAGTATACATGTAAGTAAGCATAAGTGTATGTGCTCTCAATTTAATGCTGCTGATAGCAAGGAGAAGGACCAAAGTGTTAATATCTATCCGTATCCAACGATTTAAGGGACACACTTTCTGATTATCTCACAAAAACAAGTATTTCAAGTTTAAAAACTCGTGGGGCTACCCCCCCCCCCCCCCCCCCCGAATTAACTTGAATTACTTGGCCACTTCGTTGGGATTTAATATAATCTTAACAATTGAGGACGCTTAAGTGTCCTGAACTTTTATAAATAAAGCTTCATAAAAACATTTTTCTGTTTTATACACTCACCTATAACTAGTGCCTTGAAATGCCTGTGCCCGACCATCTTTTACCTTTTAAAAGAAAGTGATAGAGCCACTGTATATATACAAGTTAGATGATCAGTAAAATTCAATCAATATCAAATGACTATGCAGTCAGTGCTGATAGAACATTGACATACCTCTAATGAGTATCTGCCACAGTAAGACTCGTATTCAACAGATTGAGGCGAGCGACTGTCCCAGCTAACCCAACCCTCCTCTGAAGCCACTTCAAAGTCATACACATGATCATCATACAAAGATACATTAACCGTTCTACTGCATTGCGCAACAAATAAACCAGTCAGAACATCTTCAACTAGTGTGCATGGAGAGTGAGAACAATGGAACTGTAAGAATCATAATTTAATTATATTAAAATAAACTTACTCATTTCAAAAGTGATATTGTACAAAGGAAGTGGTTTAGTGGTCCATTCTTCCCAGTTGAATTCAATAAAAGTTTCATTGCTATTGTTAAGGTATTCAGCAATATCAATAGAGAAATCCAGCTGGTATTGTTCATAGACATAGGAAGAATGTCGCAATCTCACATCATCCCTTTGCCTAACAACCTGTTTGGACTCATTATACAGATACTGTGAGTTTGGCAGCTGAAACCCGACCTACAGCAATACAGAACCTCTAGGCTACTACTGATAAATAGGCATACATAATACATACTAACATATAATATATATACACCAATATACATAGTACATTCATTTACACTAAAAGCTCTACACACCTTCAAAAAATCTCCTCCTCCTTGTTCTTTCATAATCCCTCTTAGAAGATAGGTTTCATTTGAATTTAAAGACAAAGGACCACTTCTTGATGAAGCAACCCTTCTCCACTCATTAAACTTAAACGAATTGTAATATTCAAAGGAGTTATGCGTTTGGTAATTCCAGGCAACCCTAAATACAAGCATTGCACTATTAATATATTAATGTATGGGGCGACTCTTAAATCCACTCTTGTTTGACAAGGAACTTGCAAAGAACATTGCTGAACCAATGTTAGTCAAGTGATTTGTTTATTGTAATGATTATCTATGGACAATTGTCTAGCTATAACAGTGTTTTTATATACTCCTATAGTTAGCTAGATTTACCCACCATATAAAAATACTTCATACTACACTTAAATATAAATTAGAAATAAACACTGAAATGCCATTCAAGATGGTAACTCTAACTCTAAGAGACTTACAGGCTTAGATCTGATATATTTGTGCCCTGAGCTATGAGGATCTCCATTCTGTCATCTGTGGAGCCCCAAAGGTGATGAACATTAGACACAACTGGTGTGAAAAAGGCTTCATATACTTCTCCATAAATATCATCCCTACACATAAATGTACGTATATCGTGTATAAACACAAATGTATATGAACAAAATCTCCCAACGTATAGAATATATATACATGAAAAATCTAATACACCATTTTCCTACATGCCATGCCTACTCTTTCAAAAAACCTATAGGGAACTAAACCTGGAGAGAGTTAATGCAATGTAATGTAATTAATCATTGGAAACCCAGACCAACCAAGTGATTGAAGATATATTTTGGGTTGGGAGACTGAAGTCATACTAAAATGGCTCACAGTCATCCAAAATGAGAAAAATCTTCAAATCACCATGCACCAGGCAACTGTTTCACCCTCCTTTGGGCTCATCAGTGTGGTACACTCTGGTGATGAGTCTGGGCGACTACCTTCAGTTATTAATCCATCACATTACTTATGGTTTTAAAAAGATGGAGTCTACAAACATACATACATGAATACCTGCTAATGTCAACTGGTTCAAAGTTTACAAATAGAGAATATTCATCTGGCTGATCTGGGTACTTTTCAGATGAATATAGATCATTTACATCGACCCCAGTGATATTATTGTACTTAATTGCCCGAACACCTCTACTACCTGCAGACAAGAGTACAGGAAACTGGTGAATTTGTGGTGTGGTGTACATGCATATGTTGCTATGGAAACAATTCCACAACATTTCAAGACCTCCTGGTTGAAACGTTCAACTTGTGGAATCAATAGAATTGTTGCTGAGGCTCAAAAAAGCTAGTGTATACATACTGCAATCATTTGCTTACCAATAAACCGTAGACCACTCTCAACTAGTGAGAAGGTGCCATTATCAGAAGCTACAGTATCATTCCTATATATAGGTAGGGTTACACATTGAATGCACTCATCTGACAGATTAACCAGAGGACAGGGCAGATTATCAATTGTTACAGATACTTCTGACATATTGCTTCCAAATCCTACTCCATTAATAGTGATAAGCTCATTCCCAGTGTAAAAGCTTGCAAAGGGATATACATCATGTACGTCTACATCACCAGAAAAATACTTATGATAAAAATAGACAATTAGATTTAGAAATATATTGGAGTCCTTTATAAAGTGTACCTGCAAACACTTCTAACTGTATTAGTTGTGCCTTGGGTCCAAGAAGAAAAGACTGACTGTGTCGCCAAGAGATACCAGAATTATCAGCAAGTAATACTGTCAGATTGTAAAACCCTGGAGGAGCATTGACTCTACACTGAAACCAAGTATATCCGTCACGTCTAAACATGCTGTAGTACTGATTAGTATCAGGATTTGTGAGATTACAGTGACCATTCCTCCCAAGGGAGACTGAAGCAATTCCATCAGCATTATTAGGCATCTTGACTCCTGTAAAAGCAATAAGTTCCCCAGATGGAACTGCCTGTGGTCTAATATATTGAAGCTATATAATAAAACCAGGAAAGTGACATGTCCATGCACTTGGGTTATAATATATATTCTTTGTATGGGATGTCACAATAATAAACAATTATTATTATTATTATATAAGACTGTGACTTATTCCCAACCAGCGTACCATAACTGAAATCAGAAAAAAGATGGCCCAACCAGGTTTGGTTTACAAGTCACATAGAGTATAGATCATCATACGTAGTACTGCTGCATCTTGAGTGGGGTGAGTGGGGGTGTTTGTGTGTGCTTTATAAAAATGGATGTTTTTACATACATAATACAAAACTTAGTGTCACTTAGTGTGTTATATAGGTCACTAGCTATATACGTATATATGTAGACTGTGACTTCGTTTAATTGGACCAGGTATATTTTGTCAAGGAACCACTGGCTAAGGGTCTGCATGCGTATGCCTCTGTTTTATATATTATTGTCATTTACTACTGATCATGGCTGGATATACGAACAATGCGACTGGTATTTAAGGACCTGAGGAGATCTAAATTGACTCCTAAAATCTGTTTGCTGGTCTAGATCGTACAAACCTCAGATGTTCTGCTCCACCTGTAAGTAAACCTTGAGGTTGACGTGTATGTAGTACCATTGGCTACCAAATTAACAATTAAGCCAGAGCTGTATCCTCCCTCCCATCCACGGGGATACGGTACGGTAGTGCAAACCAGTTCAGAGCTAGAAATAGCATCCCTAATTGAGTGAAATAGGCCAATGAAAGAGTATACTGTAAGTAATTATCATGACATCCTCAATTTACCAATCAATGGGACTGCAGTCGATGTCCACTCCAAATAAAACTGTCGTATTTCCCTGCAGCAGTGTTTCGAAACCTTCTCCAATTATCGTTACCTTTGTTCCTCCACTGATTGATCCGTCTCTGGGGTTAATACTGACTATATCTGCTCAAAGAGTTAGGAATTGTCATCACCGCACGCTTTCAATGTATATAATCACAGCATAGCACCACTTACTAATGGATGCACATAAACACTTTAGAAAGGAAAGATAAACTATAAATAAACAAGGAGCAGACAGAGAGCTAAGCCGCCCCATTGCAAAGTGGGTCATGTGACCACACCACGCCCATTGTTCCATGTAAACACTATTTTTCTTGGAACGAATATTTTGATGGTTTATTGGTAATGGCACTCGAATACAAGGTAGGAGAACAATTACAAGGAATACTTATTTTCGTTTTACGGCACGTATCACCTCGCAGTATAGAGACATACTTATTGCAAAAATGTGCGATCGATCTGGAAACTACGAGATTTTAAATATTTGTTCCACTTATCATGGTCATATCTTGACGAGTGGTAAGAGCTCTATATATAGTCTATTTTTTTAATATTTCAGATTATCAAGGATCCCGTTCATGGGACTGTTAAACTTCATCCCCTATTAGTCAAAATTATCGACACACCTCAATTTCAGAGACTCAGACATATAAAGATTCTTGGAGCTTGTGTTTTCGTCTACCCAGGGGCATCTCACACCAGATTCGAGCATTGTATTGGGTGAGGATTAGATGATAGGAATGTATATGGGGCAACCACTAGCCCATAAGGGTACTATTATAAGGTACCGAATCAGCAATGAGTTGTACAATGCAGTTAACAACGTATACATAATTACATCAATTCTCTTCATTGGATACATATATTGATGTATATATATATATACATGTTGTACTAATAGGACTGCATATTTGGCAAATAAACTACTGAAAAACTTAAGGGATAACTCAGCTGAGCATGGTAGAACATTAGATGATGTTGTGACAGATGAAGACAGATTATGTTTGGAAATAGCAGCTCTCTGCCATGATTTAGGTTTGCCAATAACTCTGTATTTAAGCGCATATATACTATACACTCTCTTCATTGAATTTGAACCATAATAATCTTATGTATACTACTTTTGTGTAAAATATACAGCTGCTAGAATGAAATGTCAGAACTGATACAAACAATAAATTGTTGTGAAGCCTAAATTTGATATGAGAAAGACATATTACAATGAAAAACAATTTGCATTGGATTGTGTAACTATGATCACTTGTTTATATATATATGTGCCCATTTAATAAAATAATAGCCTGAAAGACTACACTGTATATATAATTATGCCTTTGAGCAATTTGCTATAACTAATAAGTAATTTTAAGTGTCATAAACACCAAATGTTCCCATCATAGAAACTATGTATACACATGCACACACACATATATCAGTACAGCAGTACTCTCTAAGTAGGGATATATATATTGCTATAAGTATGAGTATATATGTAAATATATATATATTGATGCCACTATTAATTTGTCTGTGCATTTATTTATGAGTAGCTGACCACTTGTTTGTAGGTGCCCTGCCTTACGGATTAGCATTGGATAAATGTTTTGAAATGTTTCTGCATGAAAACCCCAAAATGACAGCAAAAGTATGCATTCATTATATATATTGGGATTTCACACTTTTTCATGTTAATAAACAATATACAGACATTTGCTTCACTCTCTTATGAAATTTATTGAAGAATCAGTGCTTTATGCGTGTCTAGGGGCAAATGGATTATAGCTATAGGGCAATGACAATGTTTCAACATTTGTATAAAAAGAATAATCTGGAAGGAGATTTTAAACGTTTTTTCACAAGGAACCTTGATAAGAATCTTTTATTCATAAAGGAACTGATTTTTGGAAGCCCACTTAATGGTAGCAAGGTAAAGCAATAGTTATATATACATGTCTGTTATGTACAATACCTCAGTACAAAATTAAAGAAGTATATATGTACGTATTATTACCAAATGTCCCGTTTTTAATAATTTAAAATGTAAATTATTTAATGAGTGTAATATTACTAATCCCTATTTTTTAATCTCTAACAAATGTACATAAGTGCCTCTATATCCTCTCATATCCTAATAAACAAATCACCAACTGTATCTATCTCATGTACTTACATCACACATCAGTCACCTAGTTTTATTTAACATGTAGTTTTATAAATGCATATATACAATTTACTTTCTCCCCCATCCCCGATGTCTTTAGTGTGACTTGTAAACACTTGTGGTTGGGCTATCTTTACTGATTTCAGTTTTGTATAGCATATCAAAATAATAAACAATCATTATTATTATTATTATTATGAGGTTTCATTAATGTACTTATTAATTTTGTAGAATTATGGAGGAAGGGTTGAAGATAACAAGAAATTCTTATACAAGGTAGCATTTACTGTACATATGTATTTAACTTACTAATTCTTTGCAGGATGCATGCACTAATCTTATCAACATTTGTTATATTGACGGTATACATGTCTCTCTTTGTCATACATGCTTTTATATCATCTCAGATTCTTTATTGCATGTCTATGTATTATATGTAGATTATAAGAAACTGCCAAAATGGTGTTGATATTCACAAGTGGGACTATTTGACAAGAAACAGTAAAGGACTAGACATCTCAATCAGCTTAGATGTTTATCGATTTCTAGAATGTGTTCAAGTGGATGAAAAATTTGAAATGATTATGATACCAATCAAAGTTAGTTTTTGTCAGATAGTTTTTGTGTATATATAATCTGTAATCTTTCACTTCTGAATATTACAAACATAATATAGCTTCACAACAACCTATTCGCCTTATTCTCTGAACGACAGCTGCTGTGCAGAACAGCCTGCCAGCACAAGACAGTCATTGCCATTGAGTACATGTAAGTACATAATTACATTCACATGCAGTTAGGTTAATTGGGCATGTACACTTTCATTCAAGAATAATTTAAGCACTTTTACCTGCAGACATGTGGTTGATACACATGCATATAATCCTAAGGAAATATACAACAGAAAAGGCTACCTTTCATATTTGCAATTATTTAGGAACCCCTATATATGTGATGACATTTGAAGTCAGTATGTAATCAGGTCACAGTATACGTACATGGGTAGCCCTCTTTCTATTTTAAGGAAACTGCCTGAATTTACTCACGGTAAATTTTACTATATATTTATAAATGCTTAGGATTGCTGATATCTTTTGGGCTGCAGAAAAAGCAGGACTGTTACCATTTCCTGGGTTAGTTCTTTCAAGTGAGCAGTTAAATGTTCCCTGATGCAGGTCTACAGAGTTGAAAAGTTACTGGTTATCACCGAATAGATTTTTTAGCTTTTTAAGGTCCCTATGTGTATGCAATAGTAACCCTGTATAACACGTATATATATGATTTCCTTTCACCTCACAATTTATTTACAAACTATATATGGGTATATTGTGTCTAGTGTAGTGAGAATGTATATATTCTCAGAGTTGACTGTATATTTATTTCATTATAAGAATGAAAGAAGATTTGATCAATGTATAATTCATTCTCAGGTCAAAAGTGACTTTAATGGAATGTCTAGTCCATGGGGACATGGAAGCACTGACTAATCTAAAAGATAGTATTTTGGATATCATTAGGTTCCAAGCTTCCTCCTGTCAACATGAAGAGGCACATAAAGTTTGTAGTCTGTAATAAAAGAATTATTTTATTGTAATAAATTGTTTTTATCAACTGTAATAAGGTTTTGAACCTCTTTGAGTTTCTTGATCAGAGGAAATTGTATCGCCAAGGTTACTTCAAGAAAGGTCCATTGCCACAACTCAAGACTGATCCTTATTCTAAAGATGTAATGTTTATGATTTTCATATAATATACAATACTATTGCATATAGTTTTTACCTTTTGTATAGCGATACATCGGGGAAATACTAAGCAGAGCCAAAAGCAGTACAAAACTAAAAAGTGAAGATGTCTTCATTCATGTGGGTTAATATAATGATTTTCACATAATATACAATACTATTTGTATAGTGATGCATACATGTATATATGCGTGTATGCATCACTATACATCTCACTATTTACAATGTGCTGACAAATACAAAATGTACAGATCACCTGCTTTGACTATGGGAATGGCCAAGATAATCCAATAAAAATGGCATATTTCTATGACAAGAAGAATCCGTTTAGAAGAACACAGATGTCAGATTCCCAAATGTCTTTGATGTACCCAAAAACATTTCAAGAATATCAGTTTCATTTCTATGTAAAGTTTCTGGATCTTGAAAGTAGAAGAGAAGCTGAGGAGTACGTTCATACACATGAACCTAAAAAGTACAAGCTGTGTTGCACTCTGTTTGTATATATACAGGAGATTAAAGGTTACATACATACATACATATGATCAGTTGATCAATCAAAGGGTGAATAGAAAACAGTATAAAATACCTATGATAGTTAATCTAAAAGGGACTCAGAGATAGAATTGTTGTATTGCTGTGGCAATCATTGCTCAGTAACAGGGCACAGATAGCTAATGCCAGTAGCCATAGGCCTGCATAAGTTCATTCCTATATATAGTTATTTCATACACCCCCTTTGATTAATCGATAAAATATATACATGTGGTGTTATATACAGTACTATACAATATGTCAATTAATTAATTTGATTAACCTGAAAGCCTAATTTTTGTGACTAAAGGTGTTGCCTGGAGTGGTATAGAACCATTTCACAATCATCAAATGTAGAAGACCATTCTAGCCCCAAAGAGATCACACCAACCAAGGTATATATATATGGGTCTAGCATGTAATTCCTTTATGCGGTGACGTGTATCATGCATGCATGCATGCATTTGATTCTTTCTGAATAATCCCAAAGGTACAAGATGATTGGAAGAGGAGCAGTAAAGGAAAGAGTAGTGTTAGTAAACAGCTGACATTTCATGATCCTCCTTAATTCCAAGAATCAGTAGCATTGCATGGCTGTGGTTCACTACTTTAGATCATATATATATACTGTATAGTTCCTTTCAGTGCAATTATGTGTATGCATGTACACAAAATCTTGGTGTCCTTAGCTGTGCTCATGAACACCATAAAATGCATGGACTCTCTTTATTCCATTATTCTTGCTAATAAGCAGTTTTAGTCAAATATATATGTTTGCTGTTTCAATTCACATTAATACAGCACAAATACAGAAAATATAATTTCATATTAATAGTCTGTCTCTGGCTATATCTGTTCAAAATGTAATATTGTTATCACCTAGTCTGGTTAAGGGGGGATCCCTTCCACAAAGAAGACATAGGGAATGGACTTCACTCTTAAACTCATCAATATTTATAAACCCCACAAGCATGTGTCTTGTACCCCCATTTAATTGGAATCCTTTACGTCTATGCACCAGTCTGCGGTTGTTGAACACCAAAATGCTGCCTTCATTCAAGATAAACTCTTTTTTCAAAGGAGCTGCCATCAAGTAATGAAGAAACCTTTTCCTTGCTCTATAATAGGGCTCTACCAGGCCACCATCCACACACAGTGGTAGCTCCGTCCCAGGGTCCCAAATGACGGCTGTTACTACATTATCCAACCCCACAGAAATCAGTGGTCTCTGCTGCTCAAAGTGTACCATTGGACGATCCATGAATTTGAGGTTTTCAAACTGAACACCCAGCCTCACTGGCACCTTGGTCAGAATCTCAAAATCCTCTGGGTAGACTTCACGGAATTGTTCAGCCAAGCAAAGAACATCTACCAAACTGCTCTCTCCTCCCACTACAGAGCTACCTCTCTTGTAGCAGTGAATCAGCTGTATACCAGGGGTGCTCTCGTAGTACGGCATGTCCTGATGGTACTCCAGCTCTCCAGTGGAATATACTTGATCATCGATATCGTCATTTACAGCACTGGCCTCAGTTGCCAAGATTGATGAAATTGTACC
This sequence comes from Chondrosia reniformis, assembly GCA_947172415.1. NCBI lineage: Eukaryota > Metazoa > Porifera > Demospongiae > Chondrillida > Chondrillidae > Chondrosia > Chondrosia reniformis. The sequence continues at coordinate 6,226,556 of OX359192.1, forward strand.
ATAGATATTTCCTCTTAGCTTGTATATCTGATTACCCAGAACTGAAACAGCATCCTCTATAGGTGGAACACGGTTGACTATTGTAAGACCATCTTCCACCAGTTGAAGTAGCCAAGCCAAACGAACTTTATCAGAGTCCAAAATGGCTTGAAAGGAGAATTCTGATGGAGGTCCCACTAGAGGTTTGGGTCTTGCATCTTTGGCTAGACTCCTAGCTTTGTCTGCTCCATAACTGTACCGCACTAGCCAACTGAAGGGATACACTCCTTTGTGATCAGCCTCTTCTCTCCAAGTCACCACTAATTTGTCTCCCACAACTTCTGCTTCATTGATGGTGTAGGCTTCCAGAAGATTCTCCGGGGCCATTAACGGTCTGCCCGATTTAGGGTGCTTGCATTTCGGACAAGAGCAATGGTGTCTTAGCCAAACTGCGTGGTAGCTCGAGTCAAGGGCAACTGGTACGCTTCCTACAACTCTGACAGTCTTTCTGTCTGACGAAACAGTCACAGAAGCTTGTAGGGAAGTGGAGAAGGCACGCATTGCAAAGGTATACCCGTGAACTCTCTTCCCGTGTTCAATCGTAATAGAGGTTGAATGTATTCCATTCTGAATCTCTTTATAGCATTTCCTGCTAAAGTAAATATTCTGGCATTCGGCTGCGGTGCGCCTCTGAAACCAGTAATTACGTAGTAAATACGGAATAGCTACATTGACGCTTCTCTTGACACATTTCATTGAAGCAAACATATCTAGGTTTCTGTAAGTCTATGGCACGCCGTTTGTAACAAAAATCACCACTCTCTCGCGACGTCGTCGCCGAACCATATGACGTCTGAGAAATCTTTACGACGTCGCGAGAGAGTGGCACGTGCACGTCACTCACATTTTCTAGTCCAAAGCCAGCACTGTGCCAACGTTATGGTCCCATGTCCATGCCCAGTTGATATATTCCCCTTACGTTGCATACTGACGTAACCACATAGTATAGTCTACATCTCTTCTGTTTGGGTTTTAGATATTGCACCCAAACCATTGAAAAGGTCACATGTTCATTATATTAATTTCACAAGCAGTTACTCCTTCATACATCTAACAAGCAGTGACCTACTGTAGTGCATATCTATCAAGTAGTGACCTACTGTATCACTATCTTGTAAAATGATCACCTAGGTATTATTACAAAACGACATTAGTTTTAAATTCAGACTGGATGTCAGAAAGAAGCATTTGATTTTTCATAACATCTGCAGCAGTCATTGCCAAGGCTTTCCCCATTGCTATGGTGATGTCATGTGCTCTTGAGGTATCTGCTAGCTCTGTAAACTCAATGGTGTGGTTAAAAGCTGATCCAATACAATAAAGTGGGTGAATGGAGGGGACACATTGAGACACATCTCCCATGTCTGAAGAAAGAAGAAGCTTAGGTTCTCGGTTATTGTGTGGATTTGAAAGGTCAATTTTCAAGCTGATGCAGTGTTTTCTGAACACCTCTGCTAATGTGTGATTGCTTCTAAGGCCTTCATAATTAAAACCAGTTTCCTTGATCAACAGTTTGCAATTTGTAGCTACAGCAGCACTTTCCAAGCATGCATACACCTTTCCATAGAGAATCTTGTATTCACTGGACTCTGGTGCTCTTATACACACCTTGATACGACTCTCACTTGGAATGACATATGTTTCTGCTCCGCCATGTGATATCACAGATTGCAGTCTCCAGGTTGGCTTCATTTGTTGCCTCAAGAGTGACAGAGAGTTATATGCCATAACAGCAGCATCCAGTGCATTTCTCCCTTCCCAGGGGAATGCTGAGGCATGGGCCTCCTTACCCTCAAATGTGACCTCTATCTCATGGGCCTTCAGGACAATGGGTGTGACATCATTGCATGAAGCAGGATGGACCATCATGGCAACATCTACACAATCAAAGTAGCCTGCCTTGAGTAAAACGATCTTTCCTCCTCCGCACTCTTCTGCTGGGGTGCCCAGTACAGTTATAGTACCCTTTAGATTGGGCATCTTCTCCAGAACTGCTTTAATTCCAACTGCAGCAACGATTCCAGCTTCTGCTATTAAATTGTGGCCACATCCGTGACCAATGTTCGGTAGAGCATCATATTCGCATAGAATAGCCACATTCGGTCTGCTGGACCCGAAGGTAGCCTTGAAAGCGGTTGACATTCCAGCAACGTTCCTCTCCATCGAGAAACCCTCCGCCTCCAGGGTTTTGATTAGTAAGCTGGAAGCAAAGTGTTCTTTGAAGTTTAATTCGGGGTTCTCCCATATTTTGTGACCGACAGTTTTCAAGAGGGAAAGTCTACAGTCAATTGCTGAGTCGATCACAAGCGTTGCTTTAGATTCCTCCATTTTTACTTGAGTGTGACTTATCTATGTCTAGAGCCTAACACATCTATAATCTCTATATAGCACCATTAGAGTAAAATGGATCAAAATCAAAGTGTACATGAATTCACTATATAATCTATATGTGCGTAGGTTAGTGTTACTTTAATCTGAGTGTATTGCTAATCATATACCAGTTTAATATGAGCTGCAACTCTCCCAAATGAGCTGAAATGAAGCTATAATAATTGGTGACAGTATACACATCTATAAAGTATATTTACTCAATGTGTTCTTGAAAATTGATGTTCATCAATATTTGCCCTAATTACTCTTTAAGAATAGTTACCTAAAGTGCTACAGTTAATTAATCAAGAAATAATTGATTCAATAAATAGTTTTTTTTATAACACACATAAAATAAATATGATCAAAACATTCTTATTTATGGTCTGAAACATTATAAATTCCCTTAGAGTTTCGCATTACCATCCATTCTCCAAAGCATCCTTCAGCAATTAGAAAGCACAGTACGGCAATACACAGCAAAGTAAGCATAACCCAGAGATAATAGCTAATTTGAAACACGCTAGTTATGCTTGATAGAAAGAAGCCTGTAGCACCTCCAGCTGCATATGCTGTCCAAGTGAGACTAAACACAGCCTCCTTCTCCAAACCATCACCAACTTTAATACCAACATATACTACAAACATATAAAATTTTTGAACAAACACACATTAGCATATATTTCTTACTGAACTATTACATTACTTACTGAAAGGTAACACTAGCCACATTCCATCCACTATTCCCCATCCAAAGGAGGTTAAGAACACCATTATGTAACTGGGAACTCTCTCCCAGAACAACATGAACAAGATCATTCCAGCTTGCAAAAGACCGCCAGTAAGGGCAAGGAAGGTTCGTGAGGTGTAAACACTAATCTTCTCAATCAAGAAGGAACTGCTCATGCTCCCAATAGCCCAAACAATAACTGTCAGACCAATAAGTCCGCTCCCAAGACATTCAGCTGTAAAGTGCTGTTATAGAGGGATAACATGGTAAAGTGGCTATAAAACAGTAAAGTAAAAGTAAAATATTGAATATCAGCTTGGCTATATTCTCACATTTGTATAGATCTAAATAAAAATGAAACCTACTTCATCATTAAAGAGACTCCATGTAGACTTACACATATGTAGTACTAAGCACTCAAAAGTGTACATTTGAAATTGGGCTTACAAAATGCCAAAATTACAACACTACATCTCTTGTAGGCTGCACAAAAGGTATAATTTACCTAAGGTGTACTCATGTAATAGCTCAGTACCAACGCACCCTTGTAAACAAACTGAAGTAAAATCCTTGGTCTAATCCAGTATAAAAAGGAAGCAATAAGATTAAGAAATATTGGAATTTGAAAAAACATTTTACTAGTCTACCAAATGTTTGTTTCAAGTGCCTCCATAACTCAGAAAAAAACTTTCTTGCTTTCATTTTTGGTTTTTCTGAGTCACTTGGAGCTATACCTGCAAGAATTGATGCAACTACCACAAAGAAGACACTGAGAGAAACTAGGCTGTAATAAGCCCACTCTGAGGTTGATGAAATGTCAATAGCTTCACTGCAACTGTATGATGGTCCTGGACTAGTATTAGTGAATGACGTTTCGTTCATGATAGCACCTTTAGTTTGATTCTCAGAAGCAGTCACATCATCCAGCAACAGTATTACTGTAGAGGTAACACTTCCTAGTGCTACCCCAGCAGTTAGTGCACACACAGTTATACTGTGGAACCTAGAAATGAGCTTATCTACATTTGTGTTCTTGTACTTTGGGTGGTTAACAAGGATTAAGGCTGTATCGCTGGCATACGAGGATACAGAAGTAAACAAGGGACCACAAGCAATACCCACATTTATAGCTGCAGGAACTAAAAGGTAATAGGAAGGATAGTAAAATGCCAAGTAGTAAGCAATGGACATTAGAAGGGACAATAATAACGCCCTCTTTTTGCCCAAAAAGGTTACAAGAGTCGGTCCAATAATAATGGATGCTAACCAAAAGAGCCACACAGTTCCCAGAGTTACTGACCCCAGCAGAACACCATAGAATGAGGTAGCGACACCGCCTAGGGCATAGTAAGATCCGTTCACAAGCAAGAAGCTCAGCCATGCCAAGACGAGCTTGGTAAATTCTCTCTTCGGGTAGACTGCAATAGGTATCTTGGTAACATCACCAACACAATTAATTGACGCGTTCTTCTGTTCCTTCTTCACTGAGATTGCCTCTTCTGTTAGCGGGTTGACCGCTTGTATAACGTCAGCCATCTGTAAATCCGTGTTTGCATTTTGTTTGCTCTGTAAATTAGGCGTAACCCGACCAATTTGCGACCGCAAGGTGACAGTCGATATTTCTTCCGGTGAACGTATTGGCTACATCGTGGGTGAATGTGCATACTTAGCATTGAAACATGGCGTGCAATCTTCGAAATATTACCCAGCCCATGACATTTTTATATACCTACATCTCCACCTTTTTGCTAATGATATTTTGTCCATCAAATCCGGTTGCAGATACACACCATATTTCAGTTTTACACATAAAACTTGTCATAAAGATATTATCCTCTCTTCTCTTACATCATTTTGTTAAATAATATCTATGTAAAATACAGGTAAAAATTAACAATGACAAATATCTGGTTCAGCACATATGATACCAATACAGTAGTCATTAAAAAGGTTCTTCTACAAAGTTAGACCCCGCAAAACAGTAGACCAACAATGAGAGCAGTAAACAAAGCAGCTTGCGTAGAGGAGCCAGTCAACAGAATACATCTAAACCTTTTGGCCTTATCCTACGAGAGAAAGAGAATCACAAAGGTTAACTTCTATATCAATAGTATCTTCAAACACAATTTTTAACATACCCTTTTGTGCCTTATTAGGTCTAGGCTGTCGTTAATGTCAACAACCCCTAGTTCATCTTCAGAAGTGTCATCCAACTGCTTCCAACTGACCTTCTCAAACTCCACATCTGCATAGTAGGAACAATGGGAATGCATGTCATGCATGCAGTGCATCACAGAAGAAGAAGGAAAAAGAGGAGTTCTGTCTTCATACTTCTGTGCAGGTCATACTTATGTGCATGTCCGCCCAAGCTGTTGGCGAAGGAAGTGGTGTCTTAGAGCAATCATTTAAAGAGAACCTGCCTAATACAGTCACCTGGGAACTACCTAATCTAGCTGAATTAGACAAGTGACTAGATTAGTTAAAAGTACAGTAGAGTCCTCTTAATTGCACAGCCTTGCAACTGAGGGAAATTATGGAAATAGCAGGAATATATACAGTTAAAGGGAGTTCTATATATTTGCCATATAGTGATACATTCATTTAAAGGGTTTGTAATATGTACATAGAATATAAACAGAGACTGTACAAGAGAGGTGATTGTGACATGATCAACTAGTGTAGAGTGTAACTGGTTTAGTAGTTTGAGGTCCAGTACCTATTTCAGGTTAGGCAATAGTTACAAAAAAGAAGTTCAATTATTGGATTAAAAGGAGCTACATCAGGCAGCAGCCGTGTTTCTTGAAGAGAGTGGAGTGGTGATAACTATTCCATTGTTGTCACACACTATGTAAAACCATGTATGTCTATGCTTACAGAGAGTATCTCAGTACAGATAATATACGTACACATAGTACGTACATAAGTATAATACATGAGACACTCTACAAATCAAATTAGTGGAATGGAAGAAATGGCTTGTTGATTACCTGAACGTTTCCACTGTCCATACTCCAACAGAAAGGATATGAAGAAGGTGAATGCAATTGATACAGCAATGCTACCATAAATGTAAGGCTTAGCACAGTTGTGACCCTCCAATAGCCACACACCATAAAAACATAGGAACGCTACAATAGTGGTGAGAAATGAGTACCATGTAACCATTCATTAGGGGCAAGGAACACATGCTATTACTATACAGAACACATTAACAACTATAATAGCAATACCTCCTATTAGAAACACCATAATACCAAGACACCTGTGAAACCAGTTGAATGCTATTCTCCTACAAAAGAGAGAAGCACTCTAAGTCTGGTGTACATTTGTACTTATTCTGTATATACAGATACATACATATGTATATATACGTACATAACAGCACAGTTATAATACAGTTAACACTTGACAATCCTAACTAAAACACACAGGAGCAGAGCCATGTTGTATGATGCTACACATGTTTTGAAACAGTAAAAGGCTTCTATTTTCTGGTGGTCATAACCAGCTGTCCTGTGTTTGCTTCCCAGCAATTGCTTCTTTCATGTTTTTTTCTTTTTCATGTTTGAGAATGATTACTTGTGGTTTGATTATCACTTTGATATTCATGAGACAACAAAAGCCAACATGTCCAACTGCATATAAAACTGTTCAACATGTCTGTGCTAAATGTCATAACTCACCTCTTCAGTTTATTGTCTGGAGGAGGTCTGAAGAATGCTACAATTACCTGTTGTTTGCATGTAAAGATATGTATAAGTAAGGAGTAACTTCATTATATATCATGTTACTGCATATACAACAATATAATTCAATTGATTTGGACCATACTAATTCTCTATTTAGGTCACGCCTTATTCAGGGTACAATAAACTATTACATTTATACTCGTTACATACGTACCTGTGATGTGGCCAATGAGATACAAATAATGCCTAGAATAGGATGCAAGTCCTATAACAAACAAGATGGTACCAATGAACAGAAATGCCTCCTCAATATACGTATATCTTCACATGTCCACTGCCAGTAGGAGACTTACTATATGAAACTCTAAAGAAGTGTGAGCCAGTGCAAGACCGAAGGCAACAAACAGTGTAAGGGCAGATGGAATCATCAGCATCATGTGAACCTGTGGACATTAAAGTGAACAACTTGGACACTGTGGTACAAAAGTACAGATGGATGGATGAATACGTGGTAGTGACAATTAGTCAAACCACAAGACACAATGAAACATCATGAAGAGGGAAAAGGATGAAAGCAGCAATTATTGGGAATTTTGAACCCAGGAAAGCTGGTTTAACCCCTTAAGTCCCATTAACCACTTAACCACTGGGTTGTATATATCCGCGGTTTAAAATATTGTGCACTCGAAAAGAAAATAATATGAATACATGCATCTTAATATAATCAGTGAATGTTATACATACAGAAATATCACATAGTTTTTGCATAATTGTTTATTAAATATTGCTATAAAAAGAGAAAAATGCAGATATACGAAAAAAATGCAAGGAATTTGGAAGTTCATAAATTCAGTATGTCAGTATGATTATAAAACACATCAAAATTGAACCCAAGATGGGTTTACATAGAAACTGTGACTACCAATTCGGTACATGGGCAATGAAAACTTAACTGTATATAAAGACCACATCTACTGTACAATCACCTTCAAGGCTCACATATTCACATTAGTACTAGTAACATCTATATACATGTATCTACACCATTGTATCAATACTATTGTATTTTATGTCTTTGAACCTAAGTACGTACCTTAATCCATCTTGGTCCCAGTATCTCCTTAGAATGTCTTGCTATTAGCATACCAGTTGGTACGAGGAATACAAATATGACTGTCATAAGGCTCCCTATAAGACATCAACAAGACCATTTAAATAGTGAACTGGCATTCCAAATGTTGCAATACTAGGGTAGGTATGTTGATGCTTAAGTGACACATAGCAGACTTCCTAACGTGTCACTAACTGTCATAAAACTTTAAATATTAATACTATGCACTTTCAAATTGCCAAATTTTAGTTGCTAACAAATACAATGGAAGTTGGTCAGCTATCTGAGGTTCTTTTGATGATTTTTTGTTATCTTGGATGACTGGGAGGCAATCACTGGTTGCCAATTAATAGGACTTTGGTCCCCTAGCCAAGATCAGACTTTGGTCTCTTTGCTGGTCGGTGTAATATTTTCCAGTGATTATCTAATTTCTAAACACATTGAACTAATGTTCCCCTTTAAACGTTTGTCTGTGTTGTATTCTGTCACCCACCCCCTGGTGATATTCTGTCCCCCACCCCCTGGTGATATTCTGTCCCCCACCCCCTGGTGATATTCTGTCCCCCACCCCCTGGTGATATTCTGTCACCCACCCCCTGGTGATATTCTGTCCCCCACCCCCTGGTGATATTCTGTCCCCCACCCCCTGGTGATATTCTGTCCCCCACCCCCTGGTGATATTTTTGTCCCCCACCCCCTGGTGATATTCTGTCCCCCACCCCCTGGTGATATTCTGTCCCCCACCCCCTGGTGATATTTTTGTCGCCTTACCATGAAGCCTAATGGCCACATCACGCCAGCTATCACCTTCCAAAGGACCACTAGTGCAGTTGGATGTAAAGTCTACCTCTGCCTTGAGTACCTTTATCCACATATGATGCTGCAGGGGAGTGGCCCCATTCTCAGATTCTAAAGAAGAAAGACAACTATCCAAGTCAACAAGCTTAGTAACTTTTGGTGCAACAGGCCTGCCTACCTTTCAAAGGTCCCACTGCAAGCAGAACATGCCAGGAGTGGTTAAGATTAAATCCGTGCATTGAATCATTAACAATGACACATCTTGTGAAACTGCAAAAAATGTACACACTTTAATGGTGTGCTATACACTGTAGTGGCGTGCTATACACTGTAGTGGCGTGCTATACACTGTAGTGGCATGCTATACACTGTAGTGACGTGCTATACACTGTAGTGGCATGCTATACACTGTAGTGACGTGCTATACACTGTAGTGGCGTGCTATACACTGTAGTGGCGTGCTATACACTGTAGTGGCGTGCTATACACTGTAGTGGCGTGCTATACACTGTAGTGGCGTGCTATACATATATGACACATCAGTAGCAGTACCTGCAGTGTCCTATTCCATCTGCCACACTGCCATGCTCCAAGTGGATACCTCCCTAGAAGGGACAAACCAGCTAGTTAGTTGCCTAGGAAACCGTGGCATGTTCTATAGTAAATATGCTTAAATACAATTCAGGAAATGCTCGTAACAGTCTACCTCAACAAAGAAAACAATTATTCATCTTGTTGTGGAAGAACATTCTCTAAGTAGGAAGTATCTATTAACTAGTTCTCCTACAGTGCTAGGAAAAATGTCCTTTGTACAACTACTTTAAAGGTCTTACTTGGTCGGAGTCTATTGTGTTGGTTGGGTCAGCATTGTTCCATCCATCCAGCACAGTCACATTCCTCTGGTCCCCTTCGTGGGGAAATAAACAAATCATAGCATCCGAATTTGCCTGTTAAAAATATAAGCACCCACAAGCATTAATTCATATGGTGCATACAACAATATTACATGCGACCAAAGTGTAATGAATATACTTATTCACAATCTGCAGTGGCAGATTTAGGGGATGCTCTGCACACCTCCTCCGAATTTTAGTTTGTATATTACGATAAATACTATTCAAACCCCATCATTCACTTTCTCTGTTGCACTCCTATATACGTAACTTAGCACCCCTTTATAATCTTCTATATCTGCTCCCAGTCTGGTAGTTGAATTTATACAAAACAAAAAAGTGTTAGACATGCTACACATAAGAATGTACCATGGCAACCTGCTACGTTGGTAATACACATCTGCATTTATCTTTTTGAACATCAGTAACAAGTGACCACTTTAGTGATGTACGATCAGAAGATGGAGTTATGTACATTGAAGGGAAACTCGATATACAAGTACCATTTTGTTGTCTGCTGATAGTCCGATGGCAGCCCAGCTTCCTCTACTTGATGGTTGTCCAAGCGATAGCTTTGTCGTTAAGCGGAAGTGTACCATCTCTCCATTATCAGTTGGCTCCCAGGTCAACCTGAAAACACACCCGCCATCTTGACAACCGTTTGGAAAGGCCACCTCTCTAAGCTCATCACATGCGGACGTATCCTACAGTGGTACAGTACGCTAACCACCAGAATACTGAGGCAAAGAGCTCGTGGCTCTTTAACAAGAGAAATTAATGCTACACTTAGAAATGTCCATTATTCGGGAAGTGAAGGGAAGTAGCCATGCGATACATTATGCCATACCTCTTCTCCGACATTGTGTTCGCTGTGCTTCTTCTGTATCAAACGGCGAACACTGGTTTCCTAAGGAATGGACGAATTGGGTTTCGGGAGGTTGGCACGCCAAATCACGGTCAATTTACCTGAGCGACTGTGTCATCTTTCTTTCCGATAGATAAGTGTAATACAAGTAGAAGATATAAAAGTTTAGAGAGAACAGAAATGGCCATTTTGTCCACCTGCAGCAGATTGGTAGTCGTTACCTAACCTTGGCGTAGTTTTAGCACGTCACCTCATCGAGACTTTATGCGCCTCTTTTATATCCTTTTATATAGATACTATACGTTCCATCATATAAAAAATGTCACCTACACTCGAGCACAGTGATTAATATTAGATGTGCATGTGTATGTATTAGATTATTCATGTGTATATGAACAGAGGTAAAGATGCAATACAGAATTATTAAAGTAATAATCAGCAGTAATTAATTTGAAGCTGTCAAGTACATGATAAACAAGACCAAAATTGTAGGACACGTAATATTAGTGTTAGCTAGTAGGATAATGTAAGCACATTGTGATTGCTCTCAGGAAAGAACTACGCAACAAACTTATTCTCAAAGATGGCATTAGCAGTGGAAATGGTTGTGTTATTCTTGCTTTCCGGTTCTTCAACATTGGACACCATCTCAGAGTTGACATGCGTGCTCCTAGCATATAGAAAAGTTATCAGTCAGGAGTGTAATAGCTAAAATGAAGTTACTTTCCAATCTCCCTTGTTACAGCATGTACAGTACTTTTTGGGTCGGTTGTCCATTTGAACAAACTGTCCCACTAGAATGATGTCGTCATGCATGCAGTGATAACCTTTTACGATTACTGATTACAATGTCTGGTCCGGATAACCGACCCAAAAAGTATTGTAGATATTAATATGCCCTATTCTACTGATAATATCCATGATGGCACTCACTTGGTAAAATTATTGAGTGTGACTGCCATACCACTTTTCCCAGTGGTTTTGCTGACACAGCATCTAATGATGTCAGAATGCACATATGATAATCATTAATATATGTACACATTCGTACTAGGTTGGTATATTATCTGCTGTGTTGAATGCGACTTACCTCTTTAGGATACAGAAGATAAAGGCTACAGTCACCCCAACTGCTAGGACAGTGACAATTGGAATAATAACTAATTTAGCATCTACCACTAGAGACAGGAAACAGAATGTTTAAAGTGTATAATACACTGACATATCTATCTACATGGAACATGGCTATTTTATTTATAATATTTTAAGTAAATATGTAATGTATAATGAAATAAAAGTTATACACCTTACCATATTCCTGAGGGGACAGATCAGGAGGATCACATACCACTCCAATATCTTCTGAATGAAAGCACGAATTTGGAACTGCAATTGAACTAAAACCTTTGCATTCTTTTAGATGTGTCTCATAACCTATGCACCTGATGTTACTCAGTAAGATATGCCCCTCCCCAGGTCCAAACTCCTCATAGTTGGCTGTTCTATTCAGCTTTCCATAGTTGAGAGATCTGCACACCACATTACTGGCCTTATCATCCCAGTCATCGCCGCACACAGTCCCCCATGTTCCCTCATACTGTATCTCCACTCTTCCCTCATAAGGCACTTTGCCATCAACTAGCCTGATATTTATAGTGGCTGTATATAGAGTATATGTATATACAGTAAGTATATAAAGTAGTATTTTGGATTTGCTTTACAAATTTACCTAAATATAAAACTTAGTTCCCTATATAGGTACTCTATTTCACTGTTAATTACACTTCTTATTATTAATTCATGGTTCATGACAATAACATACGAGAAGAAGAAAGTTTGCAACCTTGCTCTTCAGTAACTTGTGAAAAGGCTTTATTATTCCCTGCAAGCATGTACAATAACAAGACAGTCTCCATGAATTAGTATATTTATTTGTGTGCAGATTGTAGCTAATGTGCTAACCAGTGCATTGAACACCAGCTTTTGTAATTAGAGGATCTGTGAAACTTGCTAGTCCTAAATGACCGCAGTGCCAAAGAGATGTTTCATTACCAGTGCAGTTCACCTCATCCAACCAAAGTCTACAAAAGTACTGGTCATCGTAGTAGACAATCCTCCTGGCATCCCCTGCTCCCAGCTGTCTGCATACAACGTGTCCATCCTCCAAGTCCCAAGAAGTACTACTCACATGTCCCCATTCCCCTTTGTACCTGACTTGCACCTTCCCTTCCCAGTGGCTGCTTCCTCCTACTAACCTGACTTCAGGTAGATCAATAGTTTCATCTGTGTGTCACAAATAAAACAATTTTTAGTGTAATAATCATAAGATAGGGCAAATGCCAAATCATTAGAAGCTATCACTGGTAATTGAACCCAGGATAGCTGGTTTAGCAACCATTGCTCTGCCAACTGATCATGAGCTATACATAATTACATTATTATATGCATACTATGAAACTCTTTGAACAGCTAGCAGGTTTCAAAAGATATGAAAGTATGTATATAACTCAGAAAGGGGGCTGTTAAAATTTGAAACCCATGAAATTAATCTATTAGTACATGTTTGAGCACCCTTTGAAACCTGGTTGTTCAAGAAGTTTCAAATATAGGTTTCATGCCATATGAAACCTGAAATTTGATCCTGTGACGTGGGTGCGTATGATTGCTCACTTGTGCAAATTACTCCAGCCAAGTGGTACGGAAAATCATTTGCAAGTTTAAAATTACAACCATCTTCTGCCCAGGTGAATAAGCAGTCAGCCAGACTAGTTTCATCCCCTCTGCATATCACTTTGTCTACAAAGAGGTTGATTTTGTTGAGAGAATATTCAAACCTGTCTCCAGAGTTTCTTATTGCTGACAAAGCCTCCCTATACCCGAGCTGTCTGCAGAAAACATGAGCTGCTCTTATATCCCAGTGATTTCCACAAATGTTCCCCCAGAGCCCACCAAACTGTATCTCTGCCAGCCCTTCACTGCTCAATTCCCCTTTGGCAACCTTAACATTAATTTCATTTGAAAGAGTAGTATCTATTAATGAAGGAGGAAAGTACATAATCCTGTTACTTTAACTATGATGTTTTTATCATACTTGAGCAAACAACTCCAAACTGGTCTTTCCCACAAGGTTTTGCTTTCAAAGTGATGTTTTTACAAGAATGAGGTGACTCTTCGCTACCATTACAAGCCAACTGACACCAGTGATAACTAAACCCAAAGCCAACAGGTTGGACATCAGCAAGAGGTATTCCACTGGAATAGCCCAAGTGTCTGCATATCACATCTGCTGTAGCTTTCTTCTGACTCACCCAACACAGACCATTCCAACTTTCATCCAAAAATACCTCAACTCTCCCAAAATGAGGTTTATCACTGCCTACTAGTCTAACTTGATAATAATCTACTTCCTCAATTGTTTCATCTATATACATAATACAGAAAGACTCCATGTATGATATATGTCTATGTACACTAATGGTGCACATTGACTTACTTCCACATTCAACAGCTACACCAACTGGATATATGCAAACATCAGCATGAGCACTGGAATTAACCATCTGTAGTCCAGGAAAGGTGCAATCCATCAGTCTCTCCTCATCTCCTCTGCAGTGGATATCGCGGATCCACATTACACCAGGAAGGCCACCGTGGATCTCACCAGTATACGTCTTCAAAACTCTCGCATATCCCATTTCTCTGCATACCACCAGAGCTGCCTCAAGGGACCATTTATTCCCACAAATCATTCCCATGGTACCATTATAATGAATGTTCACTAGACCACTAGAATGAGAAATGCTCTGCTTGTCTGTTAGCAGCAGTGTAAAATTGTAAGGATCATCTGCATAGTGAAAGAGATCATTTTTTCCTATTCCTCTGAAACTATATATCTATATATATACACCACTGTTGTTTCTAAAAGACTACATGTACATATATATACTAATAAACATTTATGGTTTAACATAAATTGGTATTTAATATTTAGTATTCAAGTCATAAAGTTATGACACCTGTACATATATATATACAACATATATACACACCTCACCTGTACATCCAACATATACATAACCAGTAATACATTCTCTCTTCCAATGACCATCATGCCTGCATTTATAAAATTTATCTTCTGTTCCTTCACAATTCACATAATCTATCCATCCATGTCCATCAAACAAAGAGTCATAAAGTACAACAGAGGTATAGCTGACCCTACGATAGCCAAGCTCCCTACACACAACTGCTGCATCAGCATTTCCCCAATGTGATCCACATACTGGCAGCCATGTGTCCCTCACTTTGATGAGAAGCTGGCCAGAGCTATCACTCTTGTTGTAATTAACTTCAGTTGTAGAGGTTAATATCACTTCAATATCAAGTATAGAATGTTCTAGACCAAGTTTTAGAAAACATACTGTACATGTATATATATTGATACCTTGTAACTTGCACTATATATATATATATATATATATATATATATAATAGTATATTCATTGTAATTTGCATATTAGATATGTATATTTAGACACAATCAATCAAGAAGTTTAACAAATTCTCTTACTCCTTGAACACTCAAGTTCAACTACTTCAGTAGATGCTGAAACACACTGGGATGGTTCGTTTTGATAACAATGCAATATGCTGTCTTCAATACCAGTACAATTGAAAAAGTTTGACCACATCACACTAAAAGTACTTCCTATTCGAGATACAAGATTGCTTTTTAAATTATAGTTGGTACTGAGATAGCCCTCAAACCCAAGCTGATGGCAGAGTACTCTTCCATCAAATTCTTGAAATTCTGGCCTGCATAATCCTCCCCAAGTGCTGTTGAAGTACAAGGAGACAAGTCCTCTGTAGCTTTTGTCTCCAAATACTAACTTCACAGATCCTTCAGCAAAATCTACAAATTTGAAGTTAAAAAGGACCATTATTGATGGGATACATTTAGGGGGGCAGGAGGGGACATTTGCTTTTGCTTGCTTTAATCTTGTCCCCTTCTTGAAATTTTGTAAGATTGTCAATTTGATGTCAATATATATAATGATAGTTTTAAACAGTAGTTCTTCTATATTTTTTCTATTCCAAATTAATGTTAATAATTTCTTTCTACAGTGATAATTGTCAATTAAAGACGTGCTAACTGCATAGTTACTCTAATGACTAGCTATGCATCTATAGAATTAAGGATAACCCGTCTAGGTCCCTCAAATACATAAAAACATTTAGCTTCCATATACTTGTCCTCCATGTTACTTGGAAACTCAGTTTTGCCCCCCTCCCCCTTGAATAATTTTCTAAATACGGCACTGTTTATTAGGATCAAATATACTACAGTAAGGTGAATATTAATTATATTAAAATCTAAGCAGCTACATGTTGCAATTCAATTTAACTCTATTTACATGCCCAGTGACATTATTGTAATTGGATTACCTGTACACTCCAAACCAGCGAATTGAGGTCCTTTACAAGTTGAATGAGTTATTTCGCAGTCAAATTCACTTTGACATTTTATATCAAATTTGGGAAGAGATTCATTCAAATGATTAACGAAGGTGCTGCTTTTGTATAAAACAATGTGTCCTTTGTAGTTTAACCTTTTGCATAGGATATCTGCTGTGGGAATGCTGAGAGTATCTCCACAGACTGAACCCCACACTCCATCTACAAAAATTTCCACTTGTCCTTCTGTTTTATCACTCCCTCCAATCAATTTTACGTCAGCTGTGTACAGAAGCAAGTAATATAGTTACTATAAGGAGCCTATAGCACCTCCCTTTAAGTATAGCAGTGACGTCCCGAAAAAAAGAAATTTGCTATATACATGCAGAATATAAATAACTTACGCAAGCAATTTACAGCGGCATCGCAATGAATTGGTGACATACAAAAAAATGAGGGTATTATAGTACAGTCCAATAAATTTGTTTCATTTCCTTCACAACCGATAAACGTTAACGCAGGTACGTATACTTCTTCATCCAGTCTTGGGCTGCAGAAATAACGTTCTGCTGCAGGGTAGCCAAGTTGACGACATGCTACCTCTGCTTCCTTCATCACCCAACCTCCTTGGCTCCACTCAATATTCGTCACACAAATAGTGTGCCAGGAATCATTCAAGTAAACTTCGACGCGCCCGTTGGTTGATGCGAAACCGTTGACCTTTCGGATGGTACTGTCACTTTCTAGATCTCTTGTGAAACCTGTGATAAAAGCGAGCTATAAGTCTTATACTCATGGATCCAAATATACATGCAAGCGGGCCCTAACCATTAACGACTGTAACTGCTACATTGCTTAAGAGTGCTACCAAAAGACTAAATGCGGCCAGGAATTGGAATCTCATCATTGATAACTCTTCTATACAGGAATGGAGGTAATCGCTTCAGTGAAAACCTATATATGTATATATACGTACGTGTACCACAAGCTCGACAATTGTAGTGTTAAACCAACGGAAGCAAGGACAATTTACGTAATATTTCAAATTGATATCTATTACTGATTTTCTGGCAAACAACAAATACATTGTTATCGTTTAATCTAATATAAAAACACTAGAAAATTCCTTTTCACAGAGTTTTCGAACTTCCTCTAAAGATAGAGAAAGACTTTGACTTAAATCAAGGTAATAATAAGTTGGAGTATAACATACCACAAACATCAAAAAAATTTAATCCCTTCTGGAAAAAAACGGCAAACTGCCTCTGACCAGACTTTCTGTACACCAACCACATGTTGACTTCTGTCTGCATAATTACCTCACATACATCAAGACTGTAGAAAAGATAAACTAAGCTCAGTCTATTTCTTGGAATCACATACATATATACGTATCTATATAGATAACCAAATACGTAAATAATCATATTCTTTCTATCTATGTATATATTAAACATAATAATATGTATACAACACACACAACATATACAATATACACATATTATATATGGTTCTCCTCTTACTGTTGATGTTCTTTATCTACATCGATCAAAAGTCTCATCATTTCTTTCTGGTTAAAGACTGAAACAACACTACCTTTTTTATATAACATCGGAGATTTAACAGCCAAATTCATAGAATTGAAATAAATGTATCTATACTGCAGATCTATTCTGTAAAAAGGTTAAAATGTTCATGTAACACTTCAAACAGAAGGTTAGTCAAAAATTATGTTTCCTTGACCTACGTACTGGGTAGCTTTGCTTTTATTCTTAAAGTCTTGTATTTGCTGTGCTATAGACCTAAGCTCAGCATAGGTAGATTCCAATTTCTTTATAACCTTTGAAGTCACATCAGCTATATGTATGTACAATTAAAAACAGTGATATGTTTTGGAGCAGAATTAATTGAGGAGGCAACAAGCAATTTATAAATTGTCATCAACAATATAGAGAATAAAAACACATTGAGCATGTAACTAGGGCGCATGTCTATTTTAACCAAGTGCAATATATTGGTTCAGTATCTTTACTCCATTATTGGTACGGTATGTTATCAGACCCTTCTGCCTCTGCCCAAATAAAAATGGCAGAAGGGTAGGAGACTACCCTTTAAACCACAAACCCAGCTCTCAGTATAGTGGCTGGTGCTAAGTGTGAAGCCAATGAGTTCTCACTCATGACTGAATGTCTGTATACTGTAGCTAGCCAGCCAATCATTAGTAACCAATCTTCAGTAAAACTGGAGAGCAGCTGCTAGTCAAATGTAAATTAGACTACAACACCATTTGTATACACTTCAAACCACTTGCATACACAATCTTCTGTCCAACCATGACTACTTTACAAGGAGTGTTAGACTAAAGTTCTAGAGGTAACTAAGTGTCTTGCAACTGTCAACATTAGCACATGACTCACTTTGAAAAAAGAGGCAAAGTGATATGTTCATTGTCTGTACAAGAACAAACACAATAATATAAATGTCTAGTACAATAAAAGTCAAAGTAATACACCACAAAGTGCAAGCAGAAAAACAGATATCTCGACTTTGCAACAACTCTTATTTTTGCTCACAGCCTACAAGGATACTTCCTGAACTAGTCTTCTTAAAATACATTAGCATACTGCACAAACAATATATACATATGTACATAGGATGGCTCATTTAGAAGCTACACTTCTCAAAGGATCTATCTATAAATTTGATGAAGTTGGAGACTTTATTATTTCATTATTACAATGTCAGTTCCACTTAGGTGGTTAAGTGGAACCAACCCTTTGAACCACAAACCCAGCTAAGTATACCTGGTTGAGGTTACGTGTCAAGACCATTGTGTTTCAGCTATATACATTGCTCACAGAAGTGTCACAGATACAGGTGAAGCATACTATAATTGTATTCACGTCCTATATTTTATGGGCCTTCCCTTAGTACGTATGTGATAGGTCTAGTAATACAGTCCATTTGCATTTCCTTAGCCATATATGCACGTGCCAACCATATCTACAGGACAGTGGTATTTAGATATATTATTCATATGCACACAATGTAAACCTTCAGAAAGTGACTTCTGAAGCCACACTTCTTAAAGAGTCAGTCTATGAGTTGCTGATATATATATGGTATACATACATCAGTCCTTTTCTGGAAATTAGAGAGTTACCACATATACGTACGTACGTACATTATACACTGCGAGCTGACATCTCTTCATTTCCCCATCCACAACAATGTGTGCTAGCTTACACTTCAGGGCGTCCAGCTCACCAGTGTTTGGACCAAGAAGATAGCTATAATACAAAGAGTGCATCTTGCTAATTAATGTCAAGTGGCCTCTGGTTTCAATTACATTCACTCCATTTGTGCTGCCTGGCAACACAAATAGATAGGTAAATTTAGAGGTCAAACATCTATTCATCAGAATAGTTATAACATTAAATTTTAGAATTAAATCAATGGCACACAAACTTAGTAATGTTTAGTGTAGCCTTATTGTGGAGACAACCATTATGCTTTGAGGATGAATGGCCTACTGTAGATAAGGCACAAGCATGACACATGCGTATGTATGTACTTCTTAGTATGCGAACTAAACAAAATATTAGTAACGTACACTCCCTTTGAGTTGTCTGACGGAGGTGGAGCTGATATCAAGGGAAGCTTGACAAGTGACTGTTTCATGGAAGACTAAAGTTATGAAAAATTAAAATAGCAAACAGCAGTGTATTTAGGACTGAAAAATAGAGATAGATTTTAAAGACTGTTTAGGAACAATAAACTGTTCTAGATGCAGGAAAGCTTGCCAATCTAGCTTATATTCATAAAAGACTCTTATCAGGCCATTCGTACCACACTAATACAGGCGTTCACATTCACACAGCAAAATACACTATGACAATGTTTCATTCCTATGTATGGTGAAGCCTGTCAAGTGATCTGGCTAATGTCGATGGGATTGCCCTTTGCAATCCTATCAAGTAGCTACATATACAGTATATGTAAATCAGAAACATGAAAAAACATCAAGTGAATAGAATAAATATTCATTGCTACATTATGATGAATTATTAATGAGCTTTCCATGGCAGCACAATTAAAGTAATTTCAGAATGTTTCAGTTTACAGATCAGCTTCAGCTGACATGACAAACGGTTAAATTATACATAGCAACTTTCAATTTAATTTAATTATTCTACTTTTAGATCATTCAGTGGCTATTACATCATATATTTCAGTATGACCTAACATTACATAATCTGTATTATCTGACCAGTCACACTTTTTATATCTGAAGTATAACTTAACTGTTGCTAAGGATTAAGGTTTAAATGTCCTGGAGGTACTATGAGAAGCTCATTAATTAGTGAAGTAATAGTCTGCCATACATCAACTTCTCCATGCTGGGGAATAAGAGATGTTGTAAGGTAGTTGTAAAACACTTGCATGTCTTCTCTCTCCAAACCACTCCTAATAGGTACAGAATTATAGGCAACCATATTTGTTGGTAATCATGGAAAATAAGAGCCCAGTAGAGGACAACATGATAAATAAGAGCCCAGTAGAGGCAACACGATAAATAAGAGCCCAGTAAAGGGCAGCCGTCAAATAAGAGCCCAGTAAAGGACGACTTGATAAATAAGAGCCTAGTATAGAAATAATTATAATAAGAGCCGAAGATTAAATGCATTAATAAGCACCTAGTGGAGGTTCAATGTCACATAATCAAACTCCTAACTAACCAAACCAACTGGTTATGGTGCATTATTACTACCCGCTTCAAGTACCTATAGCAAGAGAATCAACCATGTACATGACATTATGCAGTTATTCTTGATATATGTAGAGAATTTCTACTCTTAGGTCTTCATGATCTCAACAAATACTCCCTATCAATTCATGGCATACATAATACAGGGTTGCCTTAGAAGTGTCACTATAGGTACTTGTTTTGAGATTCCAATTTGTTCACAAACTGATGTGCTTTCATAAATACAGCCGTATTCAGAGGTAGAAACTGTATTCCTTCATACACAGTAAAAATGCTAAGGTCTTTAAAATTTATACTTGGGACATACTGCAGAAGAGAAGAGAAGATAATCTCTAAAGTTTCCTGGATTCCTAATCATCCACTGTGTCTCTCTTACTGTAGAATAAAAATCTGATAACTGTTGCACGAGTGAGGACTGTCCCACAAGATCAATAATGTCCTCAAAAAAGCCATGGAACAAGAGGAATGTTCTGTAAGCAAGCTTTAGTATGCCCTGGAGTGCCATTTTCTGAATGAGAGAGAGAGAGAGAGAACTTGATCCATCTTTTGAGGAATGAGTGTCCATTCCTATACATAACTTTACAATTGTGCAACATATGTACATACATTGACAGTATCATCAAAATATTCTGTCACTTGCTCTCCTTCAATGATAACGGATGCATGGGGAACAAGCACAGTCTGAAAGTAGAGAAATGGAGACTGAGATAAAATGGAATATGCAGGAGCTACAGGTTTATCAAAAAATAAGGTTATAAACACAATGACTTAATGTATCATGATAACATATAGGTATTCGTACATATACAAATACACATAGATGTATGTAGCTGCTATTCGTTTACCATTGAAATCCAAAGATCTGGTTCTGCTTGAAAGAAAACCTGTTTCTTCTTCTTGGATACGATGGCTTCGCACGACTCGTCGGGATTAAATGACCTATGATAGCAGTCGAGAACTGTTAACTCATATACAGCATACGTACACAGATATAAACAGCTTACCCAGAAAAGGCAATAATAGCCGTTGTGAGTCCTACTGTCTTAACTTTAGTGTCCATGTTTTCATCCTCCGGATAATAATAAAGTATTTTCTTATGTTCCTAAAGTAATGGTCCGTGGAAACATCACAGCTTATAACTTCTCTTCCTCAGTATCACTGTAGCACAAACCTCGCCCTCTTTGTTTCCAAGTTTTGGGTTGAAAATGAAAAAGTTTTTAAGCTTTGGGCGGAGATCCGTTCCATCGCTGTCTACATTGCTAACAGACTTCTTTTCGGCCATTTTGTGTGCTCAGTTTTGCGGTTTCCATGACGTCAGAGTTATTGTTAGATGGCGGTATTGTGCACGTGCTAAGAGGATAAATCTGTTTCTGATTCATTTAGAGTTCTTCTAGTCGAAATGTCCCACCGTTACAGCGATAGATACAGCAGTGGAAGAGATAGAGACCGAGATTACGGACATTCTAGCTCGAGTCGAAGTTCAAATAGGTAAGATAGATGAATTGTAACAAAGAGAAGTGTCAGCGGTACCTCTTCGTTTCTAGACGTGACTACGACAGAGGGAGAAGTAGTAGAGGTAGAGACTCGCATTCCTCAAGATGGGAGTATTCTTACAGTTCAAGCCAAAGACCAATGTATCTACGAGATTTGCCCCCAATTGAGAAGAATTTCTATAAGGAAAATGCAATGGTAGCTACTAGAGCCGAAGTAAGTACAAAATTCACCATTTAAAGGAACAGAAAGAGTTTAACTGAAAGAATACCTTTAGAAATAGTTTCAAGCTCGTTTTTTACCAAACTTCATGGCGTTTCTAATGTCTGTTTGTCTTACGTATATTAGGACGAAGTTAAGGAATTTTTGAGAAGAAAAGAAATCACATTAAGCGGAACAAATCCTCCAAGGCCAGTTTTCTACTTTCAGGAGGCTGGGTTCCCAGAAATGATTCTAGACACAATATACAAACAAGGTTTTAAGGAACCTACACCTATACAAGCCCAAGTACGTATGTTCATCCTACTTATGTTTACGTAAATATCAGGTGTATGACTTTTGTCCTGTGTTACACTCACTAGTCCTGGCCAATTGCGTTATCAGGTAGAGATTTTGTTGGTATAGCCCAAACGGGCTCTGGTAAGACACTAGGGGTGAGTAATCTTATCAGTTAGCTGCAAGAAAAGCACTAACCACAACTCTTTTCTTTCAGTTTATTCTCCCAGGTATTGTTCACATAAGGAATCAACCCGCTATAAAGAGAGGGGATGGCCCAATTGTAAGTTAATTATATATGGAGGATACACTGATTGACAATATTGAAATGAATGTATTTTCTAGCTCTTAACAAACCCAGCTACTAAACATATTTATTATGTATGCATATGTCTATCATGTTTAAGAATTCTGTGGCCTTAGAATACTAGCATTCAATAGCTAGTAAATGGAAAATCCTAGAAGTTTCTCATTTGGCCTGGTTTTATGTCACACAACCTATAGTTATTCTGTTAGCTATCTTGTGTGTGTTTTAATAACTTGTTTCAGATACTGGTGCTGGCCCCAACAAGAGAGTTAGCTCAGCAGGTTGAGGGAGTAGCTAGGACATTTGGTCTACCCGTGAACATAAGGACGTGTTGTGTGTATGGTGGAGCCCCTAAAGGACCACAAATTAAGGAACTTGAGAGAGGTTTGCTAACTTGTGGAAGTGTTTAAGTTCTTGGTATGGCATTCTTCCAACAATCAGGGTCTCTTTGTTCAATATTTCAGGTGTTGAAATATGTATTGCCACTCCTGGTCGCCTGATAGACTTTCTGGATTCAGGAAAAACCAACTTGAGGAGATGTTCCTACCTGGTACGTATGTACATACATAAGTATGTATGGGTTGTTGGGGCAGCCATCTTGTTGTCAAGTGTCTCTGTTAATGGGTTTGCCTGTTAGGTGTTGGATGAAGCTGACAGGATGTTGGACATGGGCTTTGAGCCACAAATCAGGAAGATCATTGATCAAATTCGAGTCAGTGCACAATTTAGTTCATCTTGAAGTTGATAATACATATATGCTGTCCATGTAATTGGTCACTCCATTGTCTTGTTATCATGTAAATCTCATATGCAACATTATTGTCTGCATATATACGTAAGTATGTATGTAAATGGACATATATCTCTCTTAGGATGACAGACAGACATTGATGTGGAGTGCCACCTGGCCAAAGGAAGTTAAAGGTATGTTGGAGTGAAAGCATTTTACGATGACCTTTATAGGAGGTGCTAGAGGCTGTTTATATGGAACATATGGTGTATTATTAGGATTAGCACAAGATTTCATGAAGAACTACCTCCAGATCAACATTGGCTCCTTGAATCTCAGTGCCAATCACAACATCAGCCAGATCATAGAGATTTGCCAAGAGTATGAGAAGGAGGACAGGTATTGCAATTATGTGTACCTACTGACCTACTAAATGATTTGAATTTGATGTTGCCGTACCCTTCTGATCATAGACTGAACAGACTTTTGGAGAGAATAATGATTGATCAGGATTGTAAGGTACGTACTTACATACATAAGATAAGTGACAGTTGAACACATGTACGTATGTATACATACGTACATATATTAAAAGGATTTTAAGAAGAAGGCAAGATTTAAGCAAGGCAGGGCAAAAGCCCCCTCCCCCTAAATGTTCCCCCGGTATAAGAACATACATAATAACTTCATTTAAAATACATAGCTAGGATTTGGAGTGAAAGGTTTATTCCTATCTGTACCATAATTCTACTGTAGACAATTGTATTTGTTGAAACAAAGAAGAAGACTGACCATCTAACAACTAGATTAAGGACCCAGGGGTAAGCCACTTCATACCCATATGCCTCTTGTAGTTTACAAATTTACCTCGTTCTTGTTCATGTACGTACTAACCAAACCTCACTTTCATTTACAGGTGGCCTGCATTGTGTATCCATGGTGATAAAGCTCAGCACGAAAGGGACTTTGTTCTAAGAGGTTAATGCTTTGTACATGCATATCTTACATACTTGTATGAATATATGTACATACCGTATTTGTCCGAATAGTAGCCCGGGCTTCTATTTCTTTCCAGTCATTTTTAAGCCGGTCTCAGTTTCTATACAAACAAATACAGTGCTTGCATATAGCTAAGGTTTCAATTGTTGATCAGGAGCACTTCTATACATTGAGTTTAAATCCATTCTGAACCATTTGAACCATTCTTTGTGTAGAGTTTCGCAAAGGAGCAGCACCAATTCTTATTGCTACAGATGTTGTTGGGAGAGGGCTAGGTAAGTTGTGCTGATAATCTTGTACTTCAGCATGTTATTTATACATGGTGCCAGCACTTTTAACAGTAACCAGTTTTATCATGTCTCTGTTTAAATATAAGTCTGATAAGCTGCTATGTTGTGCTTCAGTGACATTCTATTTTGTATTTCTGTAGGCATGCCCTATGTCCAGCTGATTTAAGTACAGGGCATGCCACAATGGAGGACAACCTACTTAAAGCATAAACATTTAGCAGTTACGAAAGCAATAACTATGCATATTCATGTACTTAAAATGGTATCTGCTTAAACTGGCCTCCATGACCTCTGACCTCTTGGTACGTGCTTTTGGAGCTCTGGAGTAACAGAGTGATGGAAGAGCATGTACTTAAAATGGAGGCCAGGTACGTGGCAGAAGATTAAGTGTATTACATTCAGCACACATCACTTTCTCTGTGTATACCTATCTGCTAAAGTGATAGGTTATGCATGCTCTTGAGTATATGCCATTCCTCAAAGCTCCTTTTAGGATAGGATGCAGAATTTAAGTTACACAGTTGTCATATCTGTTCTGATATTACTATTGCTACGTATATATGTACCTACGATTCCTTCTACATTTAACCTGTTTTTAGAAAACAAAAATTCTGTTATTTTCTGCAGATTCATTGAAGACTTTTACGTATGTACATTTTAATGTGACTGTTATTTGACATTTCATTTTTCTGCTTTTAATAGATGTTCAAGATGTAAGATATGTCATCAACTTTGACTTCCCAGCCCAGACTGAAGATTATGTCCATCGTATTGGTAGGACAGCCAGGGCTAGCAGGAAAGGTACAGCTTACACCTTCTTTACTAGTGAAAATTGCAAGCAAGCTAGAGACCTTGTGAACATTCTCAAGGAAGCCAATCAGGTTATAGAACCTAAGTTGTTTGAAATGATTGAGAAGGCAAAGGGGATTGTCAAGTACAAGCAGGCAGGTACGTATGTATGCATGAATGCCTTGTAATATGCAAAGTATATACGTATATTGAATTGTGTGAATGTTATCTCCTTTTCTGTTGTCTGTAGTGCGTCGCTACAGGACTACTGATAAATCTGGAGGTGGGTCTTCTCGTTTTGATGGTATGAACAGTGGCAAGGCTAACCTGAGAGATGGCTTCTCTGGATTCCAGAACTACTCCTCCACCAGTACTCTAACTGGAACTCCTCAGATGCAGCAATCAGTTTCTACTTGGAATGGCTCATCAGTTGGTTATGGTACTGTACCATCTCAGCAGCCTCTGTATCAGCCTACGCCAAGCACCATCACACCAGTGGTGGGGTACTCCATGGCACCTACCATGCCTACCAGCACCAACCCTTCCACAATGGCATACTATTCACAGCAACCTCAGGCTCAAGGGAACCAGTATTACTGAAAAGAGTGTTCTTTCCAGCTCAAGAACCACAAACGATTTCCTGTAAACTTATATCTAAATTATTATAATTGTAACTAACCTTCTTAATTCACATATACGTACCATGATTACTATAATGGTAACCACTTACATACAGTTTTACTATTAAATAAATTGTATTTAAAGAAACAGTATATTTAGTTTAATCAAGTTGTACATGTTGAAGTGTAACTATAGTGCCTTTTAGAATATTTGACCGGAACTTGCATACAGTATAACAGCATGGTCACGTAGGCTGTATTCCCCTTTCTGTGGACAAGGACTCTTCCTGGTGCAGAGCTTCTCTCCATGGAAAGCCTCAGCCAAAAGGTATGCTATCAATGTCACAACTGCAAGACCCACAATGGTCCACAAGTTGGCACTAACTGGAATTGAACTGGAAATAAAGTAATTCAGGGCACCTCCAAAGGCCACAAAAGCCCAGAATAGTCCAAATGCTTCTGTAGCAAGATTATCTTTGCTTCCAACAATACCAAAGTAAACTGAACACATAGGGAAAGTCACAAAACCAATAAAATTGAGACATACACATGTCCAGCATATACTGTATAGTTAAGCGATTAATACTTTTGTAATATAAATGGAGCATACAGATTTACACATGTACACATGAGGCAAATAATCCCATTTTAGTTAGGGCAGCCAGGGATTTCTACAATGTGTATAACATAATAAAACTATAATATACAGTTTAAACTCAAACAGTATAGTACTCACTTAATGGTATAACATTCCAAAAGGTGCTCACCAGTCCTGAAACAATCGCAGCTACAAACACTACAATAACATTAGGCTGCCTCTCCCAAAATATCAGAAACAGATAGGCAGACAAGTGAACACAAGTTATCAATATAGCAGCTGCTGTTCTAGTTGTATAGGGAGTGAATCGACCAACAGAAATACTCACTGTAAAACCAGCTACAGACCACACAGTGATGGCAAGTCCAACAAAACCAATTCCAATGCATTCAGTAATGAAGTACTATATACGTACATGTAGAACATGTGCATGTATATAGTCTAGTTGCATTTCTGATCAGACATGTGCATACCATACCCTAAACATGAAATTTATGCATGAATGTGTTCCATTCATGCATAAATAAATGTTTCCCCTCTTACAAAGTATAGGCATATGTATCTCTATTCATGAATACCAATTAATGGTGATTCTAAGAATTGATCAGTAATCAGAGTCATGTGCATGTCTGTACCTTTGAAAATAGTCCATAAAAGAAGCCATTATCAAATCCTGCCAATATACCTCCAAGAAGTGGAAAGACATATTGCCATTTTAGAAACAACTGTAACATTGAAATAAGTCTATTTTTCAAATCCTTTAACACTTTTTTCTTGGATTTCAAACTCAAATTTGCATCATTTGGTAGAAATATAGATAATACAACAGCAACTAAACCAAGTCCTGTTGCTGTACCAATTACCTGGTAATATGTAGCTGAAGTTATTGCTCCCAGAGTGGTTGGCTGTACACACTCAGTCTCATTTACTGTGAAGCTAGTTGAGTTAAGGAAGACTGCATCTGTGAGGAAAAAGGCTGATGAAACGGCATTACCACTGGCCATACCTAGCCTTATACTAAATACAAATATGGACTGGAAGTAGGACACATATTTGTGAGTGTTTTTCTTAACATCCCCAGGCTTGTTCTGACCAATCACACGAGCACTCTGATTAAAGTAAGTAGGACTGCCTGTATATACGAAACCGAACCCTAATCCTGACAGAATTGAACCTGGCACAAATGTATACCAAGAAGGATAGAAACAGCAAAGCGTAAAAGACATATAAGCAATACTGCCCGCTAGGATTACCAACTTCAATCCAATAAGGTCGATGACAGCAGGGCACAAGAGATTACCAATAACCCAGAAGAACCATTGAAGACCAAGTGACACAAATCCAAGGAATTCATGTAGGGAAGTTAGAGTTCCTGCTAAAGAATAATAGCCAAAGTTACAAAACATCGCAATACTACCAACCAAAGCCACGTTACAGTAGGCCCTCCTGACGGATACAGGACGGCTGTAGCTGACCTTACAAGAGTTAGTTTCTACTTCCTCGAGTTTAGTCTCACGAGGTGTGTTCGACCCGTCGCTCAACGAAGCCATGGGTTTCTCTGACATGTGTTAGCTGAATAAAAGTTAATGATTTACTGCTTCTTATTTGATAAGGTTACGAACAGGAAGCCATTTTAAAACCTACTTCTGAAAAACAAGTTTAAACCAAGTAGTTTAAAAACTCGTGGGGCTCCCGCCCACGAATGAACTGGATAAAATTAACGATGGAAAAGCTTCGTTAATGTACATTGAGGGCTGTAACTTAATCAAATGGAGAGATATGAAGCTAACACTTTGTGTCAGCATTCACAGACATTTATACAGCATGTCCAATGAGTTTTTGAAATTGTGATGGAACTTAAAATTTGCCCTATCTCTCACCATACATTAACTTTGTATACCAGAATTTAATGCACATTGAGGGCTGTAACTCAATCAAATGGAGAGATATGAAGCTAACACTTTGTGTCAGCATTCACAGACATCTATAGAGCATGTCCAATGAGTTTTTGAAATTTAGATGGAACTTAAAATTTGCCCTATCTCTCACCATACATTAACTTTGTATACCAGAATTTAATGCACATTGAGGGCTGTAACTCAATCAAATGGAGAGATATGAAGCTAATACTTTGTGTCAGCATTCACAGACATCTATAGAGCATGTCCAATGAGTTTTTGAAATTTAGATGGAACTTAAAATTTGCCCTATCTCTCACCATACATTAACTTTGTATACCAGAATTTGATGCACATTGAGGGCTGTAACTCAATAAAATGGAGAGGTATGAAGGTAACACTTTGTGTCAGCATTCACAGACACCTATAGAGTATGTCCAATGAGTTTTTGAAATTTTGATGGAACTTAAAATTTGCCCTATCTCTCACCATACATTAACTTTGTATACCAGAATTTAATGCACATTGAGGGCTGTAACTCAATCAAATGGAGAGATATGAAGCTAACACTTTGTGTCAGCATTCACAGACATCTATACAGCATGTCCAATGAGTTTTTGAAATTTAGATGGAACTTAAAATTTGCCCTATCTCTCACCATACATTAACTTTGTATACCAGAATTTAATGCACATTGAGGGCTGTAACTCAATCAAATGGAGAGATATGAAGCTAACACTTTGTGTCAGCATTCACAGACATCTATACAGCATGTCCAATGAGTTTTTGAAATTTAGATGGAACTTAAAATTTGCCCTATCTCTCACCATACATTAACTTTGTATACCAGAATTTAATGTACATTGAGGGCTGTCACTCTATCAAATGGAGAGATATGAAGCTAAATGTTTGTGTCAGCATTCACAGACATCTAATAAAACCGGCCTACTTGAAATATCGATCATAGACATTAATATCGTATAGGCGATAAATATCGAACCTCTCACTATATCTAGTTTTCTGTATCATGAAAAGTCGCTCTCCTCCCTCCACCAAGACACATACAGGCTTTTATCCATTTGCCACAGTTTTGAGATGTATTGGAAATACTTCGTATGTGTGTAAAATTGCTTGGAGCGATTCACTGGTCTGGAATTAAAGTGGAATAAATTGACGATTTCTCGAAAATAATTGGGATGAGAAAAGTCGTTCTCCTCGGCCCATCAAGACACTTACAGGACTTTTTTCGCTTTTCCCAGTTTTCAGGTGAACCACAAATACTGCCTATGTCTTTGAACTTGCTTGAAAGAATTCACTGATCTGGAAATAACGAGAAATATATTAAAAAAGTCCTAACCACAACCGTTTTCTTTGGACAAAACTTCATATAAATAGAAGCGAAAAACCTTATATAGTAGGCCTACCTGGACACATCTCTATGGTGGTTGCGGTTCCCATAGAGGTTGGTAGCGCTTAGACTCTGAAGCTGTCTCCTAATCGGTTGGTGCCATAGAGACGTGCTCACCAATAATCCGGATTTCGGGGGGGTTCCACGTAATGTGGGATTGGCATCTGATATCTTAGGATTCATATGAGTCGGCCATATCGAGAAGAACTGGTTCTTCTCACGCAAGTGACACCCAAAGCTCAACTCGGCAGAGCGTTACCACCGATCCCGGCCTATGAGCGTCGTGGATGGTAGCGTTCGGTATGGTCCAACTGTTTTTCTTTGGAGTTTCGTTGGCTGTCGATTGACGAAATTTCACTTCAACGAGATCCATATAAAATATATGGATAGATAGTACTTCAATAACAATCAAGTACTACACAGTGCATATCCCTATGTATAAAAAATTGGAAAGTATTCTAGATTTTCAGATATAGTATGGAATTTTGTCTTTCTTATAATATTAGACCTTCTAACGGTCGGCCATATATAGTATTACGCAATTTTCTCTAACAAAACAGTACA
Organism: Chondrosia reniformis; assembly: GCA_947172415.1. Lineage (NCBI taxonomy): Eukaryota > Metazoa > Porifera > Demospongiae > Chondrillida > Chondrillidae > Chondrosia > Chondrosia reniformis. The sequence goes on from OX359192.1 coordinate 6,257,462, forward strand.
TTATCTGTAGTTCTGTAACTCTATCAATTAATGGAGAGATATGAAGCTAAATCTTTGTGTCAGCATTCACAGACATCTATAGAATATGTCCATTGGGTTTGTGAAATTTTGATGAAATTTAAAATTTGCCCTATCTCTCACCATACATTAACTTTGTATACCAGAATTTAATGTACATTGAAGGCTGTCACTCTATCAAATGGAGAGATATGAAGCTAAATCTTTGTGTCAGCATTCACAGACATCTATAGAATATGTCCAATGGCTTTGTGAAATTTTGATGAAATTTAAAATTTGCCCTATCTCTCACCATACATTAACTTTGTATACCAGAATTTAATGTACATTGAAGGCTGTCACTCTATCAAATGGAGAGATATGAAGCTAACACTTTGTGTCAGCATTCACAGACATCTATAGAGCATGTCCAATGAGTTTTTGAAATTTAGATGGAACTTAAAATTTGCCCTATCTCTCACCATACATTAACTTTATACCAGAATTTAATGCACATTGAGGGCTGTAACTCAATCAAATGGAGAGATATGAAGCTAACACTTTGTGTCAGCATTCACAGACATCTATAGAGCATGTCCAATGAGTTTTTGAAATTTAGATGGAACTTAAAATTTGCCCTATCTCTCACCATACATTAACTTTATACCAGAATTTAATGCACATTGAGGACTGTAACTCAATAAAATGGAGAGGTATGAAGGTAACACTTTGTGTCAGCATTCACAGACATCTATAGAGCATGTCTAAAGTGTTTTTGAAATTTAGATGGAACTTAAAATTTGCCCTATCTCTCACCATACATTAACTTTATACCAGAATTTAATGCACATTGAGGGCTGTAACTCAATCAAATGGAGAGATATGAAGCTAACACTTTGTGTCAGCATTCACAGACATCTATAGAGCATGTCCAATGAGTTTTTGAAATTTAGATGGAACTTAAAATTTGCCCTATCTCTCACCATACATTAACTTTATACCAGAATTTAATGCACATTGAGGACTGTAACTCAATAAAATGGAGAGGTATGAAGGTAACACTTTGTGTCAGCATTCACAGACATCTATAGAGCATGTCTAAAGTGTTTTTGAAATTTAGATGGAACTTAAAATTTGCCCTATCTCTCACCATACATTAACTTTATACCAGAATTTAATGCACATTGAGGACTGTAACTCAATAAAATGGAGAGGTATGAAGGTAACACTTTGTGTCAGCATTCACAGACATCTATAGAGCATGTCTAAAGTGTTTTTGAAATTTAGATGGAACTTAAAATTTGCCCTATCTCTCACCATACATTAACTTTATACCAGAATTTAATGCACATTGAGGACTGTAACTCAATAAAATGGAGAGGTATGAAGGTAACACTTTGTGTCAGCATTCACAGACATCTATAGAGCATGTCTAAAGTGTTTTTGAAATTTAGATGGAACTTAAAATTTGCCCTATCTCTCACCATACATTAACTTTATACCAGAATTTAATGCACATTGAAGGCTGTCACTCTATCAAATGGAGAGATATGAAGGTAACACTTTGTGTCAGCATTCACAGACATCTATAGAGCATGTCCAATGAGTTTTTGAAATTTAGATGGAACTTAAAATTTGCCCTATCTCTCACCATACATTAACTTTGTATACCAGAATTTAATGCACATTGAGGGCTGTAACTCAATCAAATGGAGAGATATGAAACTAACACTTTGTGTCAGCATTCACAGACATCTATAGAGCATGTCCAATGAGTTTTTGAAATTTACATGGAACTTAAAATTTGCCCTATCTCTCACCATACATTAACTTTATACCAGAATTTAATGCACATTGAGGACTGTAACTCAATAAAATGGAGAGGTATGAAGGTAACACTTTGTGTCAGCATTCACAGACATCTATAGAGCATGTCTAAAGTGTTTTTGAAATTTAGATGGAACTTAAAATTTGCCCTATCTCTCACCATACATTAACTTTATACCAGAATTTAATGCACATTGAGGGCTGTAACTCAATCAAATGGAGAGATATGAAGCTAACACTTTGTGTCAGCATTCACAGACATCTATAGAGCATGTCCAATGAGTTTTTGAAATTTAGATGGAACTTAAAATTTGCCCTATCTCTCACCATACATTAACTTTGTATACCAGAATTTAATGCACATTGAGGGCTGTAACTCAATCAAATGGAGAGATATGAAGCTAACACTTTGTGTCAGCATTCACAGACATCTATAGAGCATGTCCAATGAGTTTGTGAAATTTAGATGGAACTTAAAATTTGCCCTATCTCTCACCATACATTAACTTTATACCAGAATTTAATGCACATTGAGGACTGTAACTCAATAAAATGGAGAGGTATGAAGGTAACACTTTGTGTCAGCATTCACAGACATCTATAGAGCATGTCTAAAGTGTTTTTGAAATTTAGATGGAACTTAAAATTTGCCCTATCTCTCACCATACATTAACTTTATACCAGAATTTAATGCACATTGAGGACTGTAACTCAATAAAATGGAGAGGTATGAAGGTAACACTTTGTGTCAGCATTCACAGACATCTATAGAGCATGTCTAAAGTGTTTTTGAAATTTAGATGGAACTTAAAATTTGCCCTATCTCTCACCATACATTAACTTTATACCAGAATTTAATGCACATTGAGGACTGTAACTCAATAAAATGGAGAGGTATGAAGGTAACACTTTGTGTCAGCATTCACAGACATCTATAGAGCATGTCTAAAGTGTTTTTGAAATTTAGATGGAACTTAAAATTTGCCCTATCTCTCACCATACATTAACTTTATACCAGAATTTAATGCACATTGAAGGCTGTCACTCTATCAAATGGAGAGATATGAAGGTAACACTTTGTGTCAGCATTCACAGACATCTATAGAGCATGTCCAATGAGTTTTTGAAATTTAGATGGAACTTAAAATTTGCCCTATCTCTCACCATACATTAACTTTGTATACCAGAATTTAATGCACATTGAGGGCTGTAACTCAATCAAATGGAGAGATATGAAGCTAACACTTTGTGTCAGCATTCACAGACATCTATAGAGCATGTCCAATGAGTTTTTGAAATTTAGATGGAACTTAAAATTTGCCCTATCTCTCACCATACATTAACTTTATACCAGAATTTAATGCACATTGAGGACTGTAACTCAATCAAATGGAGAGGTATGAAGCTAACACTTTGTGTCAGCATTCACAGACATCTATAGAGCATGTCTAAAGTGTTTTTGAAATTTAGATGGAACTTAAAATTTGCCCTATCTCTCACCATACATTAACTTTATACCAGAATTTAATGCACATTGAGGACTGTAACTCAATAAAATGGAGAGGTATGAAGGTAACACTTTGTGTCAGCATTCACAGACATCTATAGAGCATGTCTAAAGTGTTTTTGAAATTTAGATGGAACTTAAAATTTGCCCTATCTCTCACCATACATTAACTTTGTATACCAGAATTTAATGTACATTGAAGGCTGTCACTCTATCAAATGGAGAGATATGAAGCTAACACTTTGTGTCAGCATTCACAGACATCTATAGAGCATGTCCAATGAGTTTTTGAAATTTAGATGGAACTTAAAATTTGCCCTATCTCTCACCATACATTAACTTTATACCAGAATTTAATGCACATTGAGGACTGTAACTCAATAAAATGGAGAGGTATGAAGGTAACACTTTGTGTCAGCATTCACAGACATCTATAGAGCATGTCTAAAGTGTTTTTGAAATTTAGATGGAACTTAAAATTTGCCCTATCTCTCACCATACATTAACTTTATACTAGAATTTAATGCACATTGAGGACTGTAACTCAATAAAATGGAGAGGTATGAAGGTAACACTTTGTGTCAGCATTCACAGACATCTATAGAGCATGTCCAATGAGTTTTTGAAATTTAGATGGAACTTAAAATTTGCCCTATCTCTCACCATACATTAACTTTATACCAGAATTTAATGCACATTGAGGACTGTAACTCAATAAAATGGAGAGGTATGAAGGTAACACTTTGTGTCAGCATTCACAGACATCTATAGAGCATGTCCAATGAGTTTTTGAAATTTAGATGGAACTTAAAATTTGCCCTATCTCTCACCATACATTAACTTTGTATACCAGAATTTAATGTACATTGAAGGCTGTCACTCTATCAAATGGAGAGATATGAAGCTAACACTTTGTGTCAGCATTCACAGACATCTATACAGCATGTCCAATGAGTTTTTGAAATTTAGATGGAACTTAAAATTTGCCCTATCTCTCACCATACATTAACTTTGTATACCAGAATTTAATGTACATTGAGGGCTGTCACTCTATCAAATGGAGAGATATGAAGCTAAATGTTTGTGTCAGCATTCACAGACATCTAATAAAACCGGCCTACTTGAAATATCGATCATAGACATTAATATCGTATAGGCGATAAATATCGAACCTCTCACTATATCTAGTTTTCTGTATCATGAAAAGTCGCTCTCCTCCCTCCACCAAGACACATACAGGCTTTTATCCATTTGCCACAGTTTTGAGATGTATTGGAAATACTTCGTATGTGTGTAAAATTGCTTGGAACGATTCACTGGTCTGGAATTAAAGTGGAATAAATTGACGATTTCTCGAAAATAATTGGGATGAGAAAAGTCGTTCTCCTCGGCCCATCAAGACACTTACAGGACTTTTTTCGCTTTTCCCAGTTTTCAGGTGAACCACAAATACTGCCTATGTCTTTGAACTTGCTTGAAAGAATTCACTGATCTGGAAATAACGAGAAATATATTAAAAAAGGTCCTAACCACAACCGTTTTCTTTGGACAAAACTTCATATAAATAGAAGCGAAAAACCTTATATAGTAGGCCTACCTGGACACATCTCTATGGTGGTTGCGGTTCCCATAGAGGTTGGTAGCGCTTAGACTCTGAAGCTGTCTCCTAATCGGTTGGTGCCATAGAGACGTGCTCACCAATAATCCGGATTTCGGGGGGGTTCCACGTAATGTGGGATTGGCATCTGATATCTTAGGATTCATATGAGTCGGCCATATCGAGAAGAACTGGTTCTTCTCACGCAAGTGACACCCAAAGCTCAACTCGGCAGAGCGTTACCACCGATCCCGGCCTATGAGCGTCGTGGATGGTAGCGTTCGGTATGGTCCAACTGTTTTTCTTTGGAGTTTCGTTGGCTGTCGATTGACGAAATTTCACTTCAACGAGATCCATATAAAATATATGGATAGATAGTACTTCAATAACAATCAAGTACTACACAGTGCATATCCCTATGTATAAAAAATTGGAAAGTATTCTAGATTTTCAGATATAGTATGGAATTTTGTCTTTCTTATAATATTAGACCTTCTAACGGTCGGCCATATATAGTATTACGCAATTTTCTCTAACAAAACAGTACATTATCTGTAGTTCTGTAACTCTATCAATTAATGGAGAGATATGAAGCTAAATCTTTGTGTCAGCATTCACAGACATCTATAGAGCATGTCCAATGAGTTTTTGAAATTTAGATGGAACTTAAAATTTGCCCTATCTCTCACCATACATTAACTTTATACCAGAATTTAATGCACATTGAGGGCTGTAACTCAATCAAATGGAGAGATATGAAGCTAACACTTTGTGTCAGCATTCACAGACATCTATAGAGCATGTCCAATGAGTTTTTGAAATTTAGATGGAACTTAAAATTTGCCCTATCTCTCACCATACATTAACTTTGTATACCAGAATTTAATGCACATTGAGGGCTGTAACTCAATCAAATGGAGAGATATGAAGCTAACACTTTGTGTCAGCATTCACAGACATCTATAGAGCATGTCCAATGAGTTTTTGAAATTTAGATGGAACTTAAAATTTGCCCTATCTCTCACCATACATTAACTTTGTATACCAGAATTTAATGCACATTGAGGGCTGTAACTCAATCAAATGGAGAGATATGAAGCTAACACTTTGTGTCAGCATTCACAGACATCTATAGAGCATGTCCAATGAGTTTTTGAAATTTAGATGGAACTTAAAATTTGCCCTATCTCTCACCATACATTAACTTTATACCAGAATTTAATGCACATTGAGGACTGTAACTCAATAAAATGGAGAGGTATGAAGGTAACACTTTGTGTCAGCATTCACAGACATCTATAGAGCATGTCTAAAGTGTTTTTGAAATTTAGATGGAACTTAAAATTTGCCCTATCTCTCACCATACATTAACTTTATACCAGAATTTAATGCACATTGAGGACTGTAACTCAATAAAATGGAGAGGTATGAAGGTAACACTTTGTGTCAGCATTCACAGACATCTATAGAGCATGTCCAATGAGTTTTTGAAATTTAGATGGAACTTAAAATTTGCCCTATCTCTCACCATACATTAACTTTGTATACCAGAATTTAATGTACATTGAAGGCTGTCACTCTATCAAATGGAGAGATATGAAGCTAACACTTTGTGTCAGCATTCACAGACATCTATACAGCATGTCCAATGAGTTTTTGAAATTTAGATGGAACTTAAAATTTGCCCTATCTCTCACCATACATTAACTTTGTATACCAGAATTTAATGTACATTGAGGGCTGTCACTCTATCAAATGGAGAGATATGAAGCTAAATGTTTGTGTCAGCATTCACAGACATCTAATAAAACCGGCCTACTTGAAATATCGATCATAGACATTAATATCGTATAGGCGATAAATATCGAACCTCTCACTATATCTAGTTTTCTGTATCATGAAAAGTCGCTCTCCTCCCTCCACCAAGACACATACAGGCTTTTATCCATTTGCCACAGTTTTGAGATGTATTGGAAATACTTCGTATGTGTGTAAAATTGCTTGGAACGATTCACTGGTCTGGAATTAAAGTGGAATAAATTGACGATTTCTCGAAAATAATTGGGATGAGAAAAGTCGTTCTCCTCGGCCCATCAAGACACTTACAGGACTTTTTTCGCTTTTCCCAGTTTTCAGGTGAACCACAAATACTGCCTATGTCTTTGAACTTGCTTGAAAGAATTCACTGATCTGGAAATAACGAGAAATATATTAAAAAAGGTCCTAACCACAACCGTTTTCTTTGGACAAAACTTCATATAAATAGAAGCGAAAAACCTTATATAGTAGGCCTACCTGGACACATCTCTATGGTGGTTGCGGTTCCCATAGAGGTTGGTAGCGCTTAGACTCTGAAGCTGTCTCCTAATCGGTTGGTGCCATAGAGACGTGCTCACCAATAATCCGGATTTCGGGGGGGTTCCACGTAATGTGGGATTGGCATCTGATATCTTAGGATTCATATGAGTCGGCCATATCGAGAAGAACTGGTTCTTCTCACGCAAGTGACACCCAAAGCTCAACTCGGCAGAGCGTTACCACCGATCCCGGCCTATGAGCGTCGTGGATGGTAGCGTTCGGTATGGTCCAACTGTTTTTCTTTGGAGTTTCGTTGGCTGTCGATTGACGAAATTTCACTTCAACGAGATCCATATAAAATATATGGATAGATAGTACTTCAATAACAATCAAGTACTACACAGTGCATATCCCTATGTATAAAAAATTGGAAAGTATTCTAGATTTTCAGATATAGTATGGAATTTTGTCTTTCTTATAATATTAGACCTTCTAACGGTCGGCCATATATAGTATTACGCAATTTTCTCTAACAAAACAGTACATTATCTGTAGTTCTGTAACTCTATCAATTAATGGAGAGATATGAAGCTAAATCTTTGTGTCAGCATTCACAGACATCTATAGAGCATGTCCAATGAGTTTTTGAAATTTAGATGGAACTTAAAATTTGCCCTATCTCTCACCATACATTAACTTTATACCAGAATTTAATGCACATTGAGGGCTGTAACTCAATCAAATGGAGAGATATGAAGCTAACACTTTGTGTCAGCATTCACAGACATCTATAGAGCATGTCCAATGAGTTTTTGAAATTTAGATGGAACTTAAAATTTGCCCTATCTCTCACCATACATTAACTTTGTATACCAGAATTTAATGCACATTGAGGGCTGTAACTCAATCAAATGGAGAGATATGAAGCTAACACTTTGTGTCAGCATTCACAGACATCTATAGAGCATGTCCAATGAGTTTTTGAAATTTAGATGGAACTTAAAATTTGCCCTATCTCTCACCATACATTAACTTTGTATACCAGAATTTAATGCACATTGAGGGCTGTAACTCAATCAAATGGAGAGATATGAAGCTAACACTTTGTGTCAGCATTCACAGACATCTATAGAGCATGTCCAATGAGTTTTTGAAATTTAGATGGAACTTAAAATTTGCCCTATCTCTCACCATACATTAACTTTATACCAGAATTTAATGCACATTGAGGACTGTAACTCAATAAAATGGAGAGGTATGAAGGTAACACTTTGTGTCAGCATTCACAGACATCTATAGAGCATGTCTAAAGTGTTTTTGAAATTTAGATGGAACTTAAAATTTGCCCTATCTCTCACCATACATTAACTTTATACCAGAATTTAATGCACATTGAGGACTGTAACTCAATAAAATGGAGAGGTATGAAGGTAACACTTTGTGTCAGCATTCACAGACATCTATAGAGCATGTCCAATGAGTTTTTGAAATTTAGATGGAACTTAAAATTTGCCCTATCTCTCACCATACATTAACTTTGTATACCAGAATTTAATGTACATTGAAGGCTGTCACTCTATCAAATGGAGAGATATGAAGCTAACACTTTGTGTCAGCATTCACAGACATCTATACAGCATGTCCAATGAGTTTTTGAAATTTAGATGGAACTTAAAATTTGCCCTATCTCTCACCATACATTAACTTTGTATACCAGAATTTAATGTACATTGAGGGCTGTCACTCTATCAAATGGAGAGATATGAAGCTAAATGTTTGTGTCAGCATTCACAGACATCTAATAAAACCGGCCTACTTGAAATATCGATCATAGACATTAATATCGTATAGGCGATAAATATCGAACCTCTCACTATATCTAGTTTTCTGTATCATGAAAAGTCGCTCTCCTCCCTCCACCAAGACACATACAGGCTTTTATCCATTTGCCACAGTTTTGAGATGTATTGGAAATACTTCGTATGTGTGTAAAATTGCTTGGAACGATTCACTGGTCTGGAATTAAAGTGGAATAAATTGACGATTTCTCGAAAATAATTGGGATGAGAAAAGTCGTTCTCCTCGGCCCATCAAGACACTTACAGGACTTTTTTCGCTTTTCCCAGTTTTCAGGTGAACCACAAATACTGCCTATGTCTTTGAACTTGCTTGAAAGAATTCACTGATCTGGAAATAACGAGAAATATATTAAAAAAGGTCCTAACCACAACCGTTTTCTTTGGACAAAACTTCATATAAATAGAAGCGAAAAACCTTATATAGTAGGCCTACCTGGACACATCTCTATGGTGGTTGCGGTTCCCATAGAGGTTGGTAGCGCTTAGACTCTGAAGCTGTCTCCTAATCGGTTGGTGCCATAGAGACGTGCTCACCAATAATCCGGATTTCGGGGGGGTTCCACGTAATGTGGGATTGGCATCTGATATCTTAGGATTCATATGAGTCGGCCATATCGAGAAGAACTGGTTCTTCTCACGCAAGTGACACCCAAAGCTCAACTCGGCAGAGCGTTACCACCGATCCCGGCCTATGAGCGTCGTGGATGGTAGCGTTCGGTATGGTCCAACTGTTTTTCTTTGGAGTTTCGTTGGCTGTCGATTGACGAAATTTCACTTCAACGAGATCCATATAAAATATATGGATAGATAGTACTTCAATAACAATCAAGTACTACACAGTGCATATCCCTATGTATAAAAAATTGGAAAGTATTCTAGATTTTCAGATATAGTATGGAATTTTGTCTTTCTTATAATATTAGACCTTCTAACGGTCGGCCATATATAGTATTACGCAATTTTCTCTAACAAAACAGTACATTATCTGTAGTTCTGTAACTCTATCAATTAATGGAGAGATATGAAGCTAAATCTTTGTGTCAGCATTCACAGACATCTATAGAATATGTCCATTGGGTTTGTGAAATTTTGATGAAATTTAAAATTTGCCCTATCTCTCACCATACATTAACTTTATACCAGAATTTAATGCACATTGAGGACTGTAACTCAATAAAATGGAGAGGTATGAAGGTAACACTTTGTGTCAGCATTCACAGACATCTATAGAGCATGTCCAATGTGTTTTTGAAATTTAGATGGAACTTAAAATTTGCCCTATCTCTCACCATACATTAATTTTGTATACCAGAATTTAATGCACATTGAGGGCTGTAACTCAATCAAATGGAGAGATATGAAGCTAACACTTTGTGTCAGCATTCACAGACACCTATAGAGTATGTCCAATGAGTTTTTGAAATTTAGATGGAACTTAAAATTTGCCCTATCTCTCACCGTACATTAACTTTGTATACCAGAATTTAATGCACATTGAGGGCTGTAACTCAATCAAATGGAGAGATATGAAGCTAACACATTGTGTCAGCATTGACAGACATCTATAGAGCATGTCCAAAGTGTTTTTTGAAATTTAGATGGAACTTAAAATTTGCCCTATCTCTCACCATACATTAATTCTGTATACCAGAAGTTAATGTACATTGAGAGATGTAACTCTTTCAAATGGAATGATATGAAGCTACTACTTTGTGTTAGCAATCACAGGCATGGGTGAAACATTTCCAAAGAGTTGTTGAAATAAAATGTTTACTCATATTTGCCTATCTCTTACCATACATATGTATAATTATACAGAGTATATCCTACAATATATAAAAATATTATTGGAACTACAGTTTCTTTGAAAATATTATTTAGCAATATTTTATCAATACATCATTCTCTCATGAGATAGAAATTAGACTTAGAGTACAGTCAACCTAGTATAAATATCGATCATAGATATAAATATCGTACAGGCGATAAATATCGGACCTCGCACTATATCTATATTTCTGCATCATTAAAAGTCGTTCTCCTCCCTCCACCAAGACACATGCACGCTTATATCAATTTTCCACAGGTTTGAGATGCATTGGAAATACTGCGTATGTGTGTAAAATTGCTTGGAACGATTCACTGGTCTGGAATTGAAGTGTAATAAATTGACGATTTCTCGAAAATAATTGGGATGAGAAAAGTCGTTCTCCTCGGCCCATCAAGACACTTACAGGAATTTTGTCGCTTTCCCCAGTTTTCAGATGAACCACAAATACTGCCTATGTCTTTAAACCTGCTTAGAACAATTCACTGATCAGGAAATAACGAGAAATATAAAAAAAAGTCCCAACCACAACCGTTTTCTTTGGACAAAACTTCATATAAATAGAAGCGAAAAACTTTATATAGTAGGCCTACCTGGACACATCTCTATGGTGGTAGCTGTTCCCATAGTGGTTGGTAGCGCTTAGACTCTGAAGCTGTCTCCTAATCGGTTGGTGCCATAGAGACGTGCTCACCAATAATCCGGATTTCGGGGGGGTTCCACGTAAGTGGGATTGGCATCTGATATCTTTAAGGATTCATATGAGTCGGCCATATCGAGAAGAACTGGTTCTTGTCACGAAAGTGACACCCAAAGCTCAACTCGCCAATAATTTGCTTCGGCAGATTCTGAACGTTACCACCGATCCCGGCCTCTGAGCGTCGTGGATGGTAGCGTTCGGTATGGTCCAACTTTTTTTCTTTGGAGTTTCGTTGGCTGTCGATTGGCGATTTTTCACTTTAACGGCATCCATTTATTATATATGGATAAAAACGACTTCAACAACGATCAGGTACTACAAATTACATGTCAAAGTGTATAAGAAATCTTCTAATTTTTCAGATATACAATACTATATCAAATTTGCCTTTTGTTATTACTGACGGTCGGCCATTTACTAGTGTTGCGCAATTATTCGTCTGTGAGGGCTTGCAGCTCTATCGAATAGACTATAAAGCTAATACTTATACACAGACATCTGTACAGCCTTTTCAATGGGTTTTTAAAATTTTGAGGATTAATTGTAATTTGCCTTATTTCTTACCATACATTAATTATGTATACCTGAATTTAATGTACTTTGAGGGCTGTAACTCTATCAAATAGAAAGATATGAAGCTACTACTTTGTGACAGCAATCACAGACATCTGTACAGTATATTCAATGAGTTTTTGGAATTTTGATGGAACTTATAATTTGCCCTATCTCTCACCATACATTAACTCTGTATACCAGAATTTAATGTACATTGATGGCTGTAACTCTATCAAATAGAAAGATATGAAGCGACTACTTTGTGTCAGCAATCACAGACATCTGTACAGTATGTTCAATGGGTTTTAGCAATTTTGATGAAGCTTATAATTATGTTATCCACGTCGTTCTCTTGCCAAGCAACCTGCCACGCCGGATCAGCGTGCTTTCCACTCTTAGCTGTGGACTGGTGGAGGAGCACACTTCCCTTCTTTTTCTTCTTCTACAAATTGTATTAATGTGGAATCACATTTGTCACCATACACAAACTACTTTAGGAAAATATAAAGTTTCTAGGGTTATGAAAAAAAAATAAAAAGCGCGTCCCACGTGTGTTTGGATACTCAGTGGGTGGTTCCAAAGTAATCGCGATATGTTGACGATAAGAAAAAAAGGAAAAAAACAGCGTTTGGAACGGTTTCCAAATCTTTTACAATAATCAGCAAAGATAGAAGAAAAAAGACCAGTCACGTTAGCCAGCAGAGACTGCTGTTACCGTCGAGCACCACGAGGAGGTGTGACTTGGATTTTGCTCGACGCAGGGAGTTCACGTTTACCTTCCACAATGCGAGCCGTCCTTCCATCGCTGGTCGTCTGGGGCCAAGATTGTTGGTAACGCCTAACTCGTGCAGTTTCGGCTTTGGTAGTCACAGAGTGACGGAACCGGCCTTATCCCTCCCCGGGTTCCGTTGTATCGATAAATCGATAATTGGTGAGCACATCCCCATGGCACCAACCGATACAGGGCAGCTACGGAACCTAGACACTACCAAGCCAAAGGCGCTTTGCCTGAAGGTGCAGTTAACTTGGACTTGATCGTTTATGGCGAACTAGGTATAATGTGCTCTGCATTAGGGAATGAATCATTAAATATCGAGGTTATACAGTTCGTTTTAATTCTGTCAGGATAGAAAAGCGTGGAATACATTGAAGCGTTGGTTAATCATAGCGACTCACAGTCAGGTTTAGCAGCACGTAGGCCATGCAATGACACAACTCCAATACGAGCTCGTATGTATAAACAATATATAGTCCGTATTTTTTGCTTTAAAATAAGACCGTGAATTCATATGCATACAATTTTCCATTATTATATCCTATATGCTGCTCCCATTCTTCATCCACATGTATAAATAGACGATGCTTAACATTCAGTGTACTTTAAGCACCGGAAAGCAAATGGGAACAGTTTGGGTCTGCAACTACTAAACCTACAGATGTATGATTAGCTGATGCTTAAGTCAAAAAGTGGATTAAGCACCAGGAGGCTTTTGAGAGCTACAAGGTGTAATTGCAAATCACCTCAATTGCATTTTCCAATAGTACATGGCTTGCCGGTGCTTAAGCCAAAAAGTGGATTAAGCACCAGGAGGCCTATAGGAGATGCAAAGTGTCATTCTAAGTCACCTCGATTGCATTATCCATTAGTATAAGGCTTGCCGGTGCTTAAGTTAAAAAGTGGATTAAGCACCCGGAAGCATATAGGAGCTGCAAGGTGTCATTTCAAGTCACCTATATGGCATTTTCCAATAGTATCAGGCTTGCCGGTGCTTAAGCCAAAAGGTGGGTTAAGCACCAGGAGGCCTATAGGAGCTACAATGTGTCATTTCAAGTCACCTCGATTGCATATTCCAATAGTATAAGGCTTGCCGGTGCTTAAGTTAAAAAGTGGATTAAGCACCCGGAAGCATATAGGAGCTGCAAGGTGTCATTTCAAGTCACCTATATGGCATTTTCCAATAGTATCAGGCTTGCTGGTGCTTAAGCCAAAAGGTGGGTTAAGCACCATGAGGCTTACAGGAGCTACAGGGTGTCATTTCAAGTCACCTTGATTGCATTTTCCAATAGTATCAGGCTTGCTGGTGCTTAAGCCAAAAAGTGGATTAAGCACCAGGAGGCCTATAGGAGCTACAAGGTGTCATTTCAAGTCACCTAGATTGCATTTTCCAATAGTACAAGGCTTGCCGGTGCTTAAGCCAAAAGGTGGGTTAAGCACCAGGAGGCATACAGGAGCTACAGGGTGTCATTTCAAGTCACCTCGATTGCATTTTCCAATAGTACAAGGCTTGCCGGTGCTTAAGCCAAAACGTGGGTTAAGCACCAGGAGGCCTATAGGAGCTACAATGTGTCATTTCAAGTCACCTCGATTGCATTTTCCAATAGTACAAGGCTTGCCGGTGCTTAAGCCAAAACGTGGGTTAAGCACCAGGAGGCATACAGGAGCTACAGGGTGTCATTTCAAGTCACCTCGATTGCATTTTCCAAAAGTATCAGGCTTGCCGGTACTTAAGCCAAAAAGTGGATTAAACACCAGGAGGCCTATAGGCACTACCAACCTCTATGGGAACCGCAACCACCATAGAGATGTGTCCAGGTAGGCCTACTATATAAGGTTTTTCGCTTCTAATTAAATGAAGTTTTGTCCAAAGAAAACGGTTGTGGTTGGGGCTTTTTTTATATATTTCTCGTTATTTCCAGATCAGTGAATTATTCCAAGCAAATTTAAAGACATAGGCAGTATTTGTAGATCATCTGAAAACTGGGGAAATCGGAAAAATCCTGCAAGTGTCTTGATGGGCCGAGGAGAACGACTTTTCTGATCCCAATTATTTTCGAGAAATCGTCAATTTATTCCACTCTATATAATTCCAGACCAGTGAATCGTTCCAAGCAATTTTACACACATACGAAGTATTTCCAATACATCTCAAAACTGTGGCAAATGGATAAAAGCCTGTATGTGTCTTGGTGGAGGGAGGAGAGCGACTTTTCATGATACAAACTAGATATAGTGCGCGGTCCGATATTTATCGCCTGTACTATAATAATGTCTATGATCGATATTTTAACTAGGCCGGCTGTACTCTAAGTCTAATTCCTAAATCAAAAGAGAATAATGTATTGATAAAATTTGCTAAATACTGTTTTTAAAGCAACTGTAGCTCCAAAAATGATTTTTATATATTGTAGGATAAACTCTGTATATATATAATATATATGGTGAGAGATAGGGCAAATTTTAAGTTCCATCAATCAAAATTTATAATATATACCTAACTAAATATAGTTGAACCAATTAAGTTGTTGAAGTGTAGCTCTATAGTGTATCTTTGACTGGAACTTGCTATTCCCCTTTCTGTGGACAATTGCAAGGACTATTAGTACTCTTCCCAGCGCAGAGCCTTAGAGCACTAATTACATTAATATTGTAGAAATGGTAAGATTCACCAAATTGAGTCCGTCTTTTAGTATTTTTCTACTAATATATGGACCTGACCACATGATTTTAGTGCTATGGGTCCAGTCTGGTCCCGTTCATCCAGAAAATAGTCATGAACTATATATCTGTCAATGTAAACTTATATCTAAATTATTATCATAATTCTAATTAATATAACCTACCATACATATAAAATGAAAACACAGTACTAGTGTTCCTATTAAATAATAATTAAATAAATAAACTACTACAGTATTTATACCTATAAATAAATTTAGGTGAATCAATTGTTGAAGTGTAACTCCATAGTGTCCCTTTTAGAATATTTGACTGGAACTTGCATACAGTATAGCAGCATGGTCACATAGGCTGTATTCCCCTTTCTGTGGACAAGGACTCTTCCTGGTGCAGAGCTTCTCTCCATAGAAAGCCTCAGCCAAAAGGTATGCTATCAATGTCACAACTGTAAGACCAACAATGGTCCACAGGTTGGCACTAACTGGAATTGAACTGGAAATAAGGTAATTAACGGCACCTCCAAAGGCCACAAAAGCCCAGAATAGTCCAAATGCTTCTGTAGCAAGATTATCTTTGGTTCCAACAATGTCTAAGTAAACTGTATGCATGGAAAAAGTTGCAAAACCAATAAATTGATGACATAGATACACAGATAATGTACTGTAGTTAATTCATTATATAACAAGATGTATACATGCTAGAAATATTGGTGAAAATATTAAATTACCACCTCAATAATTATAACTTAATTCATTATCCAATTTGTCCATCATGCATATGGTTTCTTATTATAATACCTTTATGTGGGGTAGGGTACTTGTATACAATGTGTACATATATATATATATAGCATAACAGTATTAAAACTCAAACAGTACATACTCACTTAGAGGTATCAAAATCCATAAGGTGCTCACCAGTCCTGAAACAATCGCGGCTATAAAGACTAAAATAATATTAGGCTGTCTCTCCCAAAATATCAGAAACAGATAGGCAGACAAGTGAACACAAGTTATCAATATAGCAGCTGCTGTTCTAGTTGTATAGGGAGTGAATCGACCAACAGAAATACTCACTGTAAAACCAGCTACAGACCACACAGTGATGGCTAGTCCAACATAACCAATTCCAATGCATTCAGTAATGAAGTACTATATATATATATATGTAGAAGTATACATAAAAATTTCACCTCTGATAAGATGTATACGTATACATGTGTACCATATATTACACCATAAACAAGAAATTTATGCATAAATAATTTAAGGTACCATTTCCTAACGAATATGTAACTTTTATAAGATATATTAGGAAAACCCATAGAGCTATGGATGAGGATACATTTTTACATTAACATTTCCACCCTTCATCAGCAGTTTTGGGAGTCTTTGTTTTATTGTCTTCTTCCCTAAGTCCTTAGCCATGCTAGGTGTGCGTGCAATAATAAATGATTTTAATCGCTTGGTCATATTTATCGAAAGAGTTGCTGGGTTTTGTACTAACTTGAATGCATATGATTTCCCTTATTCTATTTGTATATTTCAAATTGTCTACCTGTTGGTGTTTTAGTAGATTATACTCAATGTCATAAAGTACGTAGTACTTAATTTGTAACTATATACTGTACGCCTTTATCCATGAATAACTGAAGTTGTAATCAAACCATTCACAATCATTATCAAATATCATGAAGAGGGCAAAAGCAGCAATTGCTGCATGGGAATTGAACCCAGGATAGCTGGTTATGACCACCAGTCCTCTGTATGTCAATGAGCTACAACTGCCACATGCCCTCAGGCATGCACTGACTGTACACATGCCAGCACAATCCATTTCCTGTGATTACAGGATTCTATCCATATTGTGCTTAAGCCAAAAATGGCAGCTCCAGTCCTAGTTCAAGTTTGTACCACTAGTGAGTCTAAGTGAGTCTATATGATTTAAAAGAGTATATGCATGGTGTTGACGAGCATGCATATTTGATATAAAAAATGAGAATTGTTTAAAAGATAATAGGTAGAAAAAAGCATAATAGTACATATGTCTACAGTGCTCCATTCATGTTTCCCCTCTTATACCAACTACAAAGTATAGGCATATGTATCTCTATTCATTAATACCAATTAATGGTGATTTTAAGAATTGATCAATAATCAGAGTCATGTGCATGTCTGTACCTTTGAAAATAGTCCATAAAAGAAGCCATGATCAAATCCTGCCAAAACACCTCCAAGAAGTGGAAAGACATATTGCCATTTTAGAAACAACTGTAACATTGAAATAAGTCTATTTTTCAAATCCTTTAACACTTTTTTCTTGGATTTCAAACTCAAATTTGCATCATTTGGTAGAAATATAGATAATACAACAGCAACTAAACCAAGTCCTGTTGCTGTACCAATTACCTGGTAATATGTAGCTGAAGTTATTGCCCCAAGAGCGGAAAGAGTTTAACTGAAAGAATACCTTTAGAAATAGTTTCAAGCTCGTTTTTTACTAAACTTCATGGCGTTTCTAATGTCTTTGTTTTTACGTATATTAGGACGAAGTTAAGGAATTTTTGAGAAGAAAAGAAATCACATTAAGCGGAACAAATCCTCCAAGGCCAGTTTTCTACTTTCAGGAGGCTGGGTTCCCAGAAATGATTCTAGACACAATATACAAACAAGGTTTTAAGGAACCTACACCTATACAAGCCCAAGTACGTATGTTCATCCTACTTATGTTTACGTAAATATCAGGTGTATGACTTTTGTCCTGTGTTACACTCACTAGTCCTGGCCAATTGCGTTATCAGGTAGAGATTTTGTTGGTATAGCCCAAACGGGCTCTGGTAAGACACTAGGGGTGAGTAATCTTATCAGTTAGCTGCAAGAGAAGCACTAACCACAACTCTTTCCTTTCAGTTTATTCTCCCAGGTATTGTTCACATAAGGAATCAACCCGCTATAAAGAGAGGGGATGGCCCAATTGTAAGTTAATTATATATGGAGGATACACTGATTGACAATATTGAAATGAATGTATTTTCTAGCTCTTAACAAACCCAGCTACTAAAGATATTTATTATGTATGCATATGTCTATCATGTTTCAGAATTCTGTGGCCTTAGATTACTAGCATTCAATAGCTAGTAAATGGAAAATCCTAGAAGTTTCTCATTTGGCCTGGTTTTATGTCACACAACCTATAGTTATTCTGTTAGCTATCTTGTGTGTGTTTTAATAACTTGTTTCAGATACTGGTGCTGGCCCCAACTAGAGAGTTAGCTCAGCAGGTTGAGGGAGTAGCTAGGACATTTGGTCTACCCATGAACATAAGGACGTGTTGTGTGTATGGTGGAGCCCCTAAAGGACCACAAATTAAGGAACTTGAGAGAGGTTTGCTAACTTGTGAAAGTGTTTAAGTTCTTGGTATGGCATTCTTCCAACAATCAGGGTCTCTTTGTTCAATATTTCAGGTGTTGAAATATGTATTGCCACTCC
Source organism: Chondrosia reniformis (assembly GCA_947172415.1). Lineage (NCBI taxonomy): Eukaryota > Metazoa > Porifera > Demospongiae > Chondrillida > Chondrillidae > Chondrosia > Chondrosia reniformis. The sequence goes on from OX359192.1 coordinate 6,276,575, forward strand.
TGGTCGCCTGATAGACTTTCTGGATTCAGGAAAAACCAACTTGAGGAGATGTTCCTACCTGGTACGTATGTACATACATAAGTATGTATGGGTTGTTGGGGCAGCCATCTTGTTGTCAAGTGTCTCTGTTAATGGGTTTGCCTGTTAGGTGTTGGATGAAGCTGACAGGATGTTGGACATGGGCTTTGAGCCACAAATCAGGAAGATCATTGATCAAATTCGGGTCAGTGCACAATTTAGTTCATCTTGAAGTTGATAATACATATATGCTGTCCATGTAATTGGTCACTCCATTGTCTTGTTATCATGTAAATCTCATATGCAACATTATTGTCTGCATATATACGTAAGTATGTATGTAAATGGACATATATCTCTCTTAGGATGACAGACAGACATTGATGTGGAGTGCCACCTGGCCAAAGGAAGTTAAAGGTATGTTGGAGTGAAAGCATTTTACGATGACCTTTATAGGAGGTGCTAGAGGCTGTTAATATGGAACATATGGTGTATTATTAGGATTAGCACAAGATTTCATGAAGAACTACCTCCAGATCAACATTGGCTCCTTGAATCTCAGTGCCAATCACAACATCAGCCAGATCATAGAGATTTGCCAAGAGTATGAGAAGGAGGACAGGTATTGCAATTATGTGTACCTACTGACCTACTAAATGATTTGAATTTGATGTTGCCGTACCCTTCTGATCATAGACTGAACAGACTTTTGGAGAGAATAATGATTGATCAGGATTGTAAGGTACATACTTACATACATAAGATAAGTGACAGTTGAACACATGTACGTATGTATACATACATATATTAAAAGGATTTTAAGAAGAAGGCAAGATTTAAGCAAGGGAGGGCAAAGTCCCCTCCCCCTAAATGTTCCCCTGGTATAAGAACATACATAATAACTTCATTCAAAATACATACATAGCTAGAATTTGGAGTGAAAGGTTTATTCCTATCTGAACCATAATTCTACTGTAGACGATTGTATTTGTTGAAACAAAGAAGAAGACTGACCATCTAACAACTAGATTAAGGACCCAGGGGTAAGCCACTTCATACCCATATGCCTCTTGTAGTTTACAAATTTACCTCGTTCTTGTTCATGTACTAACCAAACCTCACTTTCATTTACAGGTGGCCTGCATTGTGTATCCATGGTGATAAAGCTCAGCACGAAAGGGACTTTGTTCTAAGAGGTTAATGCTTTGTACATGCATACTTGTATGAATATAATTACATACCGTATTTGTCCGAATAGAAGCCCGGGCTTCTATTTCTTTCCAGTCATTTTTGATCCGGTCTCTAAACGAGACCCTGTCTTTATCTGGGCCCAGTTTCTATACGGACAAATACAGTACTTGCATATGTAGCTAAGGTTTCAATTGTTGATCAGGAGCACTTCTATACATTGAGTTTAAATTGGACCATTCTTTGTTTAGAGTTTCGCAAAGGAGCAGCACCAATTCTTATTGCTACAGATGTTGTTGGTAGAGGGCTAGGTAAGTTGTGCTGATAATCTTGTACTTCAGCATGTTATTTATACATGGTGCCAGCACTTTTAACAGTAACCAGTTTTATCATGTCTGTTTAAATATAAGTCTGATAAGCTGCTATGTTGTGCTTCAGTGACATTCTATTTTGTATTTCTGTAGGCATGCCCTATGTCCAGCTGATTTAAGTACAGGGCATGCCACAATGGAGGACAACCTACTTAAAGCATAAACATTTAGCAGTTACGAAAGCAATAACTATGCATATTCATGTACTTAAAATGGTATCTGCTTAAACTGGCCTCCATGACCTCTGACCTCTTGGTACGTGCTTTTGGAGCTCTGGAGTAACAGAGTGATGGAAGAGCATGTACTTAAAATGGAGGCCAGGTACGTGGCAGAAGATTAAGTGTATTACATTCAGCACACATCACTTTCTCTGTGTATACCTATCTGCTAAAGTGATAGGTTATGCATGCTCTTGAGTATATGCCATTCCTCAAAGCTCCTTTTAGGATAGGATGCAGAATTTAAGTTACACAGTTGTCATATCTGTTCTGATATTACTATTGCTACGTATATATGTACCTACGATTCCTTCTACATTTAACCTGTTTTTAGAAAACAAAAATTCTGTTATTTTCTGCAGATTCATTGAAGACTTTTACGTACGTATGTACATTTTAATGTGACTGTTATTTGACATTTCATTTTTCTGCTTTTAATAGATGTTCAAGATGTAAGATATGTCATCAACTTTGACTTCCCAGCCCAGACTGAAGATTATGTCCATCGTATTGGTAGGACAGCCAGGGCTAGCAGGAAAGGTACAGCTTACACCTTCTTTACTAGTGAAAATTGCAAGCAAGCTAGAGACCTTGTGAACATTCTCAAGGAAGCCAATCAGGTTATAGAACCTAAGTTGTTTGAAATGATTGAGAAGGCAAAGGGGATTGTCAAGTACAAGCAGGCAGGTACGTACGTATGTATGCATGAATGCCTTGTAATATGCAAAGTGTATACGTATATTGAATTGTGTGAATGTTATCTCCTTTTCTGTTGTCTGTAGTGCGTCGCTACAGGACTACTGATAAATCTGGAGGTGGGTCTTCTCGTTTTGATGGTATGAACAGTGGCAAGGCTAACCTGAGAGATGGCTTCTCTGGATTCCAGAACTACTCCTCCAGCAGTACTCTAACTGGAACTCCTCAGATGCAGCAATCAGTTTCTACTTGGAATGGCTCATCAGTTGGTTATGGTACTGTACCATCTCAGCAGCCTCTGTATCAGCCTACGCCAAGCACCATCACACCAGTGGTGGGGTACTCCATGGCACCTACCATGCCTACCAGCACCAACCCTTCCACAATGGCATACTATTCACAGCAACCTCAGGCTCAGGGGAACCAGTATTACTGAAAAGAGTGTTCTTTTCAGCTCAAGAACCACAAACGATTTCCTGTAAACTTATATCTAAATTATTATAATTGTAATTAACCTTCTTAATTCACATATACGTACCATGATTACTATAATGGTAACCACTTACATACAGTTTTACTATTAAATAAATTGTATTTAAAGAAACAGTATATTTAGTTTAATCAAGTTGTACATGTTGAAGTGTAACTATAGTGCCTTTTAGAATATTTGACCGGAACTTGCATACAGTATAACAGCATGGTCACGTAGGCTGTATTCCCCTTTCTGTGGACAAGGACTCTTCCTGGTGCAGAGCTTCTCTCCATAGAAAGCCTCAGCCAAAAGGTATGCTATCAATGTCACAACTGCAAGACCAACAATGGTCCACAAGTTGGCACTAACTGGAATTGAACTGGAAATAAAGTAATTCAGGGCACCTCCAAAGGCCGCAAAAGCCCAGAATAGTCCAAATGCTTCTGTAGCAAGGTTATCTTTGCTTCCAACAATACCAAAGTAAACTGAACACATAGGGAAAGTCACAAAACCAATAAAATTGAGACATACACATGTACAGCATATACTGTATAGTTAAGCGATTAATACTTTTGTAATATAAATGGAGCATACAGATTTACACATGTACACATGAGGCAAATAATCCCATTTTAATTAGGGCAGCCAGGGATTTCTACAATGTGTATAACATAATAAAACTATAATATACAGTATTAAAACTCAAACAGTATAGTACTCACTTAATGGTATAACATTCCAAAAGGTCACCAGTCCTGAAACAATCGCAGCTACAAACACTACTATAACATTAGGCTGCCTCTCCCAAAATATCAGAAACAGATGGGCAGACAAGTGAAAACAAGTTATCAATATAGCAGCTGCTGTTCTAGTTGTATAGGGAGTGAATCGACCAACAGAAATACTCACTGTAAAACCAGCTACAGACCACACAGTGATGGCAAGTCCAACAAAACCAATTCCAATGCATTCAGTAATGAAGTACTATATACGTACATGTAGAACATGTGCATGTATATAGTCTAGTTGCATTTCTGATCAGACATGTGCATACCATACCCTAAACATGAAATTTATGCATGAATGTGTTCCATTCATGCATAAATAAATGTTTCCCCTCTTACAAAGTATAGGCATATGTATCTCTATTCATGAATACCAATTAATGGTGATTCTAAGAATTGATCAGTAATCAGAGTCATGTGCATGTCTGTACCTTTGAAAATAGTCCATAAAAGAAGCCATTATCAAATCCTGCCAATATACCTCCAAGAAGTGGAAAGACATATTGCCATTTTAGAAACAACTGTAACATTGAAATAAGTCTATTTTTCAAATCCTTTAACACTTTTTTCTTGGATTTCAAACTCAAATTTGCATCATTTGGTAGAAATATAGATAATACAACAGCAACTAAACCAAGTCCTGTTGCCGTACCAATTACCTGGTAATATGTAGCTGAAGTTATTGCTCCCAGAGTGGTTGGCTGTACACACTCAGTCTCATTTACTGTGAAGCTAGTTGAGTTAAGGAAGACTGCATCTGTGAGGAAAAAGGCTGATGAAACGGCATTACCACTGGCCATACCTAGCCTTATACTAAATACAAATATGGACTGGAAGTAGGACACATATTTGTGAGTGTTTTTCTTAACATCCCCAGGCTTGTTCTGACCAATCACACGAGCACTCTGATTAAAGTAAGTAGGACTGCCTGTATATACGAAACCGAACCCTAATCCTGACAGAATTGAACCTGGCACAAATGTATACCAAGAAGGATAGAAACAGCAAAGCGTAAAAGACATATAAGCAATACTGCCCGCTAGGATTACCAACTTCAATCCAATAAGGTCGATGACAGCAGGGCACAAGAGATTACCAATAACCCAGAAGAACCATTGAAGACCAAGTGACACAAATCCAAGGAATTCATGTAGGGAAGTTAGAGTTCCTGCTAAAGAATAATAGCCAAAGTTACAAAACATCGCAATACTACCAACCAAAGCCACGTTACAGTAGGCCCTCCTGACGGATACAGGACGGCTGTAGCTGACCTTACAAGAGTTAGTTTCTACTTCCTCGAGTTTAGTCTCACGAGGTGTGTTCGACCCGTCGCTCAACGAAGCCATGGGTTTCTCTGACATGTGTTAGCTGAATAAAAGTTAATGATTTACTGCTTCTTATTTGATAAGGTTACGAACAGGAAGCCATTTTAAAACCTACTTCTGAAAAACAAGTTTAAACCAAGTAGTTTAAAAACTCGTGGGGCTCCCGCCCACGAATGAACTGGATAAAATTAACGATGGAAAAGCTTCGTTAATGTACATTGAGGGCTGTAACTTAATCAAATGGAGAGATATGAAGCTAACACTTTGTGTCAGCATTCACAGACATTTATACAGCATGTCCAATGAGTTTTTGAAATTGTGATGGAACTTAAAATTTGCCCTATCTCTCACCATACATTAACTTTGTATACCAGAATTTAATGCACATTGAGGGCTGTAACTCAATCAAATGGAGAGATATGAAGCTAACACTTTGTGTCAGCATTCACAGACATCTATAGAGCATGTCCAATGAGTTTTTGAAATTTAGATGGAACTTAAAATTTGCCCTATCTCTCACCATACATTAACTTTGTATACCAGAATTTAATGCACATTGAGGGCTGTAACTCAATCAAATGGAGAGATATGAAGCTAATACTTTGTGTCAGCATTCACAGACATCTATAGAGCATGTCCAATGAGTTTTTGAAATTTAGATGGAACTTAAAATTTGCCCTATCTCTCACCATACATTAACTTTGTATACCAGAATTTGATGCACATTGAGGGCTGTAACTCAATAAAATGGAGAGGTATGAAGGTAACACTTTGTGTCAGCATTCACAGACATCTATACAGCATGTCCAATGAGTTTTTGAAATTTAGATGGAACTTAAAATTTGCCCTATCTCTCACCATACATTAACTTTGTATACCAGAATTTAATGCACATTGAGGGCTGTAACTCAATCAAATGGAGAGATATGAAGCTAACACTTTGTGTCAGCATTCACAGACATCTATACAGCATGTCCAATGAGTTTTTGAAATTTAGATGGAACTTAAAATTTGCCCTATCTCTCACCATACATTAACTTTGTATACCAGAATTTAATGTACATTGAGGGCTGTCACTCTATCAAATGGAGAGATATGAAGCTAAATGTTTGTGTCAGCATTCACAGACATCTAATAAAACCGGCCTACTTGAAATATCGATCATAGACATTAATATCGTATAGGCGATAAATATCGAACCTCTCACTATATCTAGTTTTCTGTATCATGAAAAGTCGCTCTCCTCCCTCCACCAAGACACATACAGGCTTTTATCCATTTGCCACAGTTTTGAGATGTATTGGAAATACTTCGTATGTGTGTAAAATTGCTTGGAACGATTCACTGGTCTGGAATTAAAGTGGAATAAATTGACGATTTCTCGAAAATAATTGGGATGAGAAAAGTCGTTCTCCTCGGCCCATCAAGACACTTACAGGACTTTTTTCGCTTTTCCCAGTTTTCAGGTGAACCACAAATACTGCCTATGTCTTTGAACTTGCTTGAAAGAATTCACTGATCTGGAAATAACGAGAAATATATTAAAAAAGGTCCTAACCACAACCGTTTTCTTTGGACAAAACTTCATATAAATAGAAGCGAAAAACCTTATATAGTAGGCCTACCTGGACACATCTCTATGGTGGTTGCGGTTCCCATAGAGGTTGGTAGCGCTTAGACTCTGAAGCTGTCTCCTAATCGGTTGGTGCCATAGAGACGTGCTCACCAATAATCCGGATTTCGGGGGGGTTCCACGTAATGTGGGATTGGCATCTGATATCTTAGGATTCATATGAGTCGGCCATATCGAGAAGAACTGGTTCTTCTCACGCAAGTGACACCCAAAGCTCAACTCGGCAGAGCGTTACCACCGATCCCGGCCTATGAGCGTCGTGGATGGTAGCGTTCGGTATGGTCCAACTGTTTTTCTTTGGAGTTTCGTTGGCTGTCGATTGACGAAATTTCACTTCAACGAGATCCATATAAAATATATGGATAGATAGTACTTCAATAACAATCAAGTACTACACAGTGCATATCCCTATGTATAAAAAATTGGAAAGTATTCTAGATTTTCAGATATAGTATGGAATTTTGTCTTTCTTATAATATTAGACCTTCTAACGGTCGGCCATATATAGTATTACGCAATTTTCTCTAATAAAACAGTACATTATCTGTAGTTCTGTAACTCTATCAATTAATGGAGAGATATGAAGCTAAATCTTTGTGTCAGCATTCACAGACATCTATAGAATATGTCCATTGGGTTTGTGAAATTTTGATGAAATTTAAAATTTGCCCTATCTCTCACCATACATTAACTTTGTATACCAGAATTTGATGCACATTGAGGGCTGTAACTCAATAAAATGGAGAGGTATGAAGGTAACACTTTGTGTCAGCATTCACAGACATCTATACAGCATGTCCAATGAGTTTTTGAAATTTAGATGGAACTTAAAATTTGCCCTATCTCTCACCATACATTAACTTTGTATACCAGAATTTAATGCACATTGAGGGCTGTAACTCAATCAAATGGAGAGATATGAAGCTAACACTTTGTGTCAGCATTCACAGACATCTATACAGCATGTCCAATGAGTTTTTGAAATTTAGATGGAACTTAAAATTTGCCCTATCTCTCACCATACATTAACTTTGTATACCAGAATTTAATGTACATTGAGGGCTGTCACTCTATCAAATGGAGAGATATGAAGCTAAATGTTTGTGTCAGCATTCACAGACATCTAATAAAACCGGCCTACTTGAAATATCGATCATAGACATTAATATCGTATAGGCGATAAATATCGAACCTCTCACTATATCTAGTTTTCTGTATCATGAAAAGTCGCTCTCCTCCCTCCACCAAGACACATACAGGCTTTTATCCATTTGCCACAGTTTTGAGATGTATTGGAAATACTTCGTATGTGTGTAAAATTGCTTGGAACGATTCACTGGTCTGGAATTAAAGTGGAATAAATTGACGATTTCTCGAAAATAATTGGGATGAGAAAAGTCGTTCTCCTCGGCCCATCAAGACACTTACAGGACTTTTTTCGCTTTTCCCAGTTTTCAGGTGAACCACAAATACTGCCTATGTCTTTGAACTTGCTTGAAAGAATTCACTGATCTGGAAATAACGAGAAATATATTAAAAAAGGTCCTAACCACAACCGTTTTCTTTGGACAAAACTTCATATAAATAGAAGCGAAAAACCTTATATAGTAGGCCTACCTGGACACATCTCTATGGTGGTTGCGGTTCCCATAGAGGTTGGTAGCGCTTAGACTCTGAAGCTGTCTCCTAATCGGTTGGTGCCATAGAGACGTGCTCACCAATAATCCGGATTTCGGGGGGGTTCCACGTAATGTGGGATTGGCATCTGATATCTTAGGATTCATATGAGTCGGCCATATCGAGAAGAACTGGTTCTTCTCACGCAAGTGACACCCAAAGCTCAACTCGGCAGAGCGTTACCACCGATCCCGGCCTATGAGCGTCGTGGATGGTAGCGTTCGGTATGGTCCAACTGTTTTTCTTTGGAGTTTCGTTGGCTGTCGATTGACGAAATTTCACTTCAACGAGATCCATATAAAATATATGGATAGATAGTACTTCAATAACAATCAAGTACTACACAGTGCATATCCCTATGTATAAAAAATTGGAAAGTATTCTAGATTTTCAGATATAGTATGGAATTTTGTCTTTCTTATAATATTAGACCTTCTAACGGTCGGCCATATATAGTATTACGCAATTTTCTCTAACAAAACAGTACATTATCTGTAGTTCTGTAACTCTATCAATTAATGGAGAGATATGAAGCTAAATCTTTGTGTCAGCATTCACAGACATCTATAGAATATGTCCATTGGGTTTGTGAAATTTTGATGAAATTTAAAATTTGCCCTATCTCTCACCATACATTAACTTTGTATACCAGAATTTAATGTACATTGAAGGCTGTCACTCTATCAAATGGAGAGATATGAAGCTAAATCTTTGTGTCAGCATTCACAGACATCTATAGAATATGTCCAATGGCTTTGTGAAATTTTGATGAAATTTAAAATTTGCCCTATCTCTCACCATACATTAACTTTGTATACCAGAATTTAATGTACATTGAAGGCTGTCACTCTATCAAATGGAGAGATATGAAGCTAACACTTTATTTGTGTCAGCATTCACAGACATCTATAGAGCATGTCCAATGAGTTTTTGAAATTTACATGGAACTTAAAATTTGCCCTATCTCTCACCATACATTAACTTTATACCAGAATTTAATGCACATTGAGGACTGTAACTCAATAAAATGGAGAGGTATGAAGGTAACACTTTGTGTCAGCATTCACAGACATCTATAGAGCATGTCCAATGAGTTTTTGAAATTTAGATGGAACTTAAAATTTGCCCTATCTCTCACCATACATTAACTTTGTATACCAGAATTTAATGTACATTGAAGGCTGTCACTCTATCAAATGGAGAGATATGAAGCTAAATCTTTGTGTCAGCATTCACAGACATCTATAGAATATGTCCAATGGCTTTGTGAAATTTTGATGAAATTTAAAATTTGCCCTATCTCTCACCATACATTAACTTTGTATACCAGAATTTAATGTACATTGAAGGCTGTCACTCTATCAAATGGAGAGATATGAAGCTAACACTTTGTGTCAGCATTCACAGACATCTATAGAGCATGTCCAATGAGTTTTTGAAATTTACATGGAACTTAAAATTTGCCCTATCTCTCACCATACATTAACTTTATACCAGAATTTAATGCACATTGAGGACTGTAACTCAATAAAATGGAGAGGTATGAAGGTAACACTTTGTGTCAGCATTCACAGACATCTATAGAATATGTCCAATGGCTTTGTGAAATTTTGATGAAATTTAAAATTTGCCCTATCTCTCACCATACATTAACTTTGTATACCAGAATTTAATGTACATTGAAGGCTGTCACTCTATCAAATGGAGAGATATGAAGCTAACACTTTGTGTCAGCATTCACAGACATCTATAGAGCATGTCCAATGAGTTTTTGAAATTTACATGGAACTTAAAATTTGCCCTATCTCTCACCATACATTAACTTTATACCAGAATTTAATGCACATTGAGGACTGTAACTCAATAAAATGGAGAGGTATGAAGGTAACACTTTGTGTCAGCATTCACAGACATCTATAGAACATGTCTAAAGTGTTTTTGAAATTTAGATGGAACTTAAAATTTGCCCTATCTCTCACCATACATTAACTTTATACCAGAATTTAATGCACATTGAGGACTGTAACTCAATAAAATGGAGAGGTATGAAGGTAACACTTTGTGTCAGCATTCACAGACATCTATAGAGCATGTCTAAAGTGTTTTTGAAATTTAGATGGAACTTAAAATTTGCCCTATCTCTCACCATACATTAACTTTGTATACCAGAATTTAATGTACATTGAAGGCTGTCACTCTATCAAATGGAGAGATATGAAGCTAACACTTTGTGTCAGCATTCACAGACATCTATAGAGCATGTCCAATGAGTTTTTGAAATTTAGATGGAACTTAAAATTTGCCCTATCTCTCACCATACATTAACTTTATACCAGAATTTAATGCACATTGAGGACTGTAACTCAATAAAATGGAGAGGTATAAAGGTAACACTTTGTGTCAGCATTCACAGACATCTATAGAGCATGTCTAAAGTGTTTTTGAAATTTAGATGGAACTTAAAATTTGCCCTATCTCTCACCATACATTAACTTTGTATACCAGAATTTAATGCACATTGAGGGCTGTAACTCAATCAAATGGAGAGATATGAAGCTAACACTTTGTGTCAGCATTCACAGACATCTATAGAGCATGTCCAATGAGTTTTTGAAATTTAGATGGAACTTAAAATTTGCCCTATCTCTCACCATACATTAACTTTGTATACCAGAATTTAATGCACATTGAGGGCTGTAACTCAATCAAATGGAGAGATATGAAGCTAACACTTTGTGTCAGCATTCACAGACATCTATAGAGCATGTCCAATGAGTTTTTGAAATTTACATGGAACTTAAAATTTGCCCTATCTCTCACCATACATTAACTTTGTATACCAGAATTTAATGCACATTGAGGGCTGTAACTCAATCAAATGGAGAGATATGAAGCTAACACTTTGTGTCAGCATTCACAGACATCTATAGAGCATGTCCAATGAGTTTTTGAAATTTAGATGGAACTTAAAATTTGCCCTATCTCTCACCATACATTAACTTTGTATACCAGAATTTAATGTACATTGAAGGCTGTCACTCTATCAAATGGAGAGATATGAAGCTAAATCTTTGTGTCAGCATTCACAGACATCTATAGAGCATGTCCAATGGCTTTGTGAAATTTTGATGAAATTTAAAATTTGCCCTATCTCTCACCATACATTAACTTTGTATACCAGAATTTAATGTACATTGAAGGCTGTCACTCTATCAAATGGAGAGATATGAAGCTAACACTTTGTGTCAGCATTCACAGACATCTATAGAGCATGTCCAATGAGTTTTTGAAATTTACATGGAACTTAAAATTTGCCCTATCTCTCACCATACATTAACTTTATACCAGAATTTAATGCACATTGAGGACTGTAACTCAATAAAATGGAGAGGTATGAAGGTAACACTTTGTGTCAGCATTCACAGACATCTATAGAATATGTCCAATGGCTTTGTGAAATTTTGATGAAATTTAAAATTTGCCCTATCTCTCACCATACATTAACTTTGTATACCAGAATTTAATGTACATTGAAGGCTGTCACTCTATCAAATGGAGAGATATGAAGCTAACACTTTGTGTCAGCATTCACAGACATCTATAGAGCATGTCCAATGAGTTTTTGAAATTTACATGGAACTTAAAATTTGCCCTATCTCTCACCATACATTAACTTTATACCAGAATTTAATGCACATTGAGGACTGTAACTCAATAAAATGGAGAGGTATGAAGGTAACACTTTGTGTCAGCATTCACAGACATCTATAGAACATGTCTAAAGTGTTTTTGAAATTTAGATGGAACTTAAAATTTGCCCTATCTCTCACCATACATTAACTTTATACCAGAATTTAATGCACATTGAGGACTGTAACTCAATAAAATGGAGAGGTATGAAGGTAACACTTTGTGTCAGCATTCACAGACATCTATAGAATATGTCCAATGGCTTTGTGAAATTTTGATGAAATTTAAAATTTGCCCTATCTCTCACCATACATTAACTTTGTATACCAGAATTTAATGTACATTGAAGGCTGTCACTCTATCAAATGGAGAGATATGAAGCTAACACTTTGTGTCAGCATTCACAGACATCTATAGAGCATGTCCAATGAGTTTTTGAAATTTACATGGAACTTAAAATTTGCCCTATCTCTCACCATACATTAACTTTATACCAGAATTTAATGCACATTGAGGACTGTAACTCAATAAAATGGAGAGGTATGAAGGTAACACTTTGTGTCAGCATTCACAGACATCTATAGAATATGTCCAATGGCTTTGTGAAATTTTGATGAAATTTAAAATTTGCCCTATCTCTCACCATACATTAACTTTGTATACCAGAATTTAATGCACATTGAAGGCTGTCACTCTATCAAATGGAGAGATATGAAGCTAACACTTTGTGTCAGCATTCACAGACATCTATAGAGCATGTCCAATGAGTTTTTGAAATTTACATGGAACTTAAAATTTGCCCTATCTCTCACCATACATTAACTTTATACCAGAATTTAATGCACATTGAGGACTGTAACTCAATAAAATGGAGAGGTATGAAGGTAACACTTTGTGTCAGCATTCACAGACATCTATAGAATATGTCCAATGGCTTTGTGAAATTTTGATGAAATTTAAAATTTGCCCTATCTCTCACCATACATTAACTTTGTATACCAGAATTTAATGTACATTGAAGGCTGTCACTCTATCAAATGGAGAGATATGAAGCTAACACTTTGTGTCAGCATTCACAGACATCTATAGAGCATGTCCAATGAGTTTTTGAAATTTACATGGAACTTAAAATTTGCCCTATCTCTCACCATACATTAACTTTATACCAGAATTTAATGCACATTGAGGACTGTAACTCAATAAAATGGAGAGGTATGAAGGTAACACTTTGTGTCAGCATTCACAGACATCTATAGAACATGTCTAAAGTGTTTTTGAAATTTAGATGGAACTTAAAATTTGCCCTATCTCTCACCATACATTAACTTTATACCAGAATTTAATGCACATTGAGGACTGTAACTCAATAAAATGGAGAGGTATGAAGGTAACACTTTGTGTCAGCATTCACAGACATCTATAGAGCATGTCTAAAGTGTTTTTGAAATTTAGATGGAACTTAAAATTTGCCCTATCTCTCACCATACATTAACTTTGTATACCAGAATTTAATGTACATTGAAGGCTGTCACTCTATCAAATGGAGAGATATGAAGCTAACACTTTGTGTCAGCATTCACAGACATCTATAGAGCATGTCCAATGAGTTTTTGAAATTTAGATGGAACTTAAAATTTGCCCTATCTCTCACCATACATTAACTTTATACCAGAATTTAATGCACATTGAGGACTGTAACTCAATAAAATGGAGAGGTATGAAGGTAACACTTTGTGTCAGCATTCACAGACATCTATAGAGCATGTCTAAAGTGTTTTTGAAATTTAGATGGAACTTAAAATTTGCCCTATCTCTCACCATACATTAACTTTGTATACCAGAATTTAATGCACATTGAGGGCTGTAACTCAATCAAATGGAGAGATATGAAGCTAACACTTTGTGTCAGCATTCACAGACATCTATAGAGCATGTCCAATGAGTTTTTGAAATTTAGATGGAACTTAAAATTTGCTCTATCTCTCACCATACATTAACTTTGTATACCAGAATTTAATGCACATTGAGGGCTGTAACTCAATCAAATGGAGAGATATGAAGCTAACACTTTGTGTCAGCATTCACAGACATCTATAGAGCATGTCCAATGAGTTTTTGAAATTTACATGGAACTTAAAATTTGCCCTATCTCTCACCATACATTAACTTTGTATACCAGAATTTAATGCACATTGAGGGCTGTAACTCAATCAAATGGAGAGATATGAAGCTAACACTTTGTGTCAGCATTCACAGACATCTATAGAGCATGTCCAATGAGTTTTTGAAATTTAGATGGAACTTAAAATTTGCCCTATCTCTCACCATACATTAACTTTGTATACCAGAATTTAATGCACATTGAGGGCTGTAACTCAATCAAATGGAGAGATATGAAGCTAACACTTTGTGTCAGCATTCACAGACATCTATACAGCATGTCCAATGAGTTTTTGAAATTTAGATGGAACTTAAAATTTGCCCTATCTCTCACCATACATTAACTTTGTATACCAGAATTTAATGCACATTGAGGGCTGTAACTCAATAAAATGGAGAGATATGAAGCTAACACTTTGTGTCAGCATTCACAGACATCTATAGAGCATGTCCAATGAGTTTTTGAAATTTAGATGGAACTTAAAATTTGCCCTATCTCTCACCATACATTAACTTTGTATACCAGAATTTAATGCACATTGAGGGCTGTAACTCAATCAAATGGAGAGATATGAAGCTAACACTTTGTGTCAGCATTCACAGACATCTATAGAGCATGTCCAATGAGTTTTTGAAATTTAGATGGAACTTAAAATTTGCCCTATCTCTCACCATACATTAACTTTGTATACCAGAATTTAATGCACATTGAGGGCTGTAACTCAATCAAATGGAGAGATATGAAGCTAACACTTTGTGTCAGCATTCACAGACATCTATAGAGCATGTCCAATGAGTTTTTGAAATTTAGATGGAACTTAAAATTTGCCCTATCTCTCACCATACATTAACTTTGTATACCAGAATTTAATGTACATTGAAGGCTGTCACTCTATCAAATGGAGAGATATGAAGCTAACACTTTGTGTCAGCATTCACAGACATCTATAGAGCATGTCCAATGAGTTTTTGAAATTTAGATGGAACTTAAAATTTGCCCTATCTCTCACCATACATTAACTTTGTATACCAGAATTTAATGCACATTGAGGGCTGTAACTCAATCAAATGGAGAGATATGAAGCTAACACTTTGTGTCAGCATTCACAGACATCTATAGAGCATGTCCAATGAGTTTTTGAAATTTAGATGGAACTTAAAATTTGCCCTATCTCTCACCATACATTAACTTTATACCAGAATTTAATGCACATTGAGGACTGTAACTCAATAAAATGGAGAGGTATGAAGGTAACACTTTGTGTCAGCATTCACAGACATCTATAGAGCATGTCTAAAGTGTTTTTGAAATTTAGATGGAACTTAAAATTTGCCCTATCTCTCACCATACATTAACTTTATACCAGAATTTAATGCACATTGAGGACTGTAACTCAATAAAATGGAGAGGTATGAAGGTAACACTTTGTGTCAGCATTCACAGACATCTATAGAGCATGTCCAATGAGTTTTTGAAATTTAGATGGAACTTAAAATTTGCCCTATCTCTCACCATACATTAACTTTGTATACCAGAATTTAATGTACATTGAAGGCTGTCACTCTATCAAATGGAGAGATATGAAGCTAACACTTTGTGTCAGCATTCACAGACATCTATAGAGCATGTCCAATGAGTTTTTGAAATTTAGATGGAACTTAAAATTTGCCCTATCTCTCACCATACATTAACTTTATACCAGAATTTAATGCACATTGAGGACTGTAACTCAATAAAATGGAGAGGTATGAAGCTAACACTTTGTGTCAGCATTCACAGACATCTATAGAGCATGTCTAAAGTGTTTTTGAAATTTAGATGGAACTTAAAATTTGCCCTATCTCTCACCATACATTAACTTTATACCAGAATTTAATGCACATTGAGGACTGTAACTCAATAAAATGGAGAGGTATGAAGGTAACACTTTGTGTCAGCATTCACAGACATCTATAGAGCATGTCCAATGAGTTTTTGAAATTTAGATGGAACTTAAAATTTGCCCTATCTCTCACCATACATTAACTTTGTATACCAGAATTTAATGTACATTGAAGGCTGTCACTCTATCAAATGGAGAGATATGAAGCTAACACTTTGTGTCAGCATTCACAGACATCTATACAGCATGTCCAATGAGTTTTTGAAATTTAGATGAAACTTAAAATTTGCCCTATCTCTCACCATACATTAACTTTATACCAGAATTTAATGCACATTGAGGACTGTAACTCAATAAAATGGAGAGGTATGAAGGTAACACTTTGTGTCAGCATTCACAGACATCTATAGAGCATGTCTAAAGTGTTTTTGAAATTTAGATGGAACTTAAAATTTGCCCTATCTCTCACCATACATTAACTTTATACCAGAATTTAATGCACATTGAGGGCTGTAACTCAATAAAATGGAGAGGTATGAAGGTAACACTTTGTGTCAGCATTCACAGACATCTATAGAGCATGTCCAATGAGTTTTTGAAATTTAGATGGAACTTAAAATTTGCCCTATCTCTCACCATACATTAACTTTGTATACCAGAATTTAATGCACATTGAGGGCTGTAACTCAATCAAATGGAGAGATATGAAGCTAACACTTTGTGTCAGCATTCACAGACATCTATAGAGCATGTCCAATGAGTTTGTGAAATTTAGATGGAACTTAAAATTTGCCCTATCTCTCACCATACATTAACTTTATACCAGAATTTAATGCACATTGAGGACTGTAACTCAATAAAATGGAGAGGTATGAAGGTAACACTTTGTGTCAGCATTCACAGACATCTATAGAGCATGTCTAAAGTGTTTTTGAAATTTAGATGGAACTTAAAATTTGCCCTATCTCTCACCATACATTAACTTTATACCAGAATTTAATGCACATTGAGGACTGTAACTCAATCAAATGGAGAGGTATGAAGGTAACACTTTGTGTCAGCATTCACAGACATCTATAGAGCATGTCCAATGAGTTTTTGAAATTTAGATGGAACTTAAAATTTGCCCTATCTCTCACCATACATTAACTTTGTATACCAGAATTTAATGTACATTGAAGGCTGTCACTCTATCAAATGGAGAGATATGAAGCTAACACTTTGTGTCAGCATTCACAGACATCTATACAGCATGTCCAATGAGTTTTTGAAATTTAGATGGAACTTAAAATTTGCCCTATCTCTCACCATACATTAACTTTGTATACCAGAATTTAATGTACATTGAGGGCTGTCACTCTATCAAATGGAGAGATATGAAGCTAAATGTTTGTGTCAGCATTCACAGACATCTAATAAAACCGGCCTACTTGAAATATCGATCATAGACATTAATATCGTATAGGCGATAAATATCGAACCTCTCACTATATCTAGTTTTCTGTATCATGAAAAGTCGCTCTCCTCCCTCCACCAAGACACATACAGGCTTTTATCCATTTGCCACAGTTTTGAGATGTATTGGAAATACTTCGTATGTGTGTAAAATTGCTTGGAACGATTCACTGGTCTGGAATTAAAGTGGAATAAATTGACGATTTCTCGAAAATAATTGGGATGAGAAAAGTCGTTCTCCTCGGCCCATCAAGACACTTACAGGACTTTTTTCGCTTTTCCCAGTTTTCAGGTGAACCACAAATACTGCCTATGTCTTTGAACTTGCTTGAAAGAATTCACTGATCTGGAAATAACGAGAAATATATTAAAAAAGGTCCTAACCACAACCGTTTTCTTTGGACAAAACTTCATATAAATAGAAGCGAAAAACCTTATATAGTAGGCCTACCTGGACACATCTCTATGGTGGTTGCGGTTCCCATAGAGGTTGGTAGCGCTTAGACTCTGAAGCTGTCTCCTAATCGGTTGGTGCCATAGAGACGTGCTCACCAATAATCCGGATTTCGGGGGGGTTCCACGTAATGTGGGATTGGCATCTGATATCTTAGGATTCATATGAGTCGGCCATATCGAGAAGAACTGGTTCTTCTCACGCAAGTGACACCCAAAGCTCAACTCGGCAGAGCGTTACCACCGATCCCGGCCTATGAGCGTCGTGGATGGTAGCGTTCGGTATGGTCCAACTGTTTTTCTTTGGAGTTTCGTTGGCTGTCGATTGACGAAATTTCACTTCAACGAGATCCATATAAAATATATGGATAGATAGTACTTCAATAACAATCAAGTACTACACAGTGCATATCCCTATGTATAAAAAATTGGAAAGTATTCTAGATTTTCAGATATAGTATGGAATTTTGTCTTTCTTATAATATTAGACCTTCTAACGGTCGGCCATATATAGTATTACGCAATTTTCTCTAACAAAACAGTACATTATCTGTAGTTCTGTAACTCTATCAATTAATGGAGAGATATGAAGCTAAATCTTTGTGTCAGCATTCACAGACATCTATAGAATATGTCCATTGGGTTTGTGAAATTTTGATGAAATTTAAAATTTGCCCTATCTCTCACCATACATTAACTTTATACCAGAATTTAATGCACATTGAGGACTGTAACTCAATAAAATGGAGAGGTATGAAGGTAACACTTTGTGTCAGCATTCACAGACATCTATAGAGCATGTCCAATGTGTTTTTGAAATTTAGATGGAACTTAAAATTTGCCCTATCTCTCACCATACATTAATTTTGTATACCAGAATTTAATGCACATTGAGGGCTGTAACTCAATCAAATGGAGAGATATGAAGGTAACACTTTGTGTCAGCATTCACAGACACCTATAGAGTATGTCCAATGAGTTTTTGAAATTTAGATGGAACTTAAAATTTGCCCTATCTCTCACTGTACATTAACTTTGTATACCAGAATTTAATGCACATTGAGGGCTGTAACTCAATCAAATGGAGAGATATGAAGCTAACACATTGTGTCAGCATTGACAGACATCTATAGAGCATGTCCAAAGTGTTTTTTGAAATTTTGATGGAACTTAAAATTTGCCCTATCTCTCACCATACATTAATTCTGTATACCAGAAGTTAATGTACATTGAGAGATGTAACTCTTTCAAATGGAATGATATGAAGCTACTACTTTGTGTTAGCAATCACAGGCATGGGTGAAACATTTCCAAAGAGTTGTTGAAATAAAATGTTTACTCATATTTGCCTATCTCTTACCATACATATGTATAATTATACAGAGTATATCCTACAATATATAAAAATATTATTGGAACTACAGTTTCTTTGAAAATATTATTTAGCAATATTTTATCAATACATCATTCTCTCATGAGATAGAAATTAGACTTAGAGTACAGTCAACCTAGTATAAATATCGATCATAGATATAAATATCGTACAGGCGATAAATATCGGACCTCGCACTATATCTATATTTCTGCATCATTAAAAGTCGTTCTCCTCCCTCCACCAAGACACATGCACGCTTATATCAATTTTCCACAGGTTTGAGATGCATTGGAAATACTGCGTATGTGTGTAAAATTGCTTGGAACGATTCACTGGTCTGGAATTGAAGTGTAATAAATTGACGATTTCTCGAAAATAATTGGGATGAGAAAAGTCGTTCTCCTCGGCCCATCAAGACACTTACAGGAATTTTGTCGCTTTCCCCAGTTTTCAGATGAACCACAAATACTGCCTATGTCTTTAAACCTGCTTAGAACAATTCACTGATCAGGAAATAACGAGAAATATAAAAAAAGTCCCAACCACAACCGTTTTCTTTGGACAAAACTTCATATAAATAGAAGCGAAAAACTTTATATAGTAGGCCTACCTGGACACATCTCTATGGTGGTAGCTGTTCCCATAGTGGTTGGTAGCGCTTAGACTCTGAAGCTGTCTCCTAATCAGTTGGTGCCATAGAGACGTGCTCACCAATAATCCGGATTTCGGGGGGGTTCCACGTAAGTGGGATTGGCATCTGATATCTTAGGATTCATATGAGTCGGCCATATCGAGAAGAACTGGTTCTTGTCACGAAAGTGACACCCAAAGCTCAACTCGCCAATAATTTGCTTCGGCAGATTCTGAACGTTACCACCGATCCCGGCCTCTGAGCGTCGTGGATGGTAGCGTTCGGTATGGTCCAACTTTTTTTCTTTGGAGTTTCGTTGGCTGTCGATTGGCGATTTTTCACTTTAACGGCATCCATTTATTATATATGGATAAAAACGACTTCAACAACGATCAGGTACTACAAATTACATGTCAAAGTGTATAAGAAATCTTCTAATTTTTCAGATATACAATACTATATCAAATTTGCCTTTTGTTATTACTGACGGTCGGCCATTTACTAGTGTTGCGCAATTATTCGTCTGTGAGGGCTTGCAGCTCTATCGAATAGACTATAAAGCTAATACTTATACACAGACATCTGTACAGCCTTTTCAATGGGTTTTTAAAATTTTGAGGATTAATTGTAATTTGCCTTATTTCTTACCATACATTAATTATGTATACCTGAATTTAATGTACTTTGAGGGCTGTAACTCTATCAAATAGAAAGATATGAAGCTACTACTTTGTGACAGCAATCACAGACATCTGTACAGTATATTCAATGAGTTTTTGGAATTTTGATGGAACTTATAATTTGCCCTATCTCTCACCATACATTAACTCTGTATACCAGAATTTAATGTACATTGATGGCTGTAACTCTATCAAATAGAAAGATATGAAGCGACTACTTTGTGTCAGCAATCACAGACATCTGTACAGTATGTTCAATGGGTTTTAGCAATTTTGATGAAGCTTATAATTATGTTATCCACGTCGTTCTCTTGCCAAGCAACCTGCCACGCCGGATCAGCGTGCTTTCCACTCTTAGCTGTGGACTGGTGGAGGAGCACACTTCCCTTCTTTTTCTTCTTCTACAAATTGTATTAATGTGGAATCACATTTGTCACCATACACAAACTACTTTAGGAAAATATAAAGTTTCTAGGGTTATGAAAAAAAAATAAAAAGCGCGTCCCACGTGTGTTTGGATACTCAGTGGGTGGTTCCAAAGTAATCGCGATATGTTGACGATAAGAAAAAAAGGAAAAAAACAGCGTTTGGAACGGTTTCCAAATCTTTTACAATAATCAGCAAAGATAGAAGAAAAAAGACCAGTCACGTTAGCCAGCAGAGACTGCTGTTACCGTCGAGCACCACGAGGAGGTGTGACTTGGATTTTGCTCGACGCAGGGAGTTCACGTTTACCTTCCACAATGCGAGCCGTCCTTCCATCGCTGGTCGTCTGGGGCCAAGATTGTTGGTAACGCCTAACTCGTGCAGTTTCGGCTTTGGTAGTCACAGAGTGACGGAACCGGCCTTATCCCTCCCCGGGTTCCGTTGTATCGATAAATCGATAATTGGTGAGCACATCCCCATGGCACCAACCGATACAGGGCAGCTACGGAACCTAGACACTACCAAGCCAAAGGCGCTTTGCCTGAAGGTGCAGTTAACTTGGACTTGATCGTTTATGGCGAACTAGGTATAATGTGCTCTGCATTAGGGAATGAATCATTAAATATCGAGGTTATACAGTTCGTTTTAATTCTGTCAGGATAGAAAAGCGTGGAATACATTGAAGCGTTGGTTAATCATAGCGACTCACAGTCAGGTTTAGCAGCACGTAGGCCATGCAATGACACAACTCCAATACGAGCTCGTATGTATAAACAATATATAGTCCGTATTTTTTGCTTTAAAATAAGACCGTGAATTCATATGCATACAATTTTCCATTATTATATCCTATATGCTGCTCCCATTCTTCATCCACATGTATAAATAGACGATGCTTAACATTCAGTGTACTTTAAGCACCGGAAAGCAAATGGGAACAGTTTGGGTCTGCAACTACTAAACCTACAGATGTATGATTAGCTGATGCTTAAGTCAAAAAGTGGATTAAGCACCAGGAGGCTTTTGAGAGCTACAAGGTGTAATTGCAAATCACCTCAATTGCATTTTCCAATAGTACATGGCTTGCCGGTGCTTAAGCCAAAAAGTGGATTAAGCACCAGGAGGCCTATAGGAGATGCAAAGTGTCATTCTAAGTCACCTCGATTGCATTATCCATTAGTATAAGGCTTGCCGGTGCTTAAGTTAAAAAGTGGATTAAGCACCCGGAAGCATATAGGAGCTGCAAGGTGTCATTTCAAGTCACCTATATGGCATTTTCCAATAGTATCAGGCTTGCCGGTGCTTAAGCCAAAAGGTGGGTTAAGCACCAGGAGGCCTATAGGAGCTACAATGTGTCATTTCAAGTCACCTCGATTGCATATTCCAATAGTATAAGGCTTGCCGGTGCTTAAGTTAAAAAGTGGATTAAGCACCCGGAAGCATATAGGAGCTGCAAGGTGTCATTTCAAGTCACCTATATGGCATTTTCCAATAGTATCAGGCTTGCTGGTGCTTAAGCCAAAAGGTGGGTTAAGCACCATGAGGCTTACAGGAGCTACAGGGTGTCATTTCAAGTCACCTTGATTGCATTTTCCAATAGTATCAGGCTTGCTGGTGCTTAAGCCAAAAAGTGGATTAAGCACCAGGAGGCCTATAGGAGCTACAAGGTGTCATTTCAAGTCACCTAGATTGCATTTTCCAATAGTACAAGGCTTGCCGGTGCTTAAGCCAAAAGGTGGGTTAAGCACCAGGAGGCATACAGGAGCTACAGGGTGTCATTTCAAGTCACCTCGATTGCATTTTCCAATAGTACAAGGCTTGCCGGTGCTTAAGCCAAAACGTGGGTTAAGCACCAGGAGGCCTATAGGAGCTACAATGTGTCATTTCAAGTCACCTCGATTGCATTTTCCAATAGTACAAGGCTTGCCGGTGCTTAAGCCAAAACGTGGGTTAAGCACCAGGAGGCATACAGGAGCTACAGGGTGTCATTTCAAGTCACCTCGATTGCATTTTCCAAAAGTATCAGGCTTGCCGGTACTTAAGCCAAAAAGTGGATTAAACACCAGGAGGCCTATAGGCACTACCAACCTCTATGGGAACCGCAACCACCATAGAGATGTGTCCAGGTAGGCCTACTATATAAGGTTTTTCGCTTCTAATTAAATGAAGTTTTG
Source organism: Chondrosia reniformis (assembly GCA_947172415.1). Classification (NCBI taxonomy): domain Eukaryota; kingdom Metazoa; phylum Porifera; class Demospongiae; order Chondrillida; family Chondrillidae; genus Chondrosia; species Chondrosia reniformis. The sequence goes on from OX359192.1 coordinate 6,299,885, forward strand.
TCCAAAGAAAACGGTTGTGGTTGGGGCTTTTTTTATATATTTCTCGTTATTTCCAGATCAGTGAATTATTCCAAGCAAATTTAAAGACATAGGCAGTATTTGTAGATCATCTGAAAACTGGGGAAATCGGAAAAATCCTGCAAGTGTCTTGATGGGCCGAGGAGAACGACTTTTCTGATCCCAATTATTTTCGAGAAATCGTCAATTTATTCCACTCTATATAATTCCAGACCAGTGAATCGTTCCAAGCAATTTTACACACATACGAAGTATTTCCAATACATCTCAAAACTGTGGCAAATGGATAAAAGCCTGTATGTGTCTTGGTGGAGGGAGGAGAGCGACTTTTCATGATACAAACTAGATATAGTGCGCGGTCCGATATTTATCGCCTGTACTATAATAATGTCTATGATCGATATTTTAACTAGGCCGGCTGTACTCTAAGTCTAATTCCTAAATCAAAAGAGAATAATGTATTGATAAAATTTGCTAAATACTGTTTTTAAAGCAACTGTAGCTCCAAAAATGATTTTTATATATTGTAGGATAAACTCTGTATATATATAATATATATGGTGAGAGATAGGGCAAATTTTAAGTTCCATCAATCAAAATTTATAATATATACCTAACTAAATATAGTTGAACCAATTAAGTTGTTGAAGTGTAGCTCTATAGTGTATCTTTGACTGGAACTTGCTATTCCCCTTTCTGTGGACAATTGCAAGGACTATTAGTACTCTTCCCAGCGCAGAGCCTTAGAGCACTAATTACATTAATATTGTAGAAATGGTAAGATTCACCAAATTGAGTCCGTCTTTTAGTATTTTTCTACTAATATATGGACCTGACCACATGATTTTAGTGCTATGGGTCCAGTCTGGTCCCGTTCATCCAGAAAATAGTCATGAACTATATATCTGTCAATGTAAACTTATATCTAAATTATTATCATAATTCTAATTAATATAACCTACCATACATATAAAATGAAAACACAGTACTAGTGTTCCTATTAAATAATAATTAAATAAATAAACTACTACAGTATTTATACCTATAAATAAATTTAGGTGAATCAATTGTTGAAGTGTAACTCCATAGTGTCCCTTTTAGAATATTTGACTGGAACTTGCATACAGTATAGCAGCATGGTCACATAGGCTGTATTCCCCTTTCTGTGGACAAGGACTCTTCCTGGTGCAGAGCTTCTCTCCATAGAAAGCCTCAGCCAAAAGGTATGCTATCAATGTCACAACTGTAAGACCAACAATGGTCCACAGGTTGGCACTAACTGGAATTGAACTGGAAATAAGGTAATTAACGGCACCTCCAAAGGCCACAAAAGCCCAGAATAGTCCAAATGCTTCTGTAGCAAGATTATCTTTGGTTCCAACAATGTCTAAGTAAACTGTATGCATGGAAAAAGTTGCAAAACCAATAAATTGATGACATAGATACACAGATAATGTACTGTAGTTAATTCATTATATAACAAGATGTATACATGCTAGAAATATTGGTGAAAATATTAAATTACCACCTCAATAATTATAACTTAATTCATTATCCAATTTGTCCATCATGCATATGGTTTCTTATTATAATACCTTTATGTGGGGTAGGGTACTTGTATACAATGTGTACATATATATATATATAGCATAACAGTATTAAAACTCAAACAGTACATACTCACTTAGAGGTATCAAAATCCATAAGGTGCTCACCAGTCCTGAAACAATCGCGGCTATAAAGACTAAAATAATATTAGGCTGTCTCTCCCAAAATATCAGAAACAGATAGGCAGACAAGTGAACACAAGTTATCAATATAGCAGCTGCTGTTCTAGTTGTATAGGGAGTGAATCGACCAACAGAAATACTCACTGTAAAACCAGCTACAGACCACACAGTGATGGCTAGTCCAACATAACCAATTCCAATGCATTCAGTAATGAAGTACTATATATATATATATGTAGAAGTATACATAAAAATTTCACCTCTGATAAGATGTATACGTATACATGTGTACCATATATTACACCATAAACAAGAAATTTATGCATAAATAATTTAAGGTACCATTTCCTAACGAATATGTAACTTTTATAAGATATATTAGGAAAACCCATAGAGCTATGGATGAGGATACATTTTTACATTAACATTTCCACCCTTCATCAGCAGTTTTGGGAGTCTTTGTTTTATTGTCTTCTTCCCTAAGTCCTTAGCCATGCTAGGTGTGCGTGCACTAATAAATGATTTTAATCGCTTGGTCATATTTATCGAAAGAGTTGCTGGGTTTTGTACTAACTTGAATGCATATGATTTCCCTTATTCTATTTGTATATTTCAAATTGTCTGTACGTTGGTGTTTTATTAGATCATACTCAATGTCATAAAGTACGTAGTACTTTGTAACTATATACTGTACGCCTTTATCCATGAATAACTGAAGTTGTAATCAAACCATTCACAATCATTATCAAATATCATGAAGAGGGCAAAAGCAGCAATTGCTGCATGGGAATTGAACCCAGGATAGCTGGTTATGACCACCAGTCCTCTGTATGTCAATGAGCTACAACTGCCACATGCCCTCAGGCATGCACTGACTGTACACATGCCAGCACAATCCATTTCCTGTGATTACAGGATTCTATCCATATTGTGCTTAAGCCAAAAATGGCAGCTCCAGTCCTAGTTCAAGTTTGTACCACTAGTGAGTCTAAGTGAGTCTATATGATTTAAAAGAGTATATGCATGGTGTTGACGAGCATGCATATTTGATATAAAAATGAGAATTGTTTAAAAGATAATAGGTAGAAAAAAGCATAATAGTACATATGTCTACAGTGCTCCATTCATGTTTCCCCTCTTATACCAACTACAAAGTATAGGCATATGTATCTCTATTCATTAATACCAATTAATGGTGATTTTAAGAATTGATCAATAATCAGAGTCATGTGCATGTCTGTACCTTTGAAAATAGTCCATAAAAGAAGCCATGATCAAATCCTGCCAAAACACCTCCAAGAAGTGGAAAGACATATTGCCATTTTAGAAACAACTGTAACATTGAAATAAGTCTATTTTTCAAATCCTTTAACACTTTTTTCTTGGATTTCAAACTCAAATTTGCATCATTTGGTAGAAATATAGATAATACAACAGCAACTAAACCAAGTCCTGTTGCTGTACCAATTACCTGGTAATATGTAGCTGAAGTTATTGCCCCAAGAGTGGTTGGCTGTATACACTCAGTCCCATTTACTATGAAGCTTGTTGAGTTAAGGAAAACTGCATCTGTGAGGAAAAAGGCTGATGAAATGGCATTACCACTGGCCATACCTAACTTTAAGCTAAATATAAGTATGGACTGGAAGTAGGACACATATTTGTGAGTGTTTTTCTTAACATTCCCAGACTTGTTCTGACCAATCACACGAGCACTCTGATTAAAGTAAGTAGGACTGCCTGTATATATATATGAAACCGAACCCTAATCCTAACAGAATCGAACCTGGCACAAATGTATACCAAGAAGGATAGAAACAGCAAAGCGTGAAAGACAAATAAGCAATACTGCCTGCTAGGATGACCAACTTCAATCCAATAAGGTCGATGACAGCAGGACACAAGAGATTACCAATAACCCAGGAGAACCATTAAAGACCAAGTGACACAAATCCAAGGAGTTCGTGTAGGGAAGTTAGAGTTCCTGCTAAAGAATAATAGCCAAAGTTGCAAAACATTCCTATACTACCGACCAAAGCCACGTTGCAGTAGGCCCTCCTGACGGATACAGGACGGCTGTAGCTGACCTTACAAGAGTTAGTTTCTAATTCTCCTTCCTCGACTTCATTCTCACGAGGTGTGCTCGACCCTTCGCTCAACGAAGCAGTGGGTTTTTCTGACATGTGTTAGCTGAATAAAATGATTTTACTGCCTATACATGTACACTCGTTAGCATAGAACGATACTTCTTGCCGCTATATAGGCAAGGCTAGTTATTACCGCACGGGGGCGGAAGAGACTATTTTAATGAGAACGGGATTATCCTTGGCCGATTACGTTGTATGGCTTCATGTTACGGAAAGATAATAATCGATATATATCTATAGATAATAGAATACGGGTTCATACGCAATTATTATAACACTTTATTTATAATATTATGTCAATTCATGCATATAAAATGAGAACACAGTACTAGTGTTCCTATCAAGTTGTTGAAGTGTAACTATAGTGCCTAGAATATTTGACTGGAACTTGCATACAGTATAGCAGCATGGTCACGTAGGCTGTATTCCCCTTTCTGTGGACAAGGACTCTTCCTGGTACAGAGCTTCTCTCCATGGAAAGCCTCAGCCAAAAGGTATGCTATCAATGTCACAACTGTAAGACCAACAATGGTCCACAAGTTGGCACTAACTGGAATTGAACTGGAAATAAGGAAATTAACAACACCACCCAAAGCAAAAAAAGCCCAGATTAACCCAAATGCTTCTGTAGCGAGGTTGTCTTTGCTTCCAATAATGCCTAGGTAAACTGCACACATGGGAAAAGTCACAAAACCATTAGCATCAAATATGTAAACATATATATCTACATATAGCAATTCCAACAATTCAGTACATAATAGAATAAGGATTTCTTCTAACTGCATCAAAATTATCTTTTGGATGGTGCTGTCACTGAAGAAGACCCCAAAGGTCAAAATGTCCGACGGAAAAGAGGATGAAAAATGTCTTTAGACACTGAAATTATGGAAAGATGAACCATCCAAAATTCAGCTACTGAATTTACACATCTAAATTGACTGCCAGCAAAAGGTTAATTAAGGTTCTAGGTCAACTGAGGAGTCCCTAATTCTATAGTGTTACAGTTTATGTTAGGTTCCAACTTAGTAAAAGTAGATTTGTAAAAACATTTAAAAATGACGTTAGATCGAAGTAGAGATGGCAGTGCTGCAATGCGAATTGAAGAGACTTGGTCATCATTTCTGTGACACCATGCACTGGCCCTCAAGTTACCAAATTCAAAAAAATAAATTGAACTATTGGCTGCCCCTCAAATTATACTATATCCTCTCCCCACCCAGTGATATTTTCTACTAGAAAAAAACTCTTCATAGAATAAGGATTTCTTCTAGTCTAGACATCATAAAACAGTTAGCCTAGAATCTTTCAAAATTTTATTCTATCGTGACTATGTCTAGACTAGAAGAAATCCTTATTCTAATTCTATTATGACTAATTAGTCCTTTCTATCTGTCAGTGAACACTTTCTGGTTTTACACCTTTTTGAGATGTTTAACTACTCTTGCATTCTTTTATGTTTTTTTTGGCAATTCTTTTGATAGTACATTTCAACCGCGAGGGTCTTTCTAGGCCCAATCAAACAAACAATGACAATAAAAGGTGTGGTTTTCCATATTCCCTGTTCTCAGTGTTCTGCGGTGTATACGGGGGAGACAGTATAGGGACCCTAAGGTGAGAATGACTGAACACAAGCGAGCAGTCCAAATGGGTGATGTGAACAATGGCGTTGCTGTTCACTCACTCCAGACAGGCCATACTATTGCTTGGGACCAAGCCATGATTGCTGACAGGGAGGTGAATTGGCACAGGAGGAGGGTCAAGGAAGCTTTTGAGGATGAACCTAGACCAAGTAATCACCTTACAACATTCCTGGAAATGCTTTCACACTTCCTTAGTTTTCTTCGCTTCCTGTTGAGGACCACATGAGATGAAAGAGGTGGGAAAAGATGGCTATAAAAAGGCAACTACAGAGAACAAACCATCAGTCGTTGATGAAGACCCTTGAGGGCGAAACATTTGACCAAAAGAATTACCAAACACTGTTTCTTTAGACGCTAAACAAGCCTCGAAATATCTTAAAAATAAGTTCTACGCAGTTAGAAGAAATCCATATTTTATTACTCTTGCATTTTTAAATGTCTTAATTTACCCTAAATATATGGCCTTAGTTATGTCATCACACGATTATTACTGACAGTTACTAACTATTACACCTATAATAACACAAATAGTCTTTTTGAGCATATACTCACTTAATGGTGTCACAATCCAAAATGTGGTTGAAAGTCCAAAAGTCGTTGCTGTTACAAATACTCCCACAAAGCTAGGCTGCCTTTCCCAAAATATCAGAAACAGATAGGCAGACAAGTGAACACAAGTTGTCAATATAGCAGCTGCTGTTCTGGTAGTATAGGGAGTGAATCGACCAACAGAAATACTCACTGTAAAACCAGCTACAGACCACACAGTGATGGCAAGTCCAACATAACCAATTCCAATACATTCAGTAATGAAGTACTACAGAACATAGGAATACTACAAGGAATACATATTATGAGCTGTAGCAATTATACAAAATAATATACCACATACATACCTTGGCAAATAATCCCAAAAAGAAAGTTTGCGTGGATCCTGACAAAAAGCCTCCAAGAAGTGGAAAGACATATTGCCATTTTAGAAACAACTGTAACATTGAAATAAGTCTATTTTTCAAATCCTTGAACACTTTTTTCTTGGATTTTAAACTCAAATTTGCATCATTTGGTAGAAATATAGATAATACAACAGCAACTAAACCAACTCCTGTTGCTGTGCCAATTACCTGGTAGTATGTAGCTGAAGTTATTGCTCCCAGAGTGGTTGGCTGTACACACTCAGTCTCATTTACTGTGAAGCTAGTTAAGTTAAGGAAGACTGCATCTGTGAGGAAAAAGGCTGATGAAATGGCATTACCACTGGCTGCACCTAGCCTTAAGCTAAATATAAGTATGGACTGGAAATATGACACATATTTGTAAGTGTTTTTCTCAGCATCCCCAGACTTGTTCTGACCAATCACACGAGCACTCTGATTGAGGTAAGTAGGACTGCCTGTATATATGAAACTGAACCCTATTCCTGACAGAATTGAACCTGGCACAAATGTATACCAAGAAGGATAGAAACAGCAAAGCGTGAAAGACATATAAGCAATACTGCCTGCTAGGATGACCAACTTCAATCCAATAAGGTCGATGATAGCAGGACACAAGAGATTACCAATAATCCAGGAGAACCATTGAAGACCAAGTGACACAAATCCAAGGAGTTCATGTAAGGAAGTTAGAGTTCCTGCTAAAGAACAATAGCCAAAGTTACAAAACATCGCAATACCACTGACCAAAGCCACGTTGCAGTAGGCCCTCCTGACGGATACAGGACGGCTGTAGCTGACCTTACAAGAGTTACTTTCTGGTAGTTCTACTTCGTCGAGTTTAGTCTCACGAGGTGTGTTTGACCCATCGCTCAACGAAGCAATGGGTTTTTCTGACATGTGTTAGCTGAATAAAATGATTTTACTGCCTATACATGTACACTCGTAAACATAGAACGATACTTCTTGCCGCTATATAGGAAAGGCTATTACCGCACGGGGGCGGAAGAGACTATTTTAATGAGAACGGGATTATCCTTTGCCGATTACGTTGTATGGCTTCATGTTACGGAAAGATAATACCGTAATTCGGAAAGTTTTCGTTGTTAAAATATTTTCGTGGTTTCAGCCATTTATCACACGAAATATTTTTAACAACGAATAATAACACGTTGTACTATCTACGTATATATAAACGCAACACAGCTGAGCGCGGCCAAAATGGCTCTATATACTGCGATACATGCAGCGCAAGGACGGTTTACCGGTGTCACAGGATATTTTATCCCCAGTGTATTTTATCCGCCCGGATAGTATAAGCGGATAAACGAAACTAGGAAATTTTATCCTACCCTAGGATAATGTATCCTATACTCTACGATTTAAGCGTATTATCATGAAATCCTTTAGATACACTAGAGAAAAATAAAAATTATCTACAAAAATTGTAAAGATGCAGGGATGGCACAAAAAGTACAGAAACAAGAAAGGGATGTTACACAGTGAAGCATTAGCTATGCATGAATCATACAACACCCTTGTTTTTCTCCACGCATATATATTATATATATATATAATGGGAGCAGTGGCGGATCCAGAAAACTTATTTTGGATGGTGCACAGGAAGCAATTAGATTGCGCAAGACGTCAAAGAAAGATGGCGTTTAGCAAGAAGGAAGAGAGTAATAGAACGTTTTAGACTACTGCATAGTCTAAGTACATCGTATGAAGCTGAAACTGGCTAGTTACCGCTTCTAATGTATGATTAGTTAAAATCGTTTTTGTGCTAGTAATAATGATATTATTAATGAAACAATATTTTTTGATGATCCTAAGCACAAAGATAGATAGGGATGCCATGCATGGATTGCTTGTACAGGGAGAAGAAGATACAGTATGATGAGGATCACATGATTCGAAAAGAAACTTCACTGATTTAGAAGATAAAGAATTCCAATGTCTACATGTATACATGCAATATGTTCCTGATCAAGCCAGATTATAAACTTTCAACGGTAATATTTAATAGACATAGTGACTCATGGGCCCCTGCTTGGCCTTGTGCTCTTTTTTATGTGCATGTGTCACTTTAATAAATGATAAATAAATAAATAAATATATCTTTCCATAACATGAACATTACAAGGGGCAGCCCCTAAAAAGAAGTAATTAAAAAAACATTTACGAAAATGATGTTAGAAGTCGGAATGGCAGTGTTCACTAATACATCTGCCATTTTAATGACATCATATTTAGCCAAAGATTGCAAAACAAAAATGGTATCGGATTCCTAGCTCATGCTCCATGCATAAAAAGTACAGAAACGGAAGCATTACCTGTGAATGAATCATACAAGCAAGGGTGTTGCAACGTTAGCTATATATATCCCTACATCTGGCGGTGGTGTGCTTCCCACTAGAAGAGGCATGGTGTGTACTCTTATATTGTTTTCATTTGCCGATTGGCTTCATGTTATACAAATATATAAAAAAATGGCTGAGGAAGAATCATGGCTGGTTTGCGTACTGGTTGTCTTCCCCTGGCTGTTGAGGTTGGTTGTTCACCTCCATACCATTTGGGCAGAGGCTCTGCCAAGTATGTTGTGGGGGTACAGTAGAGGACCAAGCTCATTTTCTATTGTACTGTACTAAACTGAACTCTATCAGATCTGACTTGTTTGCTTATTGTAACCAAATCAACTGTGAATTCATGTCCATGTCCCAAAGCAACAAGCTATATTTTCCCTTAAACACAGACAATAATAGAATTATCCACTTTTTGTTTAAACTTAGGCATTCTTTTTATTCACAACTTAATGTAATCACCCCCACCAATTTTTTGTGACTAGTGAGCCTATTTTGGCTGGTCAGATTACTGATTGTTCTCTATATTGACGTAAAAAATAAGTGTGATATAATAGTTGCGTATGAACCCGTATTATAATAATACAATAAAGATTATTATATGTATAATACGGGTTCATACACAACTATTATAACACTTAATTTATACGTCAATTCATGCATATAAAATGAAAACACAGTACTAGTGTTCCTATTAAATAATGATTAATTAAATAAATTACTATAGTATACTTATAGTTGAATCAAGTTGTTGAAGTGTAACTATAGTGCCTTTTAGAATATTTGACTGGAACTTGCATACAGTATAGCAGCGTGGTCACGTAGGCTGTATTCCCCTTTCTGTGGACAAGGACTCTTCCTGGTGCAGAGCTTCTCTCCATGGAAAGCCTCAGCCAAAATGTATGCTATCAATGTCACAACTGTAAGACCAACAATGGTCCACAGGTTGGCACTAACTGGAATTGAACTGGAAATAAGGTAATTAACAGCACCACCCAAAGCAAAAAAAGTCCAGATTAACCCAAATGCTTCTGTAGCAAGGTTATCTTTGCTTCCAACAATGCCTAGGTAAACTGCACACATGGGAAAAGTCACAAAGCCATTAGCATCAAATATGTAAACATATATATCTACATATAGCAATTCCAACAATTCAGTACATAATAGTATAAGGATTTCTTCTAACTAAACATATATATCTACATATAGCAATTCCAACAATTCAGTACATAATAGTATAAGGATTTCTTCTAACTGCATCAAAATTATCTTTTGGATAGTGCTTCACTGAAAAAGACCCCAAAGGTCAAAATGTCCGACGGAAAAGAGGATGAAAAACTGCGTCTTTAGACACTCAAATTATCAAAAGATGAGTTAACCATCCAAAAATTCAGTACATGTCTACTAAATTTACACATCTAAATTGACTGCCAGCAAAAGGTTAATTAAGGTTCTAGGTCGACTGAGAAGCCCCTAATTCTATAGTGTTACAGTTTATGTTAGGTTCCTACTTAGTAAAAGTAGATTTGTAAAAACATTTAAAAATGACGTTAGATCGAAGTAGAGATGGCAGTGCTGCAATGCGAATTGAAGAGACTTAGCCATCATTTCTGTGACACCATGCACCCTCAAGTTACCAATTTCAAAGAAATAAATTGAACTATTGGCTGCCCCTCAAATTATACTATATCCTCTCCCCACCCAGTGATATTTTCTACTAGAAAAAACTCTTCATAGAATAAGGATTTCTTCTAGTCTAGACATCATAAAACGGTTAGCCTAGAATCTTTCAATATGGTTTACTGTAGTTATGACTGTCCAGGCTAGAAGAAATCCTTATTCTATTATGACTAATATGTCCTTTCTATCTAAACACTTTCTGGTTTTACTCCTTTTTGAGATGTTTAACTACTCTTGCATTCTTTTAGATGGAGTTACTTAAATTGTTGAGCTTCTAAAGACATGGTTTTGGTAATTCTTTTGGTACAACGTTTCAACCGCTAGGGTCTCTCTAGGCCCAATCAGCCAAAACAAACAATGTAAATGTGGTTTGCCATATTCCCTGTTCTCAGTGTTCTGCGGTGTATACGGGGGAGACAGTATAGGGACCCTAAGGTGAGAATGACTGAACACAAGCGAGCAGTCCAAATGGGTGATGTGAACAATGGCGTTGCTGTTCACTCACTCCAGACAGGCCATACTATTGCTTGGGACCAAGCCATGATTGCTGACAGGGAGGTGAATTGGCACAGGAGGAGGGCCAAGGAAGCTTTTAAGGATGAACCTAGACCAAGTAATCACCTTACAACATTCCTGGAAATGCTTTCACACTTCCTTAGTTTTCTTCGCTTCCTGTTGAGGACCACATGAGATGAAAGAGGTGGGAAAAGATGGCTATAAAAAGGCAACTACAGAGAACAAACCATCAGTCGTTGATGAAGACCCTTGAGGGCGAAACATTTGACCAAAAGAATTACCAAACACTGTTTCTTTAGACGCTAAACAAGCCTCGAAATATCTTAAAAATAAGTTCTACGCAGTTAGAAGAAATCCATATTTTATTACTCTTGCATTTTTAAATGTCTTATTTTACCCTAAATATATGGCCTTAGTTATGTCATCACACGATTATTACTGACAGTTACTAACTATTACACCTATAATAACACAAATAGTCTTTTTGAGTATATACTCACTTAATGGTGTCACAATCCAAAATGTGGTTGAAAGTCCAAAAGTCGTTGCTGTTACAAATACTCCCACAAAGCTAGGCTGCCTTTCCCAAAATATCAGAAACAGATAGGCAGACAAGTGAACACAAGTTATCAATATAGCAGCTGCTGTTCTGGTAGTATAGGGAGTGAATCGACCAACAGAAATACTCACTGTAAAACCAGCTACAGACCACACAGTGATGGCAAGTCCAACATAACCGATTCCAATACATTCAGTAATGAAGTACTACAGAACATAGGAATACTATAAGGAATACATATTATGAGCTGTAGCAATTATACAAAATAATATACCAACATACATACCTTGGCAAATAATCCCAAAAAGAAAGTTTGCGTGGATCCTGACAAAAAGCCTCCAAGAAGTGGAAAGACATATTGCCATTTTAGAAACAACTGTAACATTGAAATAAGTCTATTTTTCAAATCCTTTAACACTTTTTTCTTGGATTTCAAACTCAAATTTGCATCATTTGGTAGAAATATAGATAATACAACAGCAACTAAACCAACTCCTGTTGCTGTGCCAATTACCTGGTAATATGTAGCTGAAGTTATTGCTCCCAGAGTGGTTGGCTGCATACACTCAGTCTCATTTACTGTGAAGCTAGTTGAGTTAAGGAAAACTGCATCTGTGAGGAAAAAGGCTGATGAAATGGCATTACCACTGGCTGCACCTAGCCTAAAGCTAAATATAAGTATGGACTGGAAGTAGGACACATATTTGTGAGTGTTTTTCTCAACATCCTCAGACTTGTTCTGACCAATCACACGAGCACTCTGATTAAAGTAATTAGGACTGCCTGTATATATGAAACCGAACCCTAATCCTGACAGAATCGAACCTGGCACAAATGTATACCAAGAAGGATAGAAACAGCAAAGCGTAAAAGACAAATAGCCAATACTGCCTGCTAGGATGACCAACTTCAATCCAATAAGGTCGATGATAGCAGGACACAAGAGATTACCAATAATCCAGGAGAACCATTGAAGACCAAGTGACACAAATCCAAGGAGTTCGTGCAAGGAAGTTAGAGTTCCTGCTAAAGAATAATAGCCAAAGTTACAAAACATTCCAATACCACCGACCAAAGCCACGTTGAAGTAGGCCCTCCTGACGGATACGGCACTGTAGCTGACCTTACAAGAGTTACCTTCTAATTCTCCTTCCTTCGTCTCATGTTGAGATGTGTGCGACCTGTGGTTTAACGATGTGATGGGTTCCGATTTTAACTCATCTTCCTCTAACATAATGTCCTGGTTTATGATACACAAACCTAATCGACTGAATTGAGGTGTTATCGCTGACAAAGTACGAATTGAGTTCTTTTACCCGCAAATTTCTATTAGACATGTTTATGAACTCGGGAACTTTTCGTGTGATAAATTTTCGTGCTTTGAGTCAGCCACGATTATAATTTTGGCAACGAAAAATTTCCGTAGTTTTTCAAAGTCATTCGACACATTGGTTATACCTATGGTTTGGAGAATGACTGACAGTTTTCCAGCCATAAGTATCCAGACCTTTCACTAATGGCTGATATATGCGGGACTATAGGCCATAAGTGGCATTCCTGCCAGTAATGGCTTCCTAACTGATATATGTGGGACTATAGGCCATAACTGCCAGTATTTCAGAGTGGGACTCAGTGGTACAAGTGGACCTAGCAGTATTGATAGAGAATGCTAGCAGTACTACAGTGCAAGGGGCTCTGACAGTGGAGAGGAGGAATTGCATGTCTTACCTTTGTTGGTTTGGCACTTTTGTGTTAACCATAATTAAATTGTATATGAGTCAAGGTGTAAGCATTCATAAAAGGTGCACTCTGAATCAAAATGGGATTAATCAGACCCTTATACCATCATGTCAGAGAGATACATCAGGTTCTTAGATTATGAGCTCATTCTGGTAAGGAGAATCATTACTAATTGGTGCAAGAAGAGGGAAGCATGAATGGAACATTGGTGTGGCCATTGTATAGCTCAGTGGTAGAGCTTTGTTGGTCAAACCAGCTGTCCTGGGTTCAATTCTCAACAATTGTTCTTGTTTTTCCTTCCTTAGGTAGCACACACAAATTCATATTATAAAGGAATACACTCGAGGATATCAGAAACCTTGGTTTACCAGTTACAAGATACATTTCAAATGATTGACTTAAAAATTAACAACAAACAAATAAAATAATGCACATTAGATTATTACAATTGTGTCAAAACTGCTTAATTCTTTTAATGAACTTATTCTCACACCATGCTATTAAATTTCTACCTTCTCCAGAGAAACCTTCTGTCCCAATATAGGTAGCGTAGCTAGCTAACAAGAGAACAAGCAAAATCAACAAATTAGTAGACACAGAAACATAATTTGTGATGAGAAATCCCACTGTGCCTCCAGCAGCATATGCACCCCACATAAGACTGAAAATAGCTTCTTTCTGTTTGCCCTCATTTTCAATCTTTAAACCAATGTAAACTACATACGTAAAAGGTGAATCATATGCATGTTTTTGCCTAATAAACTTGCAGAACTATTACATTACTTACTGAAAGGTAACAATAGCCACATTCCATCCACTATTCCCCATCCAAAGGAGGTTAAGAACACCATTATGTAACTGGGAACTCTCTCCCAGAACAACATGAACAAGATCATTCCAGCTTGCAAAAGACCGCCAGTAAGGGCAAGGAAGGTTCGTGATGTGTAAACACTAATCTTCTCACTTAAAAGAGAAGTAATCATGCTTCCTACTCCCCATGCTATTACTGTGAGTCCAACTATGCCAGTACCAAAACACTCAGCAGTGAAGTACTGTTGACCAAGAAAAATAGCTAAGTATAGTTTGAACTGTACATGTGCATTAAGTCAGGAAGAGTATCATTACTTTCAAAGTCATTTATAAGGATAGTTAGCAAACAGATGAATGGTATAGACTGAATACCCTGAACTCTAAATTATAGTAAAACAAAATCATCAAAAATGCATAATTAAAATAGTCTTGTCACTGTTGACAGGGTATATTTTTAGGGGCTGCCTTATATTGTTTTCATTTGCCTATTATGTTGTATGGCTCCATGTTACGGAAAGATATATATATCTATATCATACGAATTCATACGCAACTATTATAACACTTAGTCTTGTAAAGGTCTGAGTGGTTAGGTAGATTAGTCATACCGAACTTCGTTCACACTAGCCAAGCACAGACAACCTGAACAGAGAACAAGGGCCCTTACTGGAAGTGTACACGGCACTCCTGGACTAGAGCTCGCAATAGTTGTCTCTTGACATCTTTCATACACCTGTCCTTTTTGGTGTACTATTAGTATGTGTCTTTTTAATATTATTCATGATAATATTATTCACAGTGCATATTAATGTTATTCATACCTCTTATCACCAACTGTCACTCATCCCGCCTTGTCTTCTTACTACTATTAAAACAGTTTACAGTTTAGAGTGTTTTCTTTTCTTTTCGTTGTCATTCACTGAAGAAGGTAGCTGAATAGCTGCCGAAACGTTTGATGAATTAAAAACTTACCTTGGCTAGTGTGAACGAAGTTCGGCATAATTAATTTTGTAACTTAATTTATACCTCAATACATCGTTTTGCAAAATGGCGGCGTTCAGGAAGCGCTTTAGTTAACGAAGCTTTTCTATCGGTCGCATCAAATGCGGAGGGCAAATACTTGTTTACTATTTCTTTAAATATATAAATACAGGTTAACCCCTCTGAAATCAATTACAGGATTAATATTGTGCATTATTTACACTGCAAAACTGGATTGACTCACCAATGTGAATTTGCCAAAGTAGAATCCTTGGTCTACTCCAGTGTAGAAGGGTATCCATAGTGAAAAGAAAATTTCTGGCTTGACCAAACTTCTTAGGCTCATAACCAATGTGCTCTTGGTGTTTACATAGAATGGCCTACAGCAACTGTACGGGTAGCACATTCTTTTGTTACACACAACTGTTTTGTCGTTTCGTATAAGACAGGCAGCAAGTACGGAAGAAAGAGACAATATGCTAAGTACAGACACTAGGCCGTAGTACACCCAATCAGGAACTACGTCCACACTGGTTTCCATATGGCACTGTGAGGTACCATTTCTGTTCGGGGATACAAGGAATTTGTCCAGTACTGAGGAATCATTCTGGGACACGTAGGCGTCACCTCCTATTAAGAACACCGACGAAAGAGAGTTACATAAAGTCGTACCCAAGTAATAACCAAACACTATGATACTTTGAAATCTGCTGGAATATTTTTCGCACAGAGGATGGAAACTTTCAGGAGAGGACCACTCAATTACTCGGTAGGCAGCTAACTGCGTGGCTAGGCTTGTCGCGTAGGAAGATGCTGCCACAAATATTGGCCCTAAACTTAGCCCTATTAGCAGAGACCCCGGTACGAGTGTGTACCACGAAGGATAAAAATTAGTAATCGGATAAAAAGATGCACTAACAGTTAATACTAATACTGTATATTTAACTCCAAAGAAAGAAACGATTACTGACCCAAATATAACGGAGAAAAACCAAGAGAGCCAGGACACTCCGAGTGTGACCGACCCAAGGAGGGGTCCATTTAACGATGTGAGGACAGCCGCGAGAGCAAAGTAGACTCCATCGATCACAGATACAACGTAGGCCACGTAAAAGAGATTTCTGTAGACTAATCTTGGATGCAGAGGTTTGACGGTTTCAAGATAATGATCATCGAGTAAATCTGGCCTACTGCTTCGCAATTCTACATTCATGTCTCCTTGCCATGAAATACTTCCACATTCCACGGCTTTCACGTTTTGCTAAGCACATCCTGACGCCGACTCCCAATTTAGACTACATACCTTATTATCTTATATGGATATTGTAATTTGTGTAGAAACTCATTTGCATGGCTGAACAACGCGAATGGAACATTGCTGCCAGCAATTGCTTAATTTCATTTTTTCCTATTTTATCTTAAATGACTGAGAGGCCTAGGATGTAATACTTGTGGTTTGATTATCACTCTGATTACACACAAAAATAGATTAAATCAATCATCTTGACTGGTTTCAGGCTGCACTGTAGGCGGTGGTAATCTGATTCCCATACTTCCAAGAATATTAGAGGCTGGACCAGCTTCTCCCAATTGTGTTGAATATGACTCCAAAATATTTGATACTAAATTAAAGTCAATGTCCACCGGCTCCAAAGTCTCGTCATTTTCAACCTCTCCAACTTCATTTTGAGATACTTTGGCAAAACTTCTCCCCACTTCAGTGAGGTTTAATTCAGCATCCATGTCTTTCATAACTTCTAGTAATTCATTATCTTCTCCTAAAACATAGGTTTGGTACACATACACAAGCACATGGAATAGTCCATAACTAACAATACTAACCATTTTCTGACAATGCATCTTCACTCCCACTACATGAGCTAGATTGGTCACTTTCCAGTTTGTGTAAAAGCCTCTTCATGCCAGTAATAAAGCCTTCAGAGTCAAAAGATATCTCACCACTACCTGAATTACTTTCAGACCTATGTGCACAGTACATACAAATTACTAATGCTAAAGATTGTGATCAATTTGGTACATGTGGTTTATCAAATATTTGAATGCCTACTGTGGAAATTCAGCTCCCTCATGGCTTGAGACTTTATCAACAAAGACCTTCATTCCATGAACAAGAGAATCAAGATGGCTGCTCTCTGCAGTGTTCACCTGCTCCATACTTTTGGAGGAATATTCAGCTAACAAGGAGTCCAGTTCTTCAGACGATACTTCCAACCAGTGGTCATCTGAGGTATACAAGAAGGGATGTACATAAGTACAGAGAGTACAAGATGAATACACTCCATAACTTATGTACTCATACCGTCTTCTGGTGCCAAATACACTTCCTTATTCTTATATTCCTCTTTCTTTATTGGTACATTTTCTAAAAGTTCATGAATTTCCATACCAATTGATGGTAGCACATCACATGATGAATCTCCTTTCTCTGATAAAAGTTGAGATATAAAAAAGTCCTTGGCGCTGTTAAGCAATGTCTGATATAATTTAGACCCTTCAATTTCATTACGAAAATAAGTTTTCTCTTTCAAAGTTTGCAAAAACCTGGGCCATTTTGGGTGTCGTTTATAATTAACTTCCTTAGTTGGTGGTGTTGGAATGCCCTGAGATGCTAAAATCTCCAAACCATAGGCCTAAGAGCATAAATAATCTCATTACCACAAGCCATATATGAACTACTCCCTGTACTCACCACCTTCATACCCAATTCATATGATTTAAAATCAGAATGGGAACGTGATGGCAGTATAAAACCAGAATTCTTTGGAGGTGCAAACGGTTCTCGAATAAGCATTGCATAGAGTAACTTGGAGAACCTAACTGCAGTCTTGACACAATCATCAGGAGGGAAAAGAGACAGTGTTCTACAAGCCTGCAACAAAGGGAGCACAGGATTGTGCAATCAAGCAAGCACATCAGGAGGACACTGTCTCGTACCTTCATATCCAAAGGGTCTCTTTCACACAATGCATGGACTGCATGTGATATTAGGTGGGGCTTATGAGCCAAGACGTGAGCAGCTGGTAGGGGTAGGTAGCAATGAGCTGTGTGCATCAAGGATACTACCTTCTGAGATAACCTGTATACATTAAATGTGTAATAGTCATCAAGCATTGACAGCAAAATGAATACGGTTCAGTAATAATATTAAAACTAGTGAATGTACATGTTAATTTGTTCACTTGTGAAATCCTTAAAGCAACTAAGTAATAGTCTTAGTTAACTACAAGTTATTTCAAATGCATGGTTATATTGGTATTCCAATGCATGGTTAGTAGAAATTGGTGTTCCAATGCATGGTTAGTAGAAATGATAAGGTTATTTACTTTTTCTATATAATTTATAAACCAGGATACGTATAGCTAAGGATTTAGAGAATAGTCAAAAAGACACCCCCAGAATCACTAATGAATGGTAGAGTTTCCAGAAACAGCTACCTGTCTGGTCCAGTGAAACAATAAAGAAATTTGGTATGAAACTGTATCTCATGTAAATCAATCCGAAGACAGTTGTTGACATGAATATGAGGCTAAATAGAATAGACCATGATCCTAAACTTAAAACTTAGGGAAAGCCCATAGAGCGCTTTGAAAGAGGGTACACTTTCATACTACACTATTTATGATGAATAGACATTTTTACATCTTCTGTGCACATGGCTTAACCAATAGAATTTAAAAGGTTGTTCACCTTTGAACTAAACTGACCAAAGAAACCTCCCAACATAACAGTGGGCAAAGGTGTCAGGAAGAGGTTGCCAAGGACATATGAGAGTGTGGGCGCCTGAGATGATGTCAGAATGCCTTCCTAAAATTCCGATTTGATTAAGAGGTTTGTAAACAGCTACAGCCCACACGCCTGACATCTGCCCATTAACGAATACATGCCTATCACTTGTCAAGAAAATCGAAGACATATCAAATCAGCAAAGGTTACTGTATCACACTAAACTAATAATTTACTTTTATAGTGGATTTGAACTAACTTGCCCATTCTTTTACTGATCACTTGTTGAACATGGTTTGAACATTTTGTTGGATGGGCTTGGCTTCTAACTAGTTCCACTGCCACACCCACAGATGGTGTCCCAGCAGGGTATAACGTTACCTCGCCGGGATGTGAAGGAATTGGGACAATGTGGACCTCTCCGCCGTAAATAAAAATCTACAAAAGGATATCAATCAACTTCATGTGCAAATAATCTGAAACAACATTTTCCTAAGATATGGTTGGCATCAACTGAGGCTGAGGTTCTAGGATATCTGATAGATCTATTACTTTAGAAACCCTAGAGAGTTTTGGAAGAGAATACACTTTTGTAATTTTTCACACTAGTGTTTTTTTGTAATTACATGGATCTTTATAGAGCATACACCCCACCTCTCACCCATCCCACCCTATAGATATACCTAGCTGTCAATCCCAGAAGAGCAATGAACTTCTAAGTACTATATATCATGAGTTTCTTTTGTAATGTGACTTATTAACCTAAAATTGGTTGGGCCATCCTTACTTATCTTAGTATTTGTATGACATGTCACAATCATTATTATCATCATTATTATTACATACTACAACACAGTAAGGAGTAAAGCCCTACATTTCCTGGAAGACTCATCAGGTTGAAATGACCAGCTGTGTCTTCAGGTAACTTTTAAAATTCTGTCTCTCTATCTTCCCATAAAATAAGAGAATACAACTACTCAAAATTATTTCCTTAGTGATTGGAATGTACTACAGTATGCAAGACTCTGGATTTACCATACAGAGTACAAATGAGACACTAAAAGCACTGAAGATGACCCATCTGAGATCCTCATGACAGAGTACAAATTGGCCAACCAGAATATATTAAAATCAGGTTTTAAATAATGCTGACATCACTGAAGCACCAGGAATCTGTTGTGTTTCCGATTTTTGCACAGTCAGCCTTTCATACGTGACTGTCTGTGTCAGCTAATTGAAATATATTTTCTACACATATTTATACAGGTATCTTACCACTAATAAATAATATAAATGAGACACTATATAGAAAGGGATTTACCCTTGTGGTTTTAAAGTATTCACAACACATGTTGACCTTCCAAAGAATTTCGAATATTGAATGGAGGTCTTTTTCACTCAGGTTCAATTATATCTGTGTCCCGCTATAGTTGAATATATGTATATATCAGCCTATAACACTAACTCTGTTATCACTGTTCTCTGGTCTGAGCCATGTTGGGATGTATTCTGCTGCCTCTATTAGTAGAAATTGCCCATCCTCGTCCTGGATGCTGACAAGAGAAAGCATGTTTGTGATCAGTGACTACAAGTAATGAGTAGGGTCTACTGATATCAAGGTACTATAAGCAGTCATACACAAGTAATACAGCACAGGGAAACCTAAAGTCAATGACAATCAACAAAGACAAGGACAAAGGGGGAGTGGCAGAGGGGAGTAACTATTACAACTAAATCTCAATATAGTATCATACATACAGGGACATAAAATGCAATATTATCATATACACGAAAGTTTCCATCATAACTTTGGGATTCCTTTGATTGTCAAATATACATATTACAAGCCAGGTTTCACTTCATATTTCAGTTACAACTCCTTAATTAAAGGAAGTTTGGGATAACCCTATTCATTAAAATCATCATCAACAGGGATATCTGCCACTCCCACCTCTTTATACATGACAATGTAGCATACCTCACCTTATGACAAGTCCTCGTATTCTTTTAGTGAGCTCAAAACAAATATTGACAATCAACCATTCATCTTCGATGTTGCCCTTCACATTGGTACGTCCAACAAGACAAGCAGGTAGATCCTCTTTACAACCTGCATAGGAGCATGTCTTGTTTATACACAGTTACTTTTAACAGGTTTTGTATACAAACACAAATTAAACCTGTTTCATTAGCTTGCACGGTTAAATTGAATTTGTCATTATTCCAGATATATCCACAAGTCAGCTCTTTCGCCGCATGCACACATTGAGCGCCTAAAAAGCTAAGATATTCCATCCTCTCTTCATTATTGTGTTCTGGTACAAATTCTGGATATAGCTTGTACTCAGTAACACTATCAATGATCTGCTTTTTCTCCAAGACATTCTCAGCAGCCATTTTATAATTAGCAGCCATGTTGGAAACCTTAGATGTATGTGTTTAATTAAAAGGGCCACGCCGCCAAGTCTCCTTTAATTTTATTGGTTTACCTTCATTACATCATATACTAAATATAGTACTTCCTCTGTTGCATCAGCCTGGAATATAAAAGAATTCGCCTTGGAAGACTCGTGACCATTATCAAGAAAAAGGACTGGCGAAATTGTTCTTGGATATTCTTCCTGAATTGTTTTAAAGTTTCAAAGAAGGCTAATCCCGACTTTGTGTTTAACCCGGCTGTATCCATATAGAATATTACGAAGGAGAACTACGTAGAAGGATAATAGTAGTTAAGAGACCGAATATTTATTTTATACGCTGGTGATCACGATGGCTTTTTAAGCGTGACCCTAGCGTCCCTCGCTCAAATACGAGCAAGCTATTAGAACATTATGGAGTAAGTTATTATTTTAATTTAATTTGAAGACATTATTTTACTCGTACAATTTTCTTTTAGAAATTTAATCAGTAAACGACTGGCCAAGGAGCCATTATCTGAACTTATAGATGGAAGTATTTCACGGATTCACGCCTTCCGAAAACATGGAATCGTTTGAGACTTTAGACCCTCTGTTCAACCCCTTCGTCACCTCCAAGAAGGACCCCTCTGTCACTGACCTTCTTTCTATGGCAGTTGCCTCCGGCTTGAGCAGTGACGTTGAGGGTTTCGACTTTTCTGCCTCTATGCGAGCAGATGTCAAGTTCGAGGTAGGACCTCAGGAAGTGCCCGACAGTGGCCTCGCCCAGCCTTGGATGGACAGCTATGCACCCATTAGCAGCTTTGTTCCAGACTACCAGCAGGTTCCACCCCCTGATCCACAGCCGGTGCAAATGGCCAACCAGGAGTATTCTTTTGTTATGACACCCGAGAGCCTTTCCGTGTCCTCTGACCCAGGTAGTCCACAGTCATTTGGGTCCTATGAGCAGAACCAGTTGGACAACTTTTTGGAGATGTTTGAGAATCCAAACTGTCCCCCTATCGACTACCAAGCTCATCCAACCACTAGACAGGAGAGAGGCTACTATCAGGAACCACAGCAACCTGCTAGGGAGCCTTACAGTTCCTCAATGTTGAAGGGCTTGCTTCAGAAGCCACCAGTCACCTCTCCTTCAGCTGGCTCTAGCTCTACTTCTACATCACTTCATGGCAAGACAAATGTCCCATCTGCATGTGACATTAACAGCATTCAAGACCTGGAGCAATTCTTGGTGACACCTCTGCCTATTTCGATGCCCTCAGGAGCCACTAGAGGAAGAAATGGTGTAAAAGGACTGAAGGACAAGAGAGTCCGAAAGAAGGTACAGAACAAGACAGCAGCTTCTAGGTACCGTCAGAAGAAGAGAATTGAAAAGGAATTTTTGGAGGAGCAGCAGGCAAACCTTGAGGCAGAGAATGCTGATCTTAGATCTAAAGCTGACCATCTTGAGAAGGAAATTTCCTACCTGAAGGGCCTTCTAGCCGAGGTGCACAGTAGGAAACATAAACACACAGGGAATACCTTTTGAGGAAATGACTCAATCATGCTTACTTTAACTACTTTGTGAAACAATTACTTTTCTTCCCATTGAATCATTAACCTTTCATGCATGACACAATTTTTACTGAAGCTTGCATCCTTGTTTTGTCCATGCACAATTATGTAGTGTTTTACTTTTTACTTGAACCAATTTGATGGAAATATTTCCAAATACAGTATGGAATTAATGTACATGTAATCAGTTTTACAATATTTTGTAATATGGAGATGAGATAGCAATTTGTATGTTGTAAGAAATTGTTTGCATGGCAATATGCACTTAGGTAAGATTGAGTGTGAAGAAGTAGGTTTGGCTAAGTCAATATTGCTCTAGCAAGATGTTGACAGAGGGCCATTCTGATTACACCAAGATGATTTTCACAGTTCTACAGGGTAAAGATGTCCAGTATATATATACATATATGATGGTACAGTGGGTAAGGCATTATGTACTTTACCTTCGGTAGTATATCGGGGTCCTTTGACATGGCAAGGTCCTCAAAGCATCCCATCAGTGTGTATATTTGGTCGGCAGTCAAAGTCACCTAATGAATGTATATGTATAACTTGTACAGGTGCTACCCTGGATAGTACTGTATATACTCTTACAGGATCAGGGACGTCCAGGAGTGGTAGCGCATCTGTGAATAAAGTGATCCAAAATCTAAAGGAAGAGAAATTACCAAGCTCTATGCAGTTTAGCACTGTTGACCCACAAGGAGCTTGTACCTTTTGGGTACTATCTCAGCCTCCAGTAACTCCACCAACAAGTTTCCTGCATCACAATACCGTTCCTCACAATACAACTTGTAAAATTCACAGTATTTTCCTACAAAACAACATGTCTGACAATCTTAGAGTACACATAGTGTTGGCTTACTGTATTGAACAGGGTAAACCCCTTCTTTATGATACAGTGTTGTGGGTGTATATACAGTACAGTATATACAGTACATACAGTACATATGTACTCCAAAGTTAATGTCCCATGCTTAACCACTATTACAGAATATCCACGTTGTTGGCAAAGAAAGGCCAACTACCGTATAGCGGGAAAGTTTCGCATCAACAGGCTTGAACCACCATTGCAGAGAGTGAGACACAGCTAGAACACGTGAAACTCGCGAAATTTCTTCCATAACAAAAAATGGCAGAAGAAATTTTGTCAAGTTGGGTTAGCTCGTGAAATTAAAGTCCTTGCGAAAATCTCTCTGATACTTCATATCAGTGTTTACTGACATACGATACAACAGACTGAAGATAAACTGAATACTTGATACCTGAAGTGAGTTATGTATTACATAAATGTATGTCCATACCTAAAAAGGTCAAATTGGATGTTAGTAAAATACTGTTACCAAGGTTACGCAGCAGGTCCATGTCCCTCATCCTACCACTATTCTGATAATCCAGTAGATACCGTTCTGCCACGTATGACACTAAAGCTTCATCCTGTAGAAAGATTGCACAACTACAGTGAATGATGTACGCAAAGCCAGACCATCCTCAAATATCCACCATATTGGTAGTGTACACATATAATGAAGGAATACATACTTCTGCTTTGATAGCCCAATTCAGTGAAGACCCTAATCTGTTGTTCTTTAGTGCTATGATACTCATGACGTGACAAATTGACTGAGCTACATTAGAAAAGAAGTTGAATGCAACTGGGATTGTAATTCATACACAGAAATAAAAGGAAAAAAGGAAAAAAGAATGAAAAGCTGTCCTGAAAATAAAGGAAAAAAAGGAAAAAGAATGCAATTCTTGCACAACTAGCATCTACTCTACCACTAGCACCACACAAGGAGCCTAGGAGTACTATGGGTACTAACCTTGTTCCTTCAGATTGAATCTATTACAGACTTGAAGAATCTTGTGTACCCTCTTCTCGTTAGTAAGAGGCAACCGCTCAATCAGCAAAGACAACATTCCACTGAGTGTAGACATTCAAAAAAGCAAAATTGAAGACACACCACAAAATGTGAGAGTGAAAGATTGTGATTTATCTAAATTACAGGTATAAGTAAAACATTGTGGTTAAAAGAATGCGAGATGAAGCTTAAGGTGTATGGAATAGTATATGAGGTATCATGTCAAAAGATGGTGAATATGTGCAAAATGGGCAAACAAATATCACATTCTTTAGACACACGTATTCAATTTCTGATATAAAGTATAAGAGCAGAAATGTGCAGATGCATTAGTAAACAGAAAAAAGATCATATGTCTTCACTTTAGCATGAAACATAACACATCCCAGCACATCCTCACATTCCTTTCTTCGGACAGAATGCCAAATACTCTACTGCAAGTTGCCAAGTGCTAGAGGGATGAGATGGTTGGTGTCACATAGCACTGCTAACCTGTCAATAATGCAGGTATCTGTCTATACCTCATGTACAATACACACCTTTGCTTTGCCATGAGTGCAGAAGCATAGCCCTGTAGCAGGAACTCCCTCAAATCATCACCATCTCTGTAGGAAGTACATACAATAATGATGAACTATCAATGAATTGGTGTGTGTGTGCAAAACAAACTTAATCAGTGCAGCTTTGAGAGATCCAGTGTGGTAGAGAAGGTCAGTGAGATGTGAGGCAAACCACCAGTTGGTACTTGAAGAACTGTGAAATGATTGAAGTGATAATCAAACTACAAGTAATTACAGTATAATCATTCTCAAACATCATGAATAAATGTATAATAAATAGAACCCAGGACAGCTGGTTATGACCACCAGTGCTCTACCATTGAGCTACAATTGTCACAGCAATGCTTCATTATTGCTTCCACTCTTATACTAACTACAAAGTAGGTAATTAGTAGTCTTCATATGCTAATTATATAGTGGTGATTCCATTTATCAGAACAACTTGATAATCAGAGACCCAGTCATGAATGAAAGAAAACTCTTCAACTCCTCAAACTGCACCTTTCAATACAATGATACAAGGAACAGATTTGCACATACATATGTATGACTCATACCTTGACAGACTAATAGTTCTGATCAGATCTCCTCTAAAGAGAGCAAGAGTCATTTCATCCACATCTCCCTTTTGCAAGTCATGTTCTTCATAACAAACCTGATATAAGCAACTCATATGTATATACTACCCATAGTGTAGATTCCAGCAGTCATAATGTGTTTAGTTAACAACTAAACTCCACAATTAGGACACTAAACTCTAAGATATTCAACAAGGTTCCTAAAGATGTTCTGTAAATGGACATGGTTTCTGCTTACCTCAGCAAGGTGTGAGAATATAAAGTCGTTTGTCCCAACCAAAGAATCAGTGAATAGCAGCCGCCCGACAAAGTACTGAAACCAGGAAGTAAACCTGAGACAATGGTAGATGACAAGAGATTACATAAGCTGCACATGTAAGGCCCACAGTGTTGATAATGAACAGATAAGCTAGTCACATCAGATAACCAACCTGACATTCCTCCATTAACACACACATACCAACTTCAAAGATAAGGAGTCTTATCTGAACAGTCATACAACTAGACGGAGTGTACTAAATGTTTTCATACGCCATGCACTTACTTTTTAGAATGACTAACAAGGACAGTTTCATCTCCGCAAATGATCTGTATAAACAAACAGTAAACGCATTACATAAGATCTGCATAACTACACTGCTTAGAAAGGTCATACACCAGCCAATTCCTTTAGCTTCATATCTTCTCCAAAGTCTCCATTTTGAAGCTTCCTTTTACAATCAATCTTCCACTCTGTGTAGCTTCTTGAGATGTCTTGAGATGAAGTACCCATTTTTAGCAACTAGGTGAGAAGCGCAAAGAAGAACAATGGAAGCATTTCCCACTGGTCAGTAGAAAGGCAGTAGGAGTTGTTACACACCTTTCTGACAGGATACTGTACGAGTACTTTGATCATTATCCGATAACCCTGTAAGAGAAAAATTAATCCTTTAGTCACTTCCTTGGTTATATCCTCTATTAAATAGGCACACAAATGGAAAATAGTTCAAGTCATTTCTCAAGAAAGTTGTATGAATGACATTTCCTTGCTTCTGTTATTATCCTGCTCTACAAATATTACATTCTTTTACCATTTAAAGAGAATTACTGTTTAATAACAATTTCAACACTGTTGTCTACTAATTACAGAACCTTCACATTTTCACACAACTACATTCTAATACAAATTAGCTAACCCTACCCAATTGCAGATCAAACAATATACGTACACAAACCTACTGTATTCATCATAACTCATCCCACATAATATTGCAGAGCCAGTAGGCAATGACTCGTGCATAGTCTGATTGCATTACTGCTTCAATAGCTTAACAATTGAATTTGTCATACAAGCTAATTGACCTCAGATCATGTGACCTTAGTCGCATGATCTGAGGTCACATGACTATGACCTATAATGAACAACTCCACAAGCTGAGCAAGTAACAAACTTCTATCATTAATTGAAACAACTAATGCTCTGTGACTATTACCCAACTTGAGAATTCCTTACAACATGCATAAGCAATACACTAGCAGAGAGACATGTAGTAACACATACCTCCTGGTCTCGGCTACTCAAATTGGATATGGCCTTTTCAAGCAACCTTGCTGCTTCCTTGAAGCTTCCCTGAAAAACTACCCTATAAATCTTGGGAAAGAGGATAAAACTGACCAAGCATAATTAACCTCTTCTCTTAGTAGTCCAAACCACATAGCAGTTACTAAGATCCAAAAAACCAACCAAATCCCAGAATCCTCTTTGTTCCAAATATGGTTGTGGTCCACTTTTCAATCTCTTCAGTTGCCTATCTACGTGATTGTCATGACGCCGAACCCATTCCAGGAGATGCTCGACAAGCATTCCAGTTGGAAGGCTTTCAATATATAATATTTCACTTAAGTTCCACACAAGCTCCCAAGAGACAAGAAGACTTTCTTGTGTGTCCAGGTCCTTCTAGAAGATGTTGGTCGTACAATGTAAATACATATACGTAGTACATCTAATTAACTTATACTATCTAACATATATAAAAAAGCAGTGACAAAAGTGATAGTAATTAAAATTGATCATTATAGAGTATGTTGGATATATTTTTAAACACTCTTTTTGATATTCCCATTAAATGCAGCATAAGTGATATACCTTGGCGCAATAAAATAATTTCATTTAACTCAACAATCAACCACCTGACTACTTTTTATTAATCTTCACTAATTCACAACGGTATTTTCAAGATGGAGCACATTTAAACATCTGATATCACTTTACCAACCACTGGAATGATGCACATATCCTCCTAAACATTGTAGAGATAGTTTAATAAGACACTACAAACTTGTTACATTGCTATAGACACATCCCTGCATAACAGCTGGTCACATGTCAATGAATAACCAATCACCTCCCTCTCCATTGAGTGACTAGTCCGGCCTGCTAGACCCTCCCCTATAGCAGCCAATCACCTCCCTCTCCATTGAGTGACTAGTCCGGCCTGCTAGACCCTCCCCTATAGCAGCCAATCACCTCCCTCTCCATTGAGTGACTAGTCCGGCCTGCTAGACCCTCCCCTATAGCAGCCAATCACCTCCCTCTCCATTGAGTGACTAGTCCGGCCTGCTAGACCCTCCCCTATAGCAGCCAATCACCTCCCTCTCCATTGAGTGACTAGTCCGGCCTGCTAGACCCTCCCCTATAGCAGCCAGTCACCTCCCTCTCCATTGAGTGACTAGTCCGGCCTGCTAGACCCTCCCCTATAGCAGCCAATCACCTCCCTCTCCATTGAGTGACTAGTCTGGTCTGCTAGACCCTCCCCAATAGCAGCCAATCACCTCCCTCTCCATTGAGTGACTAGTCTGTCCTGCTAGACCCTCCCCTATAGCAGCCAATCACCTCCCTCTCCATTGAGTGACTAGTCCGGTCTGCTAGACCCTCCCCAATAGCAGCCAATCACCTCCCTCTCCATTGAGTGACTAGTCTGGTCTGCTAGACCCTCCCCTATAGCAGCCAGTCACCTCCCTCTCCATTGAGTGACTAGTCTGGTCTGCTAGACCCTCCCCAATAGCAGCCAGTCACCTCCCTCTCCATTGAGTGACTAGTCTGGTCTGCTAGACCCTCCCCAATAGCAGCCAATCACCTCCCTCTCCATTGAGTGACTAGTCTGGTCTGCTAGACCCTCCCCTATAGCAGCCAATCACCTCCCTCTCCATTGAGTGACTAGTCCGGCCTGCTAGACCCTCCCCTATAGCAGCCAATCACCTCCCTCTCCATTGAGTGACTAGTCTGTCCTGCTAGACCCTCCCCTATAGCAGCCAATCACCTCCCTCTCCATTGAGTGACTAGTCCGGTCTGCTAGACCCTCCCCAATAGCAGCCAATCACCTCCCTCTCCATTGAGTGACTAGTCTGGTCTGCTAGACCCTCCCCTATAGCAGCCCTAGGCACTTGTAGGGAGGGTCTAGCAGGCCTGACTACTGAGTGACAGGAACATCTGATAACTCAATTAGGTATTGTATAACACACATACGTACGTACCCTACACATTTACCATTCCACTATTGTGCATAATTATTATTATTCATTATACACAATATGTACTTATATAATACTGATTCAAATTAGTTTCAAAATACAAATTTCCAATGGAACACAATTGCACTTTGAATACAGACCGAAACTCTATGACTGAAAGGCAACTGGGAAACAGTAGATTCCTAAGTATATCTCCATGCTCATAGGAACTCTTGTAAATAAGGGCCTAATGTCCAAAATAAGGGCCTAATGTCCAAAATAAGGGCCTAATGTCTAAAATAAGGGCCTAGTGTCTAAAATAAGGGCCTAATGTCCAAAATAAGGGCTTAATGTCCAAAATAAGGGCCTAGTGTCTAAATAAGGGCCTAATGTCCAAAATAAGGGCCTATACCTAAATAAGGTCCTAATGTCCAAAATAAGGGCCTAGTGTCTAAATAAGGGCCTAATGTCCAAAATAAGGGCCTATACCTAAATAAGGGCTTAATGTCCAATAAGGACTAAGGGTGACATAGTGTAGACAATACTGAAAATAACTTAAAAGCTAATTCTCCTACTAAATGTAAACATGTTTATGAATGCTTCCTTTTTAGGCTATTCACATCAGAGATAATGTGCTGATGGGGGAAACCTTTGCATATAATTTTCTATTCACAGAGTAACAAAATGGCAGCTGGTTTCCACTTTCCACATCTATCAACCCGACTTGCTCTTTCGACTTGCTCTATGTGCACCTGGTTGATGACTCGCCCTGAGAGGGGTGCAAGGCCTCTGCAGGGGATCTATCAACCCATCACATGCCATTCCTCAAACTAACCATCATCAGTTCCACATCTTCTTGTTTCCCCCTCTGCGGAATTCCTAACAATGAGAAAACAGAAAATGAGCCCACAGTATAGACATTGGAAAATTTAGGGCAGTGCCCTGGGTGCTACAGCACCCCGTCTGAGTAAATTTGTTAATATACTGGCCAAACAGCCTCATAGGCCCTTTCTCTGTCACACTCCTGTATAATGTAGCACACACCATTGCAAATTTATAGATCCACCCCTGATACAAACATAAGACAATGTACAGCTGATTTACATATGCACCTAAGTATGTTTACAATATTGTCCTATTAAATTGATGACTATGACAATAACCACATTAGAGTCCACTTTAAAACATAAAAACAAATAATCCTATAGGTAGGTGTTGTATAGTACTACACAAAAATACAGGTTGATCATGCATAAGGACAAGCTATTGAGGAGATGACATTAACGACCTTTCCTCTCCTCCTTCAGATGCTCCACTTGCGCCAGTAGGTCTGCGCGGTATTCCACACTGCAGCGCTGTAGCTGACGCTGTTTGTCGATAGCATCAGCTATCTTTGAACACTCCTGAACTTTGAGAAACCTTTCAGAGGTCCCATTGGCCAGTCGCCTCAGTCCCTCCCCCCACACACAAACTGGCACGCTGCTGCAGGAGACTACGTATGTAACAGTAAAAAGGAAAGATCGTCAGTTTAGCACGCTTACAGAATGTACACATTCAAAGTCGTGAGTCAACGCTTACAGGACGACGACTCGTTGTTCCATATTGCAAGATTCTGCAGTCCACTGAATGTAAAGCTAACTGGAGGCGCCTCCGTATGCGTCTAATATAACATTCAATACGCATATAGACTTCTTATGATATATTATCTGTATAAGACACAACCTCTCAGAGTGACTTACAGAATCTGGTTCACTAATGAAAATTGGCCGAGCAGCCATTTTTATCAAGTTGATTAACCCAGCTACATCCATCTTTTTAACCGGGATAGACAGGAAGTGACAGCATCACCACATTCAACGTTATCCTCGACCTAATCATCGTTCGGTTGGAATAGTTCAAGCTTGGCTAAATCGTGCGCTCACATCGCTAGAAAAATGCCATCAGAGGAGGATTCGCTGCAAATGGATAAATCGTTAATTAAAGGTACTTACTTGTAGGTGCGTCAATAAGAAATGCGTCAACAGTGTTCAACCTTATGTGCTTGCAGAATGTATCGACTTCTTTAAGGATCTGAAAGACAAGAAGCTGTCCTCGGACCAAAGGTACAAGAAGGGTAAGCTATTAATGTCTTTGGAGGAAGCTTTGAAGAAGGATGAAGCGAGCAGCAATGGTGTAGAAAGCAATGGCCAACTTCAACCAAACGACGGCGAGCTCTATCTCCCTATGGACATGGAAGAACTACCTGAACAGCCGCCAGCAGTACCTGAGGATTCCCGACCCCAGCGCCAGTCCGAGGGAGAGCTCTACACACCCATGGACGAGGATGACTTCAAGACGACTGAGCCTGCTCCTGTGATCAAAGAAGAGTTGATTGAGGAAGATCAGGAGGAGTATGTGGATGTCGAAGAAGCAAAGGAAGGTGTGAAGAGCTACCTCTCCGCTGATAAGAGCGGGGAGGCGATTTCCCCTAGCCCCTCTACTGAAAACCTCAGTGGAAAGAAATCTGAAAAGCCATATGGCTTCTTACGGCGAGGAGGAAAGCGTTCCTCGGAAAACAACGAGACCTTTCCTCTCCCAGACAAGAGTGAAGCGCGAATGTGTGGGCACTTGGAGCAGAAGCTGGGCGGCTTTAAGTCAAAAACCCAGGCCTACTGGGTCCAACTTCATAATAATACCCTATACCTGGCCAAGTCATCACGAGAAGATGCAGTTAAGTTGGTAAGTACCTTTAATTCCAACTAATGAATTTCCAGGATTAGTTTTGTACGATACACATTCCTGTGATCACTGAAGGATGGAGAAACTGTATTAGGAATAAAACATACTGCAATGTTGTGACTCTGTTAGCAAATAAACATTTTTGCAACATATTTCCATAATACTAGTTGAGTTCCTTGAATATTATTTACATACTCTATGATCACTCCTTAACTAGTATTCAAGTACATGATATGACTATAAATATATTACCCAATTTCCTGAGGAGTTTAATTTTGTTTTGGCATAGGTTGACTAAGAAATATAACTATATAGATAATGTCAAAGTTTGTGTTATGGTAATCACTGGAATGTGAAGTGTGTTATGCATAAACATGTATATATGTATATAAAACCTAAATAAGCAAGTGCATGGGGATAATCCTGTCATTAAGATGACTGACATTTTTACAGTACATGTACAACATAAAGATTAAGGAATACCCAGGGCATCAATATGCTACGTGTATATATATATACATAATATTGTAAGACTTTGTTTAGGCCTAATGAATATGCATATTGATTTCTTTTGCCAAATATGGTCATATAAAGATGACCTTAGTCTAGTCATGAATATTATAATGACCAGTGTTGTGTGACAAGAAGCTGTAAGATTCTCTTTACTGCTGTACTTCACTGCTGTATTTACTTCTCTTCTCTGCTTTACTTCACTGCTGTATTTCACTGCTGTACTTCACTGCTTTACTTCACTGCTGTACTTCACTGCTTTACTTCACTGCTGTACTTACTTCTGTTTAGATCTCTCTCAATGGTATGACTGTTGAGAAAGCTAAGGGGGCAGTACCTCAGTTTGATATAATTGGCCCCAAGAAGAAAGATAAAATGACATTCAAGTCTGAAAGTGCTGAAATTAACAGCATGTGGGTGATAGAGTTGCAGTCCTCAATACTTGAAAACAAGCCAGTGGATAACATCAGCATTACTGAGAAAGGTACATGTGATTTTGGTTCGTGTGCAAGGAAGCAAGGTTGTATGTGTACTATATCCATTCTATTTACTTTCATTGTTATTATTGAATTAATTTAATAGTTTAAAATACACTGTAAATGTCTCTATTCCTGGTCAATATTTTGAAAATTGAATGTAGTTGTTTAAATTTCTTTAATAAATTGATTTGTTTAAATTTTACGTTTTCATATGACACAATACATCATATGTATTCTAAAGACAAGATAAATTATTTCGATTTAAAACTAATGTTTTTCATTTTAGCCTTCCTTTACTAAAACCAAGTCATTATTATTGATATACTATAGCACCAACAAGTTTGGTTTAGTGTCTGGGATTAGGATCTATATACATAGAAATTTGATGCAAAATTTTTCTTTCATCTAGAGAGTCTACAAACGGATTATGTGAATGTGCCTAGCAATCCTGAAATAGGAGAAGAGCTCTATGATGACTTGTTGGAGGACGGAGCTATTATCGGTTCATCTCCATCCACTGAATTAGGCTCAGAACTAAGTGTAGCCTCCCCCTCTCACCGCCCACTGAAGAGCCCCCTCCCTGACATCCCTCAGCCAGAGGAGAGTAAGGCCAAAAGCAAGACACTCAAGGAAAGACTCTTCAAGAAACAGGCCGCAGACTCTAAAGTTCACAACCCCATGCCTAAACAGTACATCCACGCAGGTCATATTTACATGTACAAAAAGAAGGGCCTGATTGGGGGGGACTGGGAGAAGAGATACTGTGTTCTTTCAGGAGAAGGGAAGCTCTACTACTCCCAGGCAGATAACGAAAACGAGTGCAAGAGTTTTCTAGACGCTAAGCCCCACATTAACAAGATTGCCATGAAAGATGCCCACAAGGACAAGAAGGTGGAGAACCATCCTTTCCTCATGCTTATTGCAAAGAGCACCTTTGCCTTCATCTCTGCTGAGGAGAGGAAGAAATGGAAAGATGAGATCGACTACACCTTGAGCTCAGGCTTAGAACTAGATTCTGAGGATGAGGAGGAAACGGAAGCGAGCTATGTTATACAAGGTGAGACTTCCAGACCTCATTTATGTTACTAATTTTGTAAATGACTTGCACACACAAACTTTTTGTGCACTTTGATTGAGAAAGCTGTATCTTTACCCAAATTGTGTCTGGTCTTCTCTCTGTATGTACAACTGGTGAAATAGAGGAAGAATATGATGCTGATGACATATATGAAGCATTTGATGAGGTGGGATATCAACCGACTACTCAACCTGCTCCTCCCCCTGCTCCTCCCCCAGAATTGCCAGCCACAAGAATGCAAAATAGAGGACCAGCCCTGCCGCCCAAGGACCAACCTCTCATTCAAGAGGAAATGTATGAAGACGCTGATGATGCTGTAGCTGATTACAACCGCTTCAAGACTGATCAAGGCTTGCCTCCTACTTCAGGGCCTGCTCTGCCTCCACGAAACCCATCTATTTCACAGAGCCCACTTCCTCCCCTTCCAGCCAAATCTGATAAACTACCTGGCCAGCCAGATACTGTTGATGATATTTATGATGATACGCTTGGAGAACAAGAGACCTATGATGATGTTGAAAATGCCAAGTCTACTGTTGAGCCAACTATTCCACTTAAATCTCAGGTATTTATAACAGTTACCTCTAAAGCTAATGCTCTCAAAAAGCCTGTAGCTCAGAAGAACCTTCCCAAAAACTCACCCGCCTCTACACCAACAGGAACACCTAAGGGCTCTCCTAAAATAGCCTCCAAATCTTCATCATTCACCCCAACCAAGCCACCGACCCCCAAATCCTCCCCTCAGCTCAAGAAGTCCGCTCCATCTCCGGAAGAACCAGCAGAGGAACTGTACGATGATGTGGAATCTGCCACTGCTGTGAAACTGATCACAAACACACCTATTAAGCAGTCCCCTTTAGTTTCAAAGAAGCTTACCTCCCCACCTCAAAATGTACCAGAAGAGATCTACGATGATGTTGAGCCATCTGCACAAGATAACCCTGAAGAAGATGATGATGGCACCTACATGGTAACTGACAATCCAGGTGTCACTTCCCCCAGTGCCAACCTGTCTTTGCCAAAAAGTAACACCTCTGTGTCATCTCCTGGGAGAATCAGATTGCAAAGTAGTGGCAAAGTGGCAGATATGATGAAGAAGTTTCAGCAAGGGGATAGTGGACAAGATATTAAGTGCAAAGGACGTATTGAGTGTAAACAGCCTGGAAAGCGGTCATTTGTCAAAAATTTCTGTAAATTTAAGGGATCCACAATTAGCTTCTATCAGTCATCTGTTGATCCTGAGCCTCATAGCACACTGGATGTGAGCGTTTGTGAACTCTCCCTCTCTAATGAAGATTTCAATGCCAAGTATTCCTTCAAGCTATCTGCTGGTAGTGTCTACCATACATTCAATTGTGACTCCAAAAGAGAGATGGATAAGTGGATAGATGCCTTGAAGGATGCTGTCAAGAAGTCAGCTATTCCCGCTTAACCTAATCCTTGACTTTTATAAACTTTGTGGATATGTATCTTAAGTGGTTGGAAGTGTAGTTTTGTAAGATCACATACACATATGTATGTATACCTTTTTTCTGTTTTGCTTAAACCTGGTGTGATTAAACACTTGTTTAATTATAATATGTAAAATATATTGCAAGTATTCGTAATATGCATTGTCCTCTCTCTCTGGTTAGCATGGAGAAGTTGTTTCACTTTTGAAGTTGAATACTGTAAAATTGTTACTGCTTTACTGCTTCGTTCCAAAAAGAAGTGTACAATAATGATATTATTACAGTTACATAAGCAATACATGATACATTAATGTGGATCAACTGTATTGGATGTCACCATGGTGACTGTTAAAAGTGTGTTTCAGCCTGACCTCTCTCCTGCACCTCTTTCCTTCTTGTCATGGCTCTTTTCTAAATTAAAGAGAGTTATATAATGAGGCCAACTGAAAAAATGATGACTTATATACATGTATATATATTAATGCATGCTCCACACACCTGGGACTCAAGATAGTGGTGAAGTGTCTGTTCAGACCAATCTAGCAGGTGCATGCCATCAGGAGGCATTTCAACATTAGTTGGCTTCTTGTTCAGTAGGAAGAGCAGACGTGTAATGTCACTCATGACATTCCTAGCAGTTATTAATATACATAATGAATAAATCCATGGACTGAATAGGTATAATGCAACCCTTAAGTACATACGTACTTGTATGATATGGCTGCCTTAGAGTTAACAGGTAGCTCTTTCAGTCTTCTTCTCATGTCATTTAACATTCTTAGAAAATCTGTAGAATGCTTTCTCAAACGATCAAGCTTTCTTAGGAAAGCAATCATCTCTTCAGAGTGATTGCCATGTGCAAACATTTCTAGATTAGTAAAAGTATTCTAGTAACACTCACAAATTTAACAGGCCATGAAATACATAGGAACATCTTACCATAGTCCCTTTCATCACTGATAAGAACACTTTGTCTATGCCCCGAGATTTCTACCAATTGGGGATCCTTCAAAACAGTAAACCAGTTGTCAATGCCCAGAAAGACAATTGAGCAATAAAGTACCTTATATTTGTTGCCCTTCTGATTGTCCTTTACTGGTGCATCTATGAAACCAACATTTTGGCTTGTAAGCCCACTTGACTCCTCAGTCCTAGGATCAAACCCTCTTGTCCTACATCAATATACATATCAAAGAGCCAAAAATATACATGCGTATATATAGGGGTCTTTAAAAATACACTCATCATTACTGGTTGGCTAAATAGGCAGTCTTGTAGTACTAACCTCCGTTGTCTATATAGCATTAACCCATAAAACACCAGAAATGATATGATGGTGATGAGCAGTATAGCACCAACAACACATACAACTGCTATTAGTACAGTCTGGTTAGTGTCTCCGGCTGGAGTCACCTGTACACCTGTACAAAACAGAAATTTACATCTTTAAAATAGCTCAATAATCACTAGAATAATCTACGGTACCCTTTTTCTATATATACACATCATGATTGACATCAATATGAGGCAAAGGAAGAATATTTAGGAAAGACTGCATGCACACACATACACAGACTCTTACCAGAGCAGTACCTCCTCGATACCACTTCATTAAAGGTATTTATTATTTGGTGGGTTCCACTGGGGCAGGTCTCGTAACAAAATTGGATCCCATCAGGGGATTCGTACAGGAAATCAACACATCTGAAACATTCAAATAAGACAGAGGATTTCCACTGAAATAAAGTGACTCAAGATAGATTCAAATACCTTGCACAGATTGCAACTCCGGTTACATCATCCGGACAGTACACACAATCAGTGATTGGACAAGATGCATCTGGAACTGAGTATAAAAAAAAACATTTAGATCCTTGTTATAGTGATGGATCAGTTAGTTTTAAAAACTTTTATGTGTGACAAAGGGATTTAGGAAATAACCTGAGGAGTTTAAGCATTCCAACTCTTCTTTAGATATACCGAACGTTCCTGATATACAGCCGCATTTACCATCCTTACAAATTGAAAGAGGAGGTTGACATTCACTAGTGTTCTGACAAGCTGCAGAAAACAGAAAGAAGAAAAATAACTCAATTTTATTCCTAGAAACAGCTGTCTAGGCCCAGTGGAGCAAAAGAATAAAGACTCTTATGTCCTCATCCAAAGCTCTCACTAGGTTTAATTCCCTATAGGTCTTTCACTGTAGAATGGATGTAGTACGAGTTAGATTAGAAGGGGGCGTGTACCTCATTAATACCGTAGCTCATACAACTTACGTATTTGTCCGCTGGACAACAGCGGTAAAGTAAACAGTACTGAAGAGAGGAGTATCATGTGGAAACGATCACCACGCGTCTGATACCATCTACCGAATTGCAGATCCTCAGCCATCGGACCGTCCCCGTTTGGCTGACTGTGGGCGGGGACCTGGAATAGGCGACCGTAATGTTTTAATTAGCCTCCATTTTGTTTTAAATGGCGACAGAATCGACATAGCTATAGATTACATGCGATATGGCGTCTCCTTCAAGTACTGTCGCATCTTCTAAAGTAGAGCTCCATTTGTCATGCACAAAGCTGAAGGACCTGGACATTCTTTCAAAGAGCGATCCGATGTGCGTCTTGTACACGAAGCGGGGAGGATCTGGTGGTGGATGGAGCAAGGTTGGACGAACGGAAATGATCAAAGACAATTTAAATCCTAAAGTAAGATGTAACGATTAATGGGGAAACTGTCGCTGTCGAAGCAATATTCCAATACGCTAATTTAAGACTAGATTGTGGAGCTTACTGCGAGTTCACTTTACTACTTTCGTTCAGTTTGCCAAATCGATAGTGATGGATTATTTCTTTGAGGAGGTTCAACAACTGAAGATTACAGTCTATGATGTAGATAGTGTAACGCATATTGACGACTTTAGCAGACATGATCTGATCGGAGAGGCAGAATTCACTCTTGCGGATGTCATTTCAGCCGGACAAGAACTAGTGAAGACGCTAAGACAAAAAGGTTGATAGCTAGTGCATAGTTTACTATGACATCTATGAGGCATGACATTGCACGAATACCTTATGTACATTACATGTTACCTAGCAACAGCACCATGTAGCATAGCCATGTCAAGTGGAATGGATATAATAAAATATTTTAGTTTCATGCTGTTTCACTTTATTTTGATGTTTATAAAATTGTATTTTCAATATACGTAGGCAAAACATGTGGCAAGGTACATGTACTTGGAGAAGAACTGGAAGACAACAAGTTTGATCTAGTTATGCAATTTTCAGCCAACAATTTAGACAAGAAAGATTTTTTTGGCAAGGTAGGAGGTTATAATGCATCGTTATTTACACTTTATGCTGTTCTGCATGGTCACACCTAGTCTGATCCATACTTTGAGATTGCCAAGACACAGGAAGGTAGTGGAA
The DNA here is from genome assembly GCA_947172415.1 of Chondrosia reniformis. Classification (NCBI taxonomy): domain Eukaryota; kingdom Metazoa; phylum Porifera; class Demospongiae; order Chondrillida; family Chondrillidae; genus Chondrosia; species Chondrosia reniformis. The sequence continues at coordinate 6,338,873 of OX359192.1, forward strand.
GCAGTGTGGTGTATAGATCTGAGCACATCAAGAAGACATTAAATCCAAAGTACTTAAAAGTGCAATTAGTGGTCAAGTGCAACCATATTGTAGTGTTGTCCATTAAATTTTAAATTTATAGGTGGAAAAGTTTTACAATATCTGCACAGAAGCTTTGCAGTGGAGATTGGCATAGGACGTTAGAGATTATCGTTTGGGACTGGAATAGGTATGTAGGACCATATCCTATTGTCAGCCTCTTATGTTTAGTATGACTTTATTTTAGCAATGGAGATCCAGATTTCATTGGCAAGACAACGACCTCACTTTCAGACATTTGCATTGAAAGGTAAATTTACCATGCATTTAATTTTCTCTCACTAAATGGTATTATGGTATAAATGGTATAAATGGTAATGGTATTAAAATTTAAATGGATACACATCACTTAGGCCTAGTCTGTTAATATTCATATAATGTGCTGTTGTGTTAATTAGGGGAGGCAGTGTGAGGAACTTACCCATTGAAAACCCTGCTATGAAGGCTAAGAAAGGCAGCAAGTATCACAATTCTGGAATAATCAGTTTTGATACTGTGAAGTTAGCTGCCTAGCTAAGTGGTGCCATTTGCTGTATGCTGACATTACCGAAATTGTTTTATTTTCAGAGCAACTCCTGTTCACTCATTTGTGGATTTCATAAGAGGCGGATGTCAGATCAACCTTGTGGTTGCCATTGACTTCACTGTAAGCCCCACCCCCTAAAATAATGTATCTGATTTTGTGGTGTTACCATTGTTCTTAATTAATTTCTTAGGGCTCAAATGGCAACCCTAGTGATCCAAAATCTCTGCATTTCAATGCTCCTGACAAGGTTTGTATGGAGTACTATATTTATATATTTAATACTGACAATGTTAACTGTATAAATGTGTACATTTGGTAACCGTTTATAGGAGAGTGAGTATGTGTATGCAATTCGATCAGTGGGGTCTGTGCTGGCTCCGTATGACTCCGATCAGAGCTACCCTTGTTTTGGATTTGGTGCCAAAGTACCCCCAACCTTCCAAGTGTCCCACTGCTTTGCACTGAATGGCAATGAACAGAATCCAGAAGTGGTTGGAATTGATGTACGTGATAACATATACGTAGTTCTGTACATGTATTTCTATACACAGGACACATTAGTAAGTGTAGTGCATGTTCTTTGATAGTGACAGATTTTAAATTAACCAATCATTGACAGCAAGAGCTGAAGAATGTCATCTACACATTTAGATAACATGGTATTTACATTACATGTTGTGTGCTTCTCTTCTTGTAGGGTATACTAGGAGCGTATTACTATACACTGAGTCGAGTGCAGTTGTATGGCCCCACAAACTTTGCTTCATTTCTTGATCGAGTTATACAAATGTCTTCTGCTCCGATGAGCCAGAATTCTCAGTTCTATAATATTTTGCTGGTATTAACAGTAAGTTGATCTCTCCATAATAATAAGACCTTTGCTTTACTGTATCAATCATCACTTTCTTGTTTCCTTATTCTTTGAAATTGGATCTTCTTGGATGCAATACCTTACATACATATATTATCATTCTTTCATTTTCAAGTACTTTGTTAATTTGGTATGTATTGTACTTGTGGACATTATGTACCTTACATGAGGATATCCCTGTCATTAATGTCTCAATACCTTTAGGATGGTATTATAACTGATATGAGACAGACTGTTGACAGGATTGTTCATGCCTCCAATCTACCTCTTTCAGTTGTCATTGTAGGAATAGGAGGAGCAGACTTTACCAATATGGTAATACAACAGCTGAAAAAGGTTTTATGAAATTTAGTGTATCACTATTTCTGTTGATAATTCAACTCAGGAAACTCTGGATGCAGATGACAAGCCACTTGTTAACAGTAGGATGCAGAGAATGGCTCGTGATATTGTTCAGTTTGTCCCATTGAGACAGTTTAAATCCCAAAGAGGGGCACATTTTTCTTTGGTGAGCACTGACATGTTTCACGTTCTCATTCTTTGTGTCCTCAGTAGTCCAAGCTTCTTGATTCATGGCACATTCACTGCCTCTTCTACTCAATGTTTTGTATGCATATCCCCACTTAGGCAAAGGAAACATTGGCTGAGATACCCGGTCAATTAATCTCTTTCATGAAAGCAAAAGGCATGAAGCCCAACCCTCCAGTTCTCAGGAGACAAGAAACTACAATGCAGACTCAGGCACCTTATCCATCCAGTAATCAACCTTATCAAGCTTCAGATATGCCACCATCTTATCCCTCAGGTCCTGGGTCGTCTGCCCCATACCCTTCTGGTCCCGGGCAGTCTGCCCCATACCCTTCTGGTCCCGGGTCGTCTGCCCCATACCCTTCTGGTCCCAGGCAGTCTGCCCCATACCCTTCTGGCGCTGGGCCATCTGCTCCATACCCTTCTGGCCCTGGGCCATCTGCTCCGTACCCTTCTGGCCCTGGGCCATCTGCCCCGTATCCTTCTGGACCTAGCCCCTCAACTTCAAATCAAATCAGTGCAAGGTCAACAGGAACTGATGGTCCTCCTCCTTATCCAATATGACAGTTTAAACCATTTTGTAATTCTTTTATTGTAGAAGATATAATGTAGCTGGTTCTATTTGTGTAGAGTGTACATATAGCAATTATATTGAACTCAATATCTTCCAAACATGCGCATGACAAGGCATGCATCCCAGATAGATATGCATTTTTAATAGGAAGGATCCATCAGTTGAAACACCTAGAATAGTGAATATATGTACATATTAGATATACCTTCTGGTTTTCCTTCGTGGCCACGCATGCGTGAATTGCGCAAGCTCACCGCGAGATCAGGCGCCAGAGCCTGGTAACCTTCGCGTGGAAGCGTAACTAAACCTGTAGCCTACCACTCGGCTGCATTCTGTGAAGAAATGGAAACTATTCGATCAATTACCCCAAAACTTCAAGCCAATCCTTCTCTAGCAGCCGCGGGATTGGTTGTTTTGGGATCAGCAACTCTTTACCTCCTGCGAGTATACTTCAGTGGAGGTGTCTGTAGGAACAAGAACCGACTGGACAGCAAGACCGTGATAATAACTGGGGCCAACACTGGTATCGGCAAGGAGACCGCCATTGAACTAGCCAAGAGAGGCGCGCGGGTTGTCATGGCCTGTAGAAGTCCGCAAAGGGGCCAGGAAGCTTTAAAAGATGCGAAGGATAGAAGTGGTTCCAAGGACATTGTTCTGATGAAACTTGACCTCTCGTCTAAGCGATCTATCAAAGAATTTGCTGAAGATTTTCTGGCCCGGGAAAAGGAGCTTCACATTCTAATCAATAATGCTGGGGTCATGCATACACCTTACCAGAAAACAGAGGATGGATTTGAAAAGCAAATTGGTACCAATCACTTTGGACACTTTTACCTGACTCATCTCCTGACAGAGAGACTGAAAGAGTGTGCTCCTAGTCGCATCATCAATGTTGCATCAATTGCTCATGTTGCCCACAAGCTGGACTTTTCTGATTTAAATTTTGAAAGGAAGCCATATGATACATATGCTGCCTATGGCAACAGCAAAGCTGCCAACATGCTTCATGCATACGAACTTTCCCAAAGACTGAAAGATGTTGGTGTGACTGCATACTCACTTCACCCAGGAGCAGTGAATACTGAACTTACAAGAGAATATGGCTTTTTAGCCAAAGTGAGTCCAAATAAGCAAGTACACAGTACGTACTTGTACATACTTACAGTGTTTGTCTTTATGCATGTACAGGTGTGTTTTCTTCCTCTTAAATGGATTGGTTTCAAGACAAGCTGGCAAGGTGCACAGACAACCATCTATCTAGCCACAGAGAAAGGCGTGGAAAAAGACTCTGGTTGGTACTTTGCAGACTGTACCAAAAAGACTCCGTGGAAAGGTTTACTGAAGGATCCAGAGAAGGCCAGGAAGCTATGGGATATAACTGTTGAGACACTAAAGATTAAGGATGATTAGTGTAGTGAACACTTGTTTGTATGTTATATATTCTGTTACAAGTTAAACAAAACATTCAAATTGGCCATTTAATAATATGTACGTATATGCAAACAATACAATATATAGAGACTGCATTGAAAATGTATTATTTTATACATCCTTAGAATAGTAGCCATTTAGACATACAGTACGTATGTAAGAAATAGCATTATAAATGTAAGGAAAACATGCAGTTTTACTAGTCATTGAGTTCAACACCATCACTATCTTTGTGTTGTGAAATCCTTTCTAAATGCACTATCTGTAGTGTTAATAGTACAGCAACATTCACCATCAGTTGTTCCTTTTAACTGAAGTTTATGTAGTCAATGCCTTCTGTAAGCTCCAATGATGACAAAATCTTCTCAAATTCACCTCCTGTTAAATCCTGGGACATGTACATAAATTCATAATAAACAACTCTAATCATAGTCACATCCAGCTTATCTTCTAGTATTTAGTTACAGTACATAAACTACTGTTAAAAGGAAGAAGTGAGAGCAGCTGCTGGGAATTAAATTCATGGCAACTGGTATAACTACTTCAGTATGCATTAACAGCCAATCAAAATGTAATACAATATGTTATTAACTCTATAATAAGGAAACTGTTTACACAGCCAGAGTAAAATGGTAGAAATTAGTATATTTTCTTCTTTCATTTTTGTTACACTTAAAGAATTAAGTTTAGTGTAATTATGTAACATTCAATTATGCTCAATTTTTCCCACAAATAACTATGAATATCACAGTTGATTAATTTAAGCAATGAAGGAAACCTCTGTATACTGAGAAATGAATTATCTTCCCAGAACTCCACAGTATGTGAGATGATACACATTGAAACAGAACACCATTATGTATGTACTATATTGAGCTTACCCATTTAATACAGAGAATGAAGGGTGGCTTTGCTTGACTGTAGTGAAGTATAGGGACTTTTGGGCGTGGCTGTATCTACATGATAAGTGATATGGTGATCACTTTATACTAAGTATAGGAATTGTATGTATTGACAGCACCAAAAGAAATTAATAAAATGTCTTCCCATTCATCTACAGTACGCACACATAGAAACACTTACACATACTAACAATTTCACTCAAGCTCCATTGATGCAAACAATGTGCAAGTCACACACAAACACACAACTACATATGAGGTCATGTAATGCTGTAACCAAGTATGTACTATACATACATTGCACTCCTCATACGTATAATATCCTTGAGATACCTTCTTCTCATCCACATCACAAAATGCTATAACCTACACAAACAATAATACTCGATAAAGCATATATAGGCAAAATATTGTGGGTGTATGCATGTTTGTGTCCAGAGATTTTATTCTTGTTTATAGTTTTAGCAGAACCATGCCATAGAATTTCTATATTGGTATCGCAATATCCTGCAATACTCAACAGACCTTCTCTCTATGTGCTGGCTGTAGAGACCTGTATAGTCTTCGCCCTTGCTTTCCGGCGTTCCATATAGTAAAATGATCCCATTTACACAAAATAAACTTTTCCAGAGCTCTCACTCGTTCACCCCAAATAGTCCATCTACGTAAGCACATTAAGTGTGACACTAGTATATACGTACATACCTTTCAGATAAATAGGAGAAGTGTTGGCTCTAACTTAGACAAGTACCATGTACGTACATATATAGGCATTTACAAACTTCTAATCCACTAGAGTGATAATCAAACCACAACTATATCTTCAATAGAGAATATTGTATCTAAAAGATAAAATTCAATTGCTGGTTCCTATCGTTATAACCAAGCCATAGCTCTGATTCTAAACTACTTTTATGGCTGTAATTAGATATTACTGCTTATATAGTACATCAGCCAAGTAATCCTGAACAAAATACAAAATTCTTTGATAAAATTTCACCTTATCCGAAAATGTACAAAATATTTTTTCACACTAACTGAAGTGCTACGGTAAAAATCGGGACTGTGAAAAATTTTTATTTTAACCTTAAGCGAGTTCATCTAAAGTGGGTTCAACTGTACCTCATTTTGTAGTTTTTTTCCTTTTTTTCCTTTTCTTATTAATTTATACGTACATACAATTGTTTGATACATATATATATGAAAGATAACTAGTCTAAACATTAGCATCATGAACATAAGTACAATGTTTCTACCCATGTAATGTATAAACCATGCAACCCCGTATTTAAACTTGTCCATGGAATATGTACCTGTTTATTTGATGAGTAGCAGAGTCAAGATGGTATCGATATGTGAGCAGCTCCTCTTGTACACAGTGCAGAAGACCACCGCGAGACAAGTGATTGTAGAAGAAGATTAAATCTTCTGGAGTTCCACCATCTTCTTCACTATAGGGTCCCGCAGTCAGAAATACTTTACGATGGCAAAACCAGGTTGGCTGGATGAGTGTTGGTCCAAATGCAGTGAAGGCCTAGAAACAGTACCTCTTAGAGTAAGGAATTGGTCAACTTGAGGTTTACACAAATAATGTTGAAGCTAAATACAGCACTTCTCTATTGCATGACTTAGTCTATTAACATGTAAAAATGTTATCATTTAAATGGCTCATCTTTCAACTTTTCAGCATCAAGAGATACAGTTGGTAAATCTTTCATCAGGCATTTTGATCCTGAGTGTCGTCTTCAAACTCATGGTGTCAAAATGCCTTATAAAACATACATATAAACACTATAGTTCTATATGTAAGATCTGTACTTGTTACAATTACGATATAGTACACCAGTGGATTCTAATATTGCACATACAAATTTGACACCTCTGATTACACAACGTTCTTCTTAATATGTATAGTACATAAAATTTGTTGTATTCATATAAAAGCTGGGAACGATCTGCTCTGCTGCAGCAATAAGTGTTCTTGATGCTCACTGCACCCTCTTATACTTGTATGCACCTTTGAACTAATGTATACAGGACAGCGCATACTTGTGTATATAGTTGTTCTTCATCAAGCGAGTTGCACCACCTGGTGTAGCGATCAGTTGACCCTAAAGGATCTCTAGTGAACCGACAACCTATCAACTATTTGATGAGAAGATAAAACTTACAAACAGATGGTATTTTGTCACTGACAGCTAATACAGATATATACAGTGGTGTACTGAAATAACTCACACAATGTTGTCCCGTTTGTTTATATATCTGTTGGGCAGTTGCATGTTGTAATTTAATCCTATCAACATGCATTACATCATCCTATACAAGAATGCATGTACATACATAAGAATACCTTATACGTGAGTAATGAACACGCTGTAGTAGTGCAGTGACTTGTTCTCTACTTACTGCATCCAGAAAACAGAGATACTGTCCTGAACTTGCCATTATAGCTTGGTTCTTGGAGTAGCCAACTGAAGGTAAAGATACAATTGCATGTATGTACATACGTATGTATACAAAATAGTAATTACATAGAAATACATACTTAGGCAAATCACATGGTCACTGCAGTCATATACATATAATACATTATATTAACAGGATAATATTCAGTGATTTGCATAATTCATCACATTAGCTGGTATAGATGGTATAGAAGCTGCATTCTGTAACACAAACTGCAAAAAGGTCAAACAACTCAGTCCCGTTGAATTAGAAGTCATACCAACCATACCAAACCTTCAATGTAAGGTAATTGATAAATGGAAGATCAACATTGTTGAACCAGAAGCAGCTGCAAAAGTCTATTCATAACATGACTTCATAACTATTCATAACTTGTTGCCGGGTCTCATTTAGAGGGAGAAATTTTGGTAGGAAGAATATTTAGTAGATTGCCCAAATTATGGCATTTGATAGATTTTGCTGACAAGGCAGTTATTCTCCTACATTCAGTATAGTTGGGTGGTTGAAATACTGGCTGATTGCTCTCAAAACCACCAATCCGCCAAAATAAATTGGCCACCAAAATTCTAGCTATATGGTAATGTAGTTTATAGAAATTAAGGTTGCTACAACTTTTCTAATGAAAAGTGCTATATAACATAGTGAAAATGGACAAATTACTATGATAATCAGAAGAGCAAGTGTGGCATCAAAGGCCTATGCACACACCAGCTGTTGTGTGGTCCCCAGTGGCAATAAATTTTAAAGTTATAGAGTATGATGTAATCTCCCCTTAATATTCCCTAGCCAGCTCCTCCCAGACTAATTATTTACACCAGGAGACTAGGATGGTGGCTGCTGATACTGCACAGCTGGGGACATTCTCAGCTTGAGAGGGCAGGAATGCATCAACATCCTTAAAGGTGCTACATTTCCTCCTGTTTTAATAGCTTGACACATGAGGAACTAGGGAAAAGGAGAGTTAGAGTTGATCTAGCAAAACCACATTGTGCTATGTCATAATTCCACAAATATGTGCACCTAGAACTGTGCAAGACAAGAGACATCACATGCTTCCTGAATGACACAGGATGGAGACCCGGGGATACCCAGACATTGTGTCAGTGCGTCCAGGGACGTGAGTGACCTTTACAATGTATTAAATTCTTAATGCTACACTCTTCAAAGTATATAGGATATCTAAAAATAGATGTTACATAAGACATATGATAAAGTGTCTACCAAGGCCAGGTAACCACCAAATTTACAGGGTGATCCCCCTTTTACACTAGTACATATATGTATGTATGTATGTATATGTATAAAATAACCAGATAAAGGTGATACTTAGTACAACCACATCACAATTCCTGTAAAAATTACTAGTTCCTTTTCTACATGTTAACAGTGTGTTCAAATGTACTGAAATATTTACATTTAAATAACCTAATATAAGTAGATTATTATGTGGAATACAACATACTGAAGAGGTTAACATATCAGGTCTGTTGGAATAGGTTCAGACCACTCCTCAATGTGGCAAGAAGAGAATTGCTAAAGCGCACAGTCTATGCTTGCATGTAAAGCAGTTATAAACACCAGAGGTCAGAGGTCAAACTATTACATCTTGCCCGCACTCCCCTAGATTCCCGCAACCCATAAATCCATCCTACACCTTGTAATTGAGCAATACACCCACATTAAGATGGCACATTACTCAGGACATACTTCTATCCAAACAAGCATGCATTATGCATGAGTTATCAGGAATAACCATATTCATAGCTTTGTTCCCTTTGATGGTGTGGACTTCGAGACATACAAATATGCTGTCTAGAAAATCTAAGCATGAAAAGGTATTAAAATGCATTTCACCTAACCTACGGAAAGATATTAAACAAACACAGTTCCACCTGGACCACCCAAGCTTGTGTGCCACATGAATGATGAAATAAACATGTTTACAGGTACTCCATCTGGAATCTCCCTGACAGTGCAGGCTCTGGCTAGAGCATCTGGAGTCTAGACACCACTTGGTCGGCTGCATCTGGGTGGTCCTTTAAATTACTTACAGTTCCACTACAAAAACACTGCAAGTTCTACATTTCAAACACCATTGAATGTGCACATGTATTCAGCTATGCAACATTAAGACCTACACTAACGCCTCTATTTCCAGTAAACCACAAACACATTTATACAGTTCAAAAGAAATTTACTGAATACCACGTTAATATTGCACACTATGAGAGTATTAAATGGTTCACTTACCCCCTTTAGGGGCCTTGCCACTCTGTGCACTGGGGATAACCCTGATTCCCCTACTCTCTAGCCTTTGTCTCCAAGATTTTACAATCTCCATTGAGCTGTCCTATTAGGACAAACAACAAAGACATACAATGCAGCAGAGAGACATCCTTTCGACTGACTTACTGTTGATGCATCGTCAAAAATGGACAGTTCCAATTCGCCATCATAGCTTTGGAAGAGCAGAGAGCTAAGGGTCTCATTTAAATAATTTGAGGCATTGTGTACTGGCATAATGACACTCTTGGGAGTAAGAGAGTTATGGAATTATACATAACGGACATACTATTCTAACGGAATTTGTAGACTTACCACTTCGGCCATTTTGTTACGTAAATAGGTATCGATAAATAAAATGGCCTCCGCTAGTTTGGGCCCGAGTGTTCGCTTAATTCATGCTGACGGTCCATCCTTGATCAAAAGCAACCAAAAGGATGTCTATTATGTTGGCCACATGCACGAGATGATTTCAGGCATCATCAAAAGGATAGTTTGTCCAAAAACTTGGTTAAGTTGGCATGCTGAATTACATCTTTTTGCGGAAATACTTTACTTTGGTTTAACCACCCTATCTGGACGACAGACTTTTGGCGAGGAATACAGCAATATTTTACAAGTTAGCCCAAAGGGCTCGTTGGAGTTAGACTATAAGACACCCAGTTGGTTGCGTAGGGTTAGCTTTCTGATGTTACAAACATTAGGGCCTTTCATAATTCGGAAATGGTTAACTAAATTGCGCAGCCTATTGTCAAGGGGTGCACATAATGCTAGTGATGAGACCAAACAAAAATTTTGCAAGATATTGGATGGCTTACAAACCGCTATTAGGATTGCATCACAGTTTCATTTGGCATTCTTTTACTTGACAGCTACCCACTATCACTTGGCAAAGAGGGTAGCAAGTGTCAAGTACATGTCATTGGTGGAGGGTACATTTGATTTGAAAGCCAGCAATCCCTACAGCCCGCTTGGACTGCTTCTTTTGATTCAGCTAGGCCTGGAGCTTGCTAGCCTTGCCCAAGGCTACCTTGACTCAATGGCCCTTGGTATGAGAGATGCAGAGGTTATATCTGTAAGAAGTGAAACTGAGAATATTGGAACTATAGAAACAGCTCCAAAAGGTTCTAGTCAAGAATTAAGCTTAAGATGTTCCCTTTGTCTAGGAAATGTGAAGGCACCGGCTGCTACTCAATGTGGGCATGTATTTTGTTGGCATTGCATAATACCCTGGTGCAGTCGAGAGAAGGCGTGTCCGATTTGCAGAACATCTTCTAATCCACAACAAATTGTATTTTTACATCATTTCAGTGTATAATTTATTCAAAGTTTCTAAGATACAACTGATAAAAAGTTTATACACTTATAAAAAAAAAACTATATAGTTGTGTTATGTATAGTATTTTATACAACATATCTGTGAATATTGTCACAGATAATTAATAACGACAGCAAGTGTTCCTGTTGAGATAGCTCTGATAAACAGTCCTGACTTGTTCATAATGGGTTTGAGCACAGCAAAGTGTCATTTGAAGGACCCCTTGCCTGTGGTCTACATCTGTTTTGTTATAAGCAGAAATAACATAATGACCATTCTCTTTCAGCTTGCACTTTCCTGTCACTTCAATATACTTGGGTCCTCTTATACATCTATGGATCTGTTCACTTGTTGCATTGTTTGGATCCAATATAACATGGTCAGGAGGAGTAACACCATGTCCCAGGGGACAGGTTCTTGAGCTCAAAGCTGGACTGTTACAGTCATTGTATTTGATGTATACCAGCGCTCTAACTTTGTGAATGTATTGGGATTTCACCTTTGACTCCTTTACTGATAGCACTTGGCCGAAGACAACTAATGAAGAGAAAGATTATCATGCATGAAACTTTTGCATATATAGATGGGTCATGCAAAGATACAGTGTATAAGTGATTAATTTCAATGTGTATCACTCACTATGATCACTTTTGCACATGCATCCAGTCGCACATGATTCAGTACAAAGAGTGCAGCCTGAAGGAGATATAAATTCGGTATATTATTATATTGATTACCAGCTTATAATGGGTTCGTACTTTTATTATCAACGTCAGTGTAGTTGTAAGAAAATGTGGTGTCCTCTGTGGCGTTATTAGCGACGATCTGCAGCGTTATGTGTCCGCAGTAGGATTGCATGCACAATTCGTTTTCCCGCATGCTGGCGAAGCTGAGAGAATACCTTCCTCCATCCTTATATTGATAAACCTGCACTGCATTAGGCGATATAGCTGCTGGATGTCTGAAACATAGTCTGAATCGATCGCCACCCTTGTAAAAATACAGGATTCTTTCATTGTCTGGCGAGGCCCAGGTGATATTACCGCTCTCACAGTGAGCAGGAGGAGAATCCCTGGCATAAGGCCATTTGAAGGAGGGCTGTCCATTATTGGTCCTCAGAATTCCCCTAGAAAATGTAAAGTTCACAATAAAAATCTGCAAATATACATATTGGACTTGGTGCAGCCTACCTCAAGTTCAGGCTGCAATCTTCCTGTGCAAGGCTACAGGAAATACTAGCAACTAGGAACAGGTAGACTGTGAAGATGAGTTTCATTTTCGCTTCTGGAATTTTGCTTTCTTAAAACAGTACTTGAGAGAGCTGCTAAAGTTGCGCGTTTTTATAACCCACGATCGCAACGTGAGTCAAAAATCCCCGTCGTAATCAGGATTTCCGGGTTGCATCAGACTACATCTAATTCGGTAGCTCCTACTATATCTGCTATGTTATATACATACGTATATGAAACTGATCCAATAACTTAGAAACACATATAAGAACCGGTAGAATTATAGCTATCTCGCTATATACCTAGCTAGATATCATTATTATTAATCAAAGTTGGTTAGTTCCATCATAATCATGCAATTAAATTAAAAAAAAACATCAAAATCACAATGACAAGTCTTTATGTTCCATCACCAAGGTGAATAGGTAAAATACCTACTTCATCCAAGATTGAAAACACCATGAACACAATGTAAAGATATATCAGAACAATACCGTATGCCCTGGGTATGGAATACAATTAATGTACACATTACAGCTACATTTACAGTTAAGCATTTAAAAAGCTACCAACATATATACGCACTTTGGTGGAGTAAACTTGAAAATTGGCATGACTGCTGCACTGGCCAAAAGTGATATGCCAAGAAATATCCATGATAACTTTACCTATAAGAAAAGTGGTCTTCATTAAGGTCTGAGACATGTTTTCAAATCAAGACCAACCTTGTTGTATTCAGGGCTGTTGATATGGAAGGTAAAATAGGTCAGTTTGTTAGTCGCTAAGTATGCCTAAAGCCAAAGAACAGAGAAATATTTATGCATTGTTATATGTATATACTGTTGCATATGCAAAGACATCAACATATTCTAAGACGAGATCATGTCAGAAACATGCACAGGCATAGATGATGTTATAAGTAGTTAGTGACTAATATATCACTTCAATATTCACAGCTGGTGGGATATTAATAGCTATCTTCCCACAGAAATGTAGGCGGCCAGCAGACAAGAGAACACTTACAGAAACACAAAGGAATAGCCTATCAGTCTGTAATTAACTTTAAGCTCTTCTTATTTTGAAACTGCTGAATAAAGTATCACTTGCTAGAAAATAGAGCTCCTGCCAGGAACCACAAATATGGGATTCAAATACTAAACACAATGCAATCCAATTGATAGCCTCTGAATATCACTTGCATTATGACATCATATACCACTAACTGAATGAGGCTCCACAATCTCAACTTCTTCATTAACCAGAATTAGCTTATTAGTAACTATAACAATCCAATTATATATATCCAGATTGACCATCACTAATAAACAAAACAACAAACTGCCCACTGCTTATTTACCTTATTACAGAGTGCGGTTATTAAATTACTCAAATTTATAATCTCCAAGAAAAGTAATTAATGCCATGTAATGTAATCAAACTCACAGAAAGTGCAATTCCCAGTCCAAGAACATCATTCAGAAGTGGAGATCCAAAACATGAAGAAACGCCCATAGCAGGCTTGCCAGCCCTTGCCACTGCAGTATCAGCCACCCAATCACCAACTGAATTACCCACTGCCAACACAGTAAGTCCAAGAATAGCTGTGAAAAGAGAAGATTCATATTAAAAATGTTCAATTATGTATTTCTTCATAAAGCTTCCCATTAAAGTCACAATAACAACCAATTGGAAAGTATTTAAAAATTTACACAAGTGGAGAGTGTAGATCTAAATTCTGTTCTTCTTATTTCATGTAAGAAACATCCTCCACGTTACAAAGAAGACATGCAACAGGCGACTAGTGAACTGTAGGGAGTAAGACACACTCCCAGAGATTCAAATACTTTGAAGTCACATATTTAACAAATTATTAACTGTAATACAAGGACATTTTTAATTGGTCACAGTCGATAAAAACAAATAGTGCTATGAAATAAACTGGACACCATTTGTTCTCATATAATATAACATATTAAAGCTAGGTTGATGAAGATTAGAATCCTAAGGCATGCCATGTTGTGGTTGGTAGTCATTAGTATAGTGTGGTACTGCAAAGAACATGAAATGATAGAGTCTACCTCCTACAGATAAGAAAATTCACAACCACAGAGATCAGGGAAATGGAGGAGTTTTAGTTGAAAGAGTATTAGTAAAAACACAACAAAATTCCATACAATAACTTTCTACAAAAGAGATCACAGAAGCTGCAACAGTAGAACGTGTCTCCACTTAACAGCAATCTACCAAATAGGTGTCAGATAACACGATATATTTATAATCTTACAGATGGTTTGGAAAACACTTGGAATCTGATATTTTAGCAGAATGGAGAAGAGTGTAACATCATTCCTCTCACTAAACAATACACAGAGGTAGCAGAGATGCATTGGATCCATTATCCCCAGAGGTTATCAGGAATATAATAGTCTCTCTCTTCAGCAACAAGGATATTGCTATAGCAAGTGCTATTGTATACCTGGTTGTACCTGGTTGCTATAGAAACTTCTCTAGTACCAATTTACAGATAAACAGGTAACTGAACAGTACCTGAGATAGAAACATCTGATGCGTACACAAATTAGGTGCATACATACGTATGTATATTTAAATTGTGCATAGTATCTTGAATGAAAGGGGCTTCATTGGTATGCATACTTTACACAAATTTTAGGATCTAATTTGAATTAGCCAATGATGCAGCCATTTCCTTCCAAATACACATGCAGGGTTTCTTTCAGGGGGAGCAGAGGGGGCAATTTGCCCCCCTTGAAAAATTTGTGTCCCTCCTTGAAATGACAAATTATATACTGTAGATGATTCCACACTACGAATATACGTATGTGCCAGAATGAACATTGGTGCACTATGCCCCCTTCATTTCTATTATCATCATTTTGCCCTCCCTTGCTAAATACTCTAAAAGAAACACTGAAATGTGACAGCTCTTCAATGAAACAAGTCGGAAACCATATTACGTACAATAAAATCAGTTCTTCAACACAGTAATCGTGTTGTGCACACAAACAGCTTATCTCAAAGCCATAAAGAATACATTCCTTGTACTATTAAATAAATTGCAATACTTTGGTAATATTAGAAAGATCTTTTATCAAACTTTGACCATCTAGATAAGAATCGAATTGATATCATGACATTCTATATTAATTTAATTACTAATTTCATGTACAAGAGCCCAAAGGCTTCTAGAATGCACCTGTATCACAGCTAAATAACAGCCCAAAGGCTTCTAGAATGCACCTGGCCTCTAAAACCTACCTGTATCTATGCTAAATAAGAGCCCAAAGGCTTCTAAAGTAGCAACAACTTCATTAGCTTCTATGTTGAGCCAACAAATGGAAAAGATGAATGCAGAGAGTCCCAAGAAGAACTGGAACACTGGGTGAGGAGCCTTTTTGATTGGCAAGAAGTAAAATAGAAGAAAGCTAGCAGCCAGACCTGGGGGACAGAAGAAAGAAAAAAGCAAACTATATCAGAAAATATTGTTGGTACTCCTTTAATGTATAATATTGAAAGACTGATTAAAGAATATTAACTTTATTATCTGTAACTCATGCATTGTACATTCATTTGTAAAATAAGATGTTTATACTAGTCAATTTCTATTAAAGACACAATTTCTCACCAATTATAATAAAAAATGCATATACTGGAAACTGGCTTTGGCCCACAGTAACATTAAACCCATCCCAGCCTCCTCCAAATGTAATAATAACCAACATCAGCGAAGGAACAGGAAATATTGATGCAAACAACTTGCGATAAACATCCCATTTCTTATCCTAGAAGAAATTAAAGAGATCTGGGATAATAAATCAAGTAATAATTCTTTCCCAGCATCAACTAAATGCACTTGCCCAGGAGCTTGTCAACCTAATATCAGACCACCGACTAACAAATATAAGTACACAACACAACAAGAACACATACATAAACTGATGACTTAAACCAGCTGTCCTGGGCTCAATTCCCATCAATTATAGTTCTCCTTTATATTTCTTCCTTACAGTGCTGTTTGAGAATGATTACTTGTGGTTTGATTACCATTACAACTACTTCATAGATAAGCCTACTTCTCTAGTGGTTGATAGAGTGGTCCATTGGTTAAGATGCCCCCTCCCACTGGACATAGGTCGGCACTTTGATAATGAGCTAATTTTGACTAAGTGAATCATCAGTAATTGGAATACCAAACGAATGGAAACTGATTAGTTTGTATATGTACTTATTAAAAGAGGAACGTGTGAACACATTGCTGTGACAGGAGTGGCTAGGGCTCTCACAAGCTAGAATACTTGTGGTTTACTTATCAGCAGTTAATGGAACAGACCAAAGTGTATTACTTACTACAATAAAACAATTGGGGACATTAAAAATCTAAAGACTACCTTGAAGCATCACATGTATTACAATTAATTCTAGATTTACAGTACATGATAGCCAAAGATTAAGACTGGCTTATAAAGCTTCTTAAAGTTTTAATGAGTACATGTCACATTAGCTAATGAAATTGCTACATGCATATCAGCTCTAACTAAGTGTAGGTGAATGTAAACCTCACATGATAACATGGAGGACAGGTGATCCAGCGCAAGAGACTGATTGGCCATTCTATGACAAACTGTATCTTGACTCCTATGTGGGACTTTTTTGGCTATAAAGTACACACAGTATGATACACAATTCATAAAAGATTGTACTAATTTATATACCCAGTAAACTATATATATTGGCTTACCCAGGTTAGTCCCACCAGCTCTAGTTTTTCCTTAAATAGAAAATGGAAAATGGAAGTAAGTCATTATTTAAATAACAACAACAACATTAAAAACAGAACTTAAATATTGTAAAACAACAAACATTTGGATTTTCAGAGTCATTATCTTCCTTTGCTGTATTCACATTGCCTTTGTTAAGCTCTACATTTCAAAGTACAGGATAAGCTATGACAGGACCAACTTTAGTTGTACATTAAGAAGCTGTTTGTATTATGTATGATTCACTTACTTTCGCTGGCCAGACTATTTAACAGAGAGGTCTCCTCACTGTTAGAAGTTGACCTTCTTCTTTTCTTCATCTCCTTCCATTTTCTCTAACAGTAGGCATCAATTAAATGTTATAGAAAACTAAGGTACGTATATATTATCCATTAGCAACCAACCTTGATCCACGGAGATATATACACATTTGCCACTACAATTGCAATGTAGAGGACATATATTACAAGAAAGGAAATGGCCTCGTAGAAGTACACCTAATAAGAAGAAACGTGCTTAGATAGTTTGTATACATCTCAGACCAATGTAAAGTAGCCAATAGCTAAGAGGCTCCCCTGTTAAAATATTTAATACTGCCTATTGTATATTGTATTGTAGTATTGTGCTGTATTGTATTGTAGTGTAGTGTAGTGTAGTGTAGTGTAGTGTATTGTATTGTATTGTATTGTATTGTATTGTATTGTATTGTATTGTATTGTATTGTATTGTATTGTATTGTATTGTATTGTATTGTATTGTATTGTATTGTATATAAAGGTGACTGAGTGTCCTATAGGGGGAGGGAAATAAAGGGAATCCCCTACCACTACAACAAGCCAGGGCTGCAAACACATTGATAGAGGGTACATTCCAAGTTATACATGAATCTAAAAACACAAATTTCCAATTAAAAGGACTAGAATAAAATGCAGAACTTTTGGACAAAGATATCTCTACCGAGCAGTTTCTGGAATCCCAGCCTTCATCAGCAAATCCCATTCTTGGACTTCTGAATATCCTAGAATTCTTAACTTTAAAGATGTGCATGTATGTACTCACGGTGCCGTCAAATGCCACAGCAACGACAACAATAACAACAACAATATACACTGATACATCTCTCATGAAGCTGTAAACATCTGTAAAGAACGACACAGTAAATAAAGAAGGCATTTTAGTTGAACCCTAAACTGAAACACTCACTAATAGTCTTCCGAGAAACCTCTGACAGGAGAATTACTGAGCCAAACACAACAGTTGATATGAAAAGAGATGCACCAATCAGAGCACTGTATAGATCATATGTAGAAATTTCAGTAACACATATACACATACGAGAATAAAGCCTTATTGAGCATCAATAACATTGATTTACTAATTTAGAATGTTTCAACCCAGAGGTCTTCATCAGCAATATACGAGGAATTGGAATACAAGCCAGTTTAAATGGGAAAGGGTGTGACATTTGGTGATGTTAAAAGTGCGCTGAATAATTAGCAGCAATGATGAGGCACACAACAATATTATCCTTATTTCATACATACGTATGTACATAAGTGAATACCTTAGCAACAAGGCCATGTCTGATTCCTTCTGTAGAGCTGAGAAGGCTGTAAAGACATCTGGAGCACCTAATGAAGGCAAACAGATTCTACCCTAAACATGCCCTCCTATGGTTATACCATGCTCACAGACCATTTCCTATAGCCAAAAGTGTAATTCCACTTATATCTTCCGGGAGCCTCAGCTTTTCAGATAAAAACTCCAGCGGAGGCACAAAGAAGTAATCAGCCTAAGATATGAAGGAATGAACGAGGTGAATAAAGAGAAAAAGTAACTGGCATCTCAATGACTGCATATCTTACTGTGGTCGCGAGAAGGGAAATTAGAAGTAGTACCCAGAAAGCCATTAGGATATAAGCTAAAGGCTGCATAGTAGAGTGACAAAACACATCAAATATGTTAACTTGTGTACATACAATAAGTAGATTATTTAAACAAAGCAAATTGTATGAAATTCCACCAACCTGTACATACTCAAGATCACAAAGTGTAAAAGCGAGGTAGTTAATTAGCGATGCTTTGTCTCCACATACTGCTAATACAAAACTACAGCTGTCATTGTATCCTTCGTGATGATTCCGAGGCTTAGTACAATTATCTCCTCCACTGTCGAGTAGATGTCTACTGTGAAAGGTTGTCAGTGGTTCCAGGGCAATATCCGGTCCATTGGTAATTATCTCTACCTTCTCTGCGGTCTTTTGTGTCTTAAAGATTTTGGTGTAAGCTACGACACAAAACAATGCTAAACAGACAGAGACAATACGAGTGAAACGTCGAGGTCTCTTCATCGATATCATGAGGCAAGCGAGGAGGCCAAGCGTATACTCTTGTGCATTCAACCGGACACGCCCAGTGTTTCCCAATTCTGCAGATGGTTGCGCAATGCGGAAAGGTTCATAAACTTAATATATGGAGTTCATACTGCTGCATGTATTTTAATTTAATAAATTTATTCAGTTCTATCTTCTTCTCCCTGGGTGCGTTTTCTTTTTAACAGATCTGGCATTATAGCTGCTGAGCTGAGAAGGAATCTACAACTTACTCCAGCAAATAATGCACCACAAAGTGGTCCCAACCAATAGACATAATGATCCTTCCAAACGCTTAGTGGTTCTTGTGCTACCATAGCAGCCACTAATGGCCCCAGGCTTCTAGCTGGATTCAAAGAACCGCCAGTAATATGAAACCTATGTCATATAAAAGTTATACAGCTACATCATAAAGGATATAGTCTGCAATATAAATATGTATAAACTATATATGTATATGTGGGAGAACTTTCAAAGGACTGTATGCTCGAGGAGCCATTTATACCAGACTTTAATGCCCATACAAGATTCATATACACTCTATATATATACCCAGCTAATATTGCAGCTGTAAGTGCTAGGCCAATACACAATGCAGCTATCCATTTCGAAGTTGACTTCTTGTCCATGGCACAGTTTATAATGGTTGTCACAAAGAATGCAGTAAGCATCATTTCCACCAAGATTCCTTGCCCAGGAGATACATTGGGCCCCAGTGTGTGGATACTTGTCGTTATGTAACTATTACCCAATACCTGTAATCAAATGAATATAGTATACTTTAAGTATTATATAAAGTGATGGAATTAATTGCACACTAAAGCAAAGGCTATAATGAATAAGACTTCAATGACATGACTGGTCAGCATAAAATATTCCAATGATTATTCACTTCTTCACATATAGTATAAAATGTACATTGCCATATACTATATGTGTGTATATACGTATACAACTCTGATAATGCAATACTGTGCAATCTTATACAATGCAAAACCATGTGCATGGAACAGATCCAAGCTAACCAAGACTATCAAACAACCACAAATCCCACCAGCTATCTGAACCAATACGTAGCATAATGCTGTCAGCCAGTTGATACGTCCACTGATAAAGGCACCAAGAGTGACAGCTGGATTGAAATGTCCTCCACTGACGTGTCCAAAAGCAGCTACCATACCCATCAGTCCCAATCCATGACTCAAGGCCACTGTTACCACTGAAGAAGGACTGGGTCCATCTGTCCCAGTGTGACTGCTTGTGCTCAAGACACTGACAAACACAAAGCCACAGGTCCCATAAAACTCTGCCAAAGACCTGTGCACCAAGTTAACCCAAAACTTTTTAGTTTTCAAAGCACTAATCCAGCCAAACGTTCCCATTTAGCGACCCATAAATCCTCTATGGAACCGTCTATATAATCTAATACTGAACTGTTAATGTTCTTAACAAGAATTTCCTAGATATGTGCCAGTTGTTGGTTAGGATTTTGAACTTATTCAATTGGTCAAACCTATTTACAGCTGTAGGAAGTCATACTCCAATTGCAGTCAACTCTAACTCGGGTCCTACACTTCTCAGAGATACTTAAGGGGATCAGGAGATAATGTATGCTAAAGTTCTGTTTTCAGTTTTATTACTATATATTTCTAATTCATCAAGTTATTTTTAGATTTGACTTTCATGCATATAAACAAGAAATATCAAAATACAGTAAATACATAGTACTCTTTCAGCACATACACACACATACAGTATATATCAGAGACTATATACTATATATGGTAGAAGGTACTCTCTAAGTTGGGATGCATATAAAGGGATGGGTATATATTTTCAATAAACTATACACATTTCCGTCGTTACAATCAATTGCTAATTTAGGAGTCTCCCCACTTCCAGTGCCAGTGGCATTGCCCAGTCTTGGCATTTACAGTAAGGAAAGTGGAAGACTAATTGAATTGAAAACTCTTATCTTGTCCATATATATTCATATATATTCATATACAGTCGGTTTTCAAGGTTGATTGCCATCAGTTGTACTATATCAAACTTCTATCTACCACAGCCTATTATGTGGTTGAAATACTATTGATTACTGGGCATCAGAAGTATGTAGATTAATATAGTCCATACCTATGTCAGACAATCAGATATATCTGTGACTGATTATATACAAATTAGAGGGTTAGGGCAGAGTATAAGAGTACATAAAGTGTTACTCATGTGTGAAGTGCTTTTATCTGAATTGATATATTAGGTGGTCATAGCAACTGAAGCTTTGTGAGCCTTGTAACCAAGCTGCATTATTCTGTCAACTCAGCATTCCACCCACCTCCACATACACTGTACATGCTGATGATTGAAAGACACTTCTCATGGTATGCTTTGTATCAGTCTGAACTTTTTGTACTCCCCATACACTATACAAGGATCTAGGGGGTAATTGAATACCATTTAACTATCCCATTGACTTTGTGGGCTAATTGATAGAGAATTTCCTCAATATATATAAAAGTTTTTATAATCCTGTGTTAGTCAAGGAACAAGCAAATATTCATATTTGATTGCCTCTGATGTTTTCCAAATAACATTCCTCTACAGTTGATAACTTCATGGTTGAACAGAATAACATAAAACTACTTCCAGAGTTTCTATATAGCATCTGAACTTCTGAGGTGGTTTGGAGGTGATATCATTATCTATAAAAATGGTGCACCTATTGTGATAATCTAAACAAGGTCACTCCTAATTAAGTCATTTTTATTTTATCTCCAAATCTATCTACATACAGCTAAGGATTTTATAGGCAGATATAAAGTTTAAAAGGGAGGTTGCCATGAGATCATTGATACCCTCACCACATAGAAGCATAACTGATAAATGAAGTTACTTATACTAATTATGTACATCATTAGTTTTCAAACATTAGTTTCTTTATTAAAGTGCATTAATTACCATTTTAAGAGAATTCCTACAAATCACTGTCATATATAATATTATCATAAAGTGAATATATATGCATGATCAATCAATATGGACACCTATACATGTATATGTACACTCTAATATATTTCACTTCCTATCTACACACATATAGATCTAGAGTACATCTATTTCATTTTCTAAATGATGAAACATATTATATGAATGTTAAGGAATAAGATCATCACGGTAATGAAATCATGAATACATATATACTTTCCTAACAGAATGGAAATATATGCACACACCTTAACAATGAAGTGAGGCAGCCACAATATAGGAAGACAAATATAAGTCATGATCATTTACCTACATAACCATGTATAGCAATAAACCTTTCAATGTTATATGCTTATTAGGAATAGAAGCAGTGTAAAGTCATCTGAAGTATGTCACTTTACAGGAAAAGTACTGATTTGTAGATCAAAATCACATGTGAAAATATTATAGGTTTTCATGAAGCCTAAGCGCCACATTATCTTAGATCTGTAAGTGTGAAGATACCATGTACTACTCAAAATTACTAAATATTTACGTATATATATCTATGAATGACAATTTTGAATGCCTGCATGTAGTACATACATACATTATCCCAGGAACAAAATCTACTTGGGTCTTTATAAGTTTATAATAATTATGCACGTACTCATAGTTTTTCCAAAATTACCACTTCACCAAATATGCATGCAATCAATTAATAGTTAGATTCTCATTTACTGCAATCTATCATTATGCTTAGAAGTTAGTGAAAAGAATACTACTAAGTGGAATTAGACTCTTTTTAGCTATATTGCCTTTAGCATCACCCAAACTATAACTATATAGCTGAGTATTGCATATAGTACATCAATGATTAAGGCTTAATATATTTATTATATACCGATTACATATATGCATATATTTTGCTAATAATTCTCGGCATAACACTGTGCCACTCCATTAAATAGCTACCACACCCATGTGTTCTAAAAATAGAGTTTCGATTATACACGTTGCCATGGTAATTCATACAATCCACTGCATCATAGGTGTCAGACTATATATAGGCTACAAGTCTATAGCTGAGCTTGTAATAAGATATAGCAACCCTTTGAAGTATAGAGTTCACTAATTACTTCAATCAGACAAGCAGAATTTGCTTCAGCATGCAGCAAAGTTATACTTAGCGTATAATATTATCTATTTAGTGTTTATAAGACTACAATTTGGGAGACACAGTGTCTTTTGGACTGGAGTATGGGCAAACAAGGTCCCTAATAGGACAGCTGAGTACATCATTATATGCACACAATTAGCCTCATATCACCTGTGTAAACATGTAAACAAAGATAGATGCAGCTGGTCACACTATCAAATTCAATCTGAGTAGGCATGTGTGAATCTACTATATATGCATGACAAATACATTAATTGTAATTGATGTCTATAATCATATTGAATATAAAAAGACAATCAGTAAAATCATATGTACACATATATATGTGTGTGTGTGTATATGTATATAAGTATACATGTTGATTTAATTGATTTATTGATGAACATGGCAGCCTAGCTAAAGATTAGGAGCTGCATGTATATAAAATTAACATTTCTTTTGCTAATGTATAAAGACTATATGTGGCTGTTTATAGGCTTTAAATATAGAGTTGCTACCATTAGTTTAAATAGATTTTCACCAACTCATAAAATCAGCGCCTATATATGTATATTTTTAAGCATTTCTTCCTTATATAGAACTTCAATCACCATGACAAAGTTCTAATAAGATATAACAAATTCTGTTATGAAGGTGTATTGTGATTATATGTCTTCAAATTGTTCCATATGATCTTCCCTCCTTAAAAGGGTTATTGTAATTTTTGCCATTTATTTGTCTTCATTCCTTTTGATTTTCCTATACACATCTAGTGTATGTTAATTAATCTTGTAATCAACACCTCTAACCAATATGCATGTATTAATTATGTTGGTTAAAAGGTGGCAATTATGGGATTATCAGGTTGTGCTTTCTCTTTAATGGTGCCAATGCCACAGCCTATATTAAGAAGGATGATCAATAAAAATGTTTTAGTTTAAGTTTGCACATTTAAATGAATATTATATATTCATAGGCGTCAGAGCTGGGGCGTCTGGGGCAGTTTTGGCCACCCCACTTTTGCTTCACCCCTCTTCTTTTTAACAAAAGCTTATAGCTTGTCAATGTGGCAAAGATATATAGCCAACAATGGTACAACCTATTTTTATCAATGCTAATGCATGAGGCCTCTCCACTTTGTAAGTACTTCTGACGCCTATAATATTACGGCTTACATCATTAAATTTGAAGAAATTTATAATAAATTTTAATATAGTTGAACATACACATATACATGACATTTTTCTGCTTGGATCTGGACTGGTCAAAAATGCCTTGTAATGTAATATATTAGCTATCTGGCTTGAGGAATGCTGATTACTGCTATCTCACTAGTGGTTAATTTGAGCTTGTACCATATGTCTCTAGATAGAGCCAGCTGGGCTGTGGTTACAACCTGCTATTCTAAATCTACCTGACTTGCAATTGCATTAATAACACATACCCAGTTATTCATTTAAATACCATATTAGACATACACCCAAGCTGCCAGAGTCACCTTTGTACAGTATAAATGCACTTGTAACATGTTCCTGTTTCCTTGTTACACATCACAGTATTATTTCATAGCAAAGTTTACATGTATAAGGCTTTCAGAGAGAAATCCTCATTTGGTTCACAAAATATTCTGTGTCTCTATTTATATAGGTTCTACAGGCTTCCATGACTTATAATTTATCTCTTTGTGGGCTTCATAAGGAGGTCAAAAAATCAGTCATTCTCATATTTGCAGTGGGAAATTTCCATATATGGATACGGTTCATCAACTTCTTCTGGCCTTGATGTTCATAATTGTCTTTCTTGTCAGTAACGGTCCCCTTTAGTTATTAAAGAAGAAGTGATTAATTTACATAGAGGCTATTGTGCTCTTCTTATCTCAAAGAAATTCAGCTGCACCATTCCAGGCTGTGGATAGCTGTGTTTGCATAATCTGTTTACACAGGTTGACCCAAGGTATTTGACACAAGTGCACCACCTGCTTAAGCCATGCCCCTTTCTCTAGTGTATCATAAGGGGTGCAGTCTTTGCTTTATTATGTTATGGCCTATATAGGCACCACCTAAATATCTATAGGTCTCTTGTGTGCAAATGTAGAGTACTACTACTGAGTTAAGTAATTCTCCCAGCAGGTTGTTATATGATTATTAGAGTGTCCTTCAAATCTGACTGCCATCTTCTGAAAAAATAACCATGGCAACTGTATTATAGGATGTATTATTGAACCAATGCCTCATGATATAGAGTGTTAGTTTTGATAGGTGTAGGACACCTCAGAGAGTTCAGGCACTGAAGGTCACACGCTAGAGGCCTCTAGGTTAATGGTAACTATATATATATGTATTTTCAAATACAGATCTAGAGGTGGTATATATGGATATCATAAATCCTACAAACCACAGAAACAAAACAGGGGATTGTAGTAAAATAAAATCACTCTCTAAGTTCTACTATAAAAGGCTTTTATTTTAACAAAATTGTTGATGTAGGATTAAATTCTTTGGTATCTCCCAAGTGAACCCCACCACTCAAAGTGGGCAACTATTTGTTATGTGTTGCTAAATATTTTTCCTGCCACAGAATAATTCATATAGATGTATATTTACAGCTACAGCTTGTAAAATGTTATTAGATAATAATTATAAAAGAGAACAAACTATACTATATAGCTTCGAATTCGTTTAATAATTATGTCCTATAAACCAGTTATATGGTATACCTTTAGCAGAGAATAGTAATTGGTGGTTCTCTACATTGTTGATTTGGTGATGTCTGCTTCAAGTTACAGTCTCTCAAGTTTCTTTTATCATTTGTACAAACATAACAGTTTACACAAGGCTATATATGTTCAAGCTTAGCAAAACATTGCCTTTCACCTTGAAATGCTATAGCCTCTTTCCTCAATAATGGAAGGTGTTCAGTCGGCAGGGTCAACCTAATGGACAGAATATAAGTGTGAAGCATTAACTAGCTCGTGTGCTTTGGGGCAATCCACCCCTTACAAGAAACTACTTCAAAGGTTTCTAACCCTCTCCAAGATCCCTTAACATAAATATTATGCTCTAAGTCCTTCATCAAAGAAAAGATGGATCATGCAACCATAATGGGTGGTATACATTATAGATCTCCACTGATTAGATGCAGGACCAATATCATAGGACGTCATCTTTCATTTATATATACTCCTGTTTACATATTTAGCCATGTCTGGTCATAACAACCTTGCATGGCAGGTCTGTTATGATAGTCCACCCAAGTCATTAAACTATACAACAGGATATGTTTGCAAGCCTACTATAGTTTAATAGCATGATATACCATGGAGCTATATATTCGCTTTTAGTCACATGCATTAATTAATAATGCAAACTACCATATAGTAATAACCCCTGGTCCATGCTAGCACTTGCTTGGTGACTGGGTACTAGAACTCATACACATATAGAATTCAATTACTTAGTTTCTTATCTTGCTTCATTGGCATCACCTTTGGCAAGATTAAACGAATCCCGTAAATAGGCGAATGTTGAGGGAACTCCATATTTGTCCATATTTGTGACGTAGCTCAAACCGCAGAAGTAAGCACAAAGTCTATAAATACCGCTGCTCCCCGCAGCAAGTGCAGCAAAGCTAATCGATAGAAATATTTAATATATATAAATAGAAAGATAATTTTAATCCAAGGTCCAGATGAAGGCATCATTATTATTAGCAGTGATTGCCTTTTCCGCTATCAGAGTTGGTAGTGCCGCAGCAAATGTACGGCAAATCGAGGAGAGACTGTCCCCAGAAAGACTCCAAGCAGAACTAGGACGTCCATTAGGTTGGAATATACGAGTTTACCAGTCTCTGTTACATCCATAACCTTAAACAAATCCTATAATGAGTTATTGCAATGCTATCTGCTATATATTCCAGAAAATTGACTGTTGCTAATTTTGTGTTCTGATAGATGCCCTGCCTGATCATGTACTCGTCGAAGTAGATTTGAGGAATGTTAGAAGTAGAAGAGATGCTGGAGAAGACGTCTTCATAGAAATGAACATATTTAACAAATCATTCATGGTTGATATGGCACTTAATCGATACCTGATTCCTGAGAACTACATCGTTGAGGATGTAGATGAAGAAGGTGTTCGTCACAAAGTAGAGAGCAACTCAGATAAATGCTATTTTCAAGGCACAATAGCTGGCGACCCTAGTTCAAAAGTATCACTAAGCTTATGTCAGGATGACATGATGGTGGGTGCATATACTTTGAAGAGAGAATGAGATATTATGTCATGTAGTATGCTAAAACTGAATGCATGATTTGAGGAATGTTAGGTCTTACTTCATGTATATGTGTACATCTTTTTATCAAAACAAAAACACAGTTTCAAGGGGATCTGTAAATTATTAGTGAATAGGCAAACAAACGATGTGAAATCAGTGGAGCTGTTGTTTCTCTGTTCATTCATGGTATTGTAGCTAGTGTCATGTGTGATCAGAAAACAACTAAAGTGACTCAAAATGTAACTAATGACATTTAGCTTAATGACTGTACAAAGATTACTAACCTCTGATTAATCTAATTATCTTCAGTACACATTACGACATATACTTGCATGGGAAGATACTGGAGATCAAAGACTAGAATAAAGCATTAAATTTAGTATAGATTTTATGTACTCACTCGACTTAAGTTGAATTCCTTTGCTTTAGGATGGCATGATAATTAGTGGCGTACATGCCATTGCC
Organism: Chondrosia reniformis; assembly: GCA_947172415.1. Taxonomy (NCBI): domain Eukaryota; kingdom Metazoa; phylum Porifera; class Demospongiae; order Chondrillida; family Chondrillidae; genus Chondrosia; species Chondrosia reniformis. Next base: position 6,367,089 of record OX359192.1, read on the forward strand.
GTGAAACCTGTGAATGGAACTCCATATCATCTTGCTTACGATGCAACAGAGATTATTCTATCAGATTCTGAAATAGACAATATCAATGGTTAGTAGGCAATTGCTAGTTTGATCAATGTTTGATTGATACACACATTTAGACTCTTTATAATGTTACCTTTTAAGTTTAGGTGTACCACCCTTGAAAGCATTCCTTGTCTGAAGTCATTTGTTATGTAAAAGACTTTGCCCTAAATGGCCATATTTAATGTCTTATGAATATTATTCATCCTTTTGGCTTCTATTTAGGTTCACAAAGCTCTCTATAGCTATAGGTCCTATCTTCTAATGCCATGCTATAGTTGGAATGATACAATTATATATTGCCTGTAATTCTATACTGTAGACAAACGACCTGATGATAGTCACATGCCAAAGAAAGTTATTAATGAACTTGAGAAAGCCGTAAGAAGTAGACGTCAGTCTAATGAGGAGATTATGGAAATTATGGTCTATGTGGATAAACAGACTGTCGACTTCTATGGTGCTGGAACGGAGAATTATGTACACAATGTTCTTAATGTCGTAAGTATTAATAAATATGAAATATATATGTACATAATATTTAAAATGTTCTGTATCAGCTACATATTTCAATATTGATTGTTTTATGTGAAACACATATTTTGTGACTTTCTTACTGTAGCTTGCAAGCCTGTTCAGTGATTCATCCCTTAATGGTCCTCCAATTTATATATCACTTGTGAAATTGATCAGAGAAACAGGAACTACGTCTCCCTTCTCCTCCACAACAGATGTGGATCCTCTGTTGAACAGCTTTTGTAGCTATCAAGCTAACTTACCAGATGCCAACGAATTTGATGTTGCTGTTCTACTCACAAGGTAGGTACAAGGGTGGCAATCAACCTGCTCTGCTATGCTCACCACTGTTAAGTATTAGATGCTTAAATTTCTGGTTCAATGTTGACTGTAGGCGAAACCTATGTGGAATGGACAGCAATAATGTATGTAAACGAGGAACCATAGGTTATGCTCCCGTCAGCGGAATGTGTACCACTGCTCGATCTTGTGCCATTGTGGAGGACCAGGGCCTCCCAGCCGCCTTCACTATTGCTCACGAGGTTGGCCACACGTAAGTTATCTTGAACTATCAAATAAACTTGTCTTCAGACTCCAGTCTTACTGTGATATAGGTTATCAATGAGGCACGATGGGAGCCAGAATGAGTGTGACCCTTCTGGTAACATTATGGCAGGCACACTTGGAGGTGGGAAAGAGGCATTTAAGTGGTCTACCTGTTCTGCCACCTACCTCAACCAGTATCGGAGGAGTGGAGGAACCTCTTGTCTTCAAGATACACCCTCACAGACCACAATTAAGCCCAATGTACTGGTGGGTGTTAATTTTACTGCTGATGAGCAGTGCAAGGCAATTTATGGCCCTACTTCAGGCCTGTGCAGCTGGCAGAAACTCAATGTGAGTGTATACACTGTTTTTTGGGTTGCATATGTAGCTGTTGAACTTCTCTGATAACACTTAAATGTATTCAATATAGCATCCACAACAAATCTGTTTATTACATCCTACCTCTGTTTGTGTCTTTAGGAGATATGTACAAAGTTTTATTGTTCTAAGGGTAGCAGTTGTTCCACCAACTATGTACCTCCCGCCGATGGTACTGCCTGCGGAGGCGGAAAGGTACTGAGAAACTTGCTAATAAAGTATTATGTTTGATCCATAATGACATGACTTCTCTCCGATCAGATATGTTACCGTGGTACCTGTGTTAACCCTGTGGAGGTGGCCACGCCTATTAATGGTGGGTGGAGTCAGTGGACTGCATGGAGTAACTGTTCCAGAACATGTGGTAGCAGTATTAAAACCAGATCAAGACAGTGTAATAACCCAACGTACGTACACACACTAAATAATGTAACTTGGCATTGATATGGGTTCTTATTGAGGGCAGCTAATTTTCCTTTGAAGGAGTACTCTCCTTGGTAACACAAAATGGCATTAGTAATTGGAGCTATTCTCCATTGTGGAAGAGCCTATCAGATTGAAGTGTTATAATCTATTCATGAAATGAAAAGAATATTAATACATTTGTTAGAGTTCTTCATGATATACAATAGTTTTGATATCCATATATATGTATATATATATATATGGATGACTATACTACATAACAACCTCTCTTGTATACAGTACAATATTCTTCCTTCTGTAGTCCCCAATTTGGAGGTGCCTATTGCTCGGGAGAATCCATTGAAAATCAATTCTGCAATCAACCCGTGAGTTGTCATACAATGCATATGTATGTGCTGTATATAATATATGTACATGTAGACCTGTGCTTATATATGTGCCTGTAGACCTGTGCTTATATATGTGCCTGTAGGCCTGTGCTGATGGTGACACCTTCAGGCAAGAGCAGTGTGAAGCCAGGAATACTGTTGCTTTCGGTGGCAATTTCTACACATGGAGACACTATGCCTGTAAGACTTATATATAAGCTGGATATCTGTATAGGATATGTGCATAAGGACATGATAATTCTCTTCCATAGCTGCACCAGTTGGAGTCTGTGAATTAGCCTGTCTTTCCAATGAAAATTTTTATGCCAATTTTGGAACAGTTGAAGATGGGACTAGTTGTCCAGCTGATGCTGGATTTGACAAAGCTGTGTGTATATCGGGCAGTTGTGTGGTATGTTCAGCTGTCACAGGCACTGATGGCATGTAACGCTTTTGTAGACATCTTTAACATTGTCGGCTCACTTCTTTTAGAATGTCGGATGCGATAATACCTTAAGTGGCACAAAGTTTGATAAGTGTGGTGTTTGTGGAGGAGATGGAACTGATTGTGAAAAAAATGTATTCACTTTCTCTCAAAATAACCTCCCATTTGGTAAGTTCAATTGAAGGCACATATGTAGTATATAGCAAAGCCTTCATTTTTTAATTTGCTGACATATAGAAGTGCTTTCTATTAATGTGATATAAGTGAAGAAACAGATGTCACTGTAACTGATATATATATAGACTATAATAAACTGGTTTAATTTCATTAGCCAATAAAAATATCTAAATTATCACCCTTTTTTTCTTTTTTTTTCCAAAATAAGGTTATTTTACAATTGATACCTTGCCCAATGAAGCCAGACAAATTAGAGTATTGGAGAACTCTGACAATATGAATACATACTTTGGTGAGTGACCTGTGTGATTTGATACACAGCATGCATCTTCCTAATCAGTAGACTCAATGAGTTATCTTATGTCTGCTCAGCTAACCTATTTATATCACAGTGGTACCAGAGGATGGTCACTCACTTGAAATGGCCACTTCTTCAGTAAAGTCAAAATTTAACACTTTGTCATTTTATATACGTATAATACTAGTCACCTCTCTAATGTAGCCAGATAAATTAAGTCACACTGGTGACTGGATTAGGCAGGTTACACTGTATAATGAATTTAACAAGTATTCCTTATATGTATATGCATATATTAATACCTCTTTTTAATTTTTTTTTAAAATGTCCTGATTTTTTAGCCCTATCAGTTGGTGGCACTAGAATATTGAATGATGGTTACTCGGTTACTGCCTCCAAAGACTTTACAGCAGCTGGTACAGATTGGACATATCGTAGAGTTAGGGGTGTTTCTGAGACACTAACTGCATTTGGACCACTTAAAGGGAATGTAGTCCTAGAAATTTTAATCGGTTCCAGTGGAACAAATGCAAATATTCAGTATGAATATTACACCCCTATATCAAGTCCTCCTACTACTGCTGCTACTGAAGCTACTACTGAAGCTACTACTGCAGCTACTACTGCAGCTACTACTGAAGCTACTACTGCAGCAACGACTGCAGCAACTACTGCAGCTACTACTGAAGCTACTACTGCAGCTACTACTGCAGCTACTACTGAAGCTACTACTGCAGCAACGACTGCAGCTACTACTGCAGCTACTACTACAACTACTACTGCAGCTACTACTGCAGCTACTACTGCAGCTACTACTGCAGCTACTACTGCAGCAACGACTGAAGCCCCAACCAAACCATCAGCCTGTACAAGTGAGTTATACATGATACTTGTCTGCTTCACAAGATATGGTTAAAACCTGACACAATTCTATTCTTTACATTCTAGGTAACTGCAATGATTTTTACACTACTTGTCCCTACTACAAGAAATATTGCAAAATATACACAGTTATCAGAAGTTATTGTTGCAAGACTTGTAATTGCAGTTGAACTGCCTATTTAGAAATTTAGAAAGGGTCTTCACACACTTATCCTTTGAACAAAGCTGGTCTTACTAATGCCTTCTTACCCTCTGACTCTGAATTAGTTGTAAATATTTACATAACTCTATTCTTACGCATGAGTCTGTTTTAACATTGTAAAGAATTTGAAATTAATGTAAAATATATGAGTTATAATGTGTTATGTTTTCATATAACATGTTAAAAAGATTGGTTCTTTTTAGAATTAATGTATCACATAGAATCTATACAGTATACTTATGCATGTGAAAATTGATAGTTGATCTTAGACTAGTTTACAATTCTATAAGCTATATAATTGCTATATATGTATATGCATGACTGCCATGTGTGATGATCCATGATCCCCTATAGGTATAGAGTCCACTGTATAGGACATGTATGTACACATGCACACTACAAAATGCTAAATATCTCCTAGGATCACTGTAATCATGTAAGTATAAATGTGCAGCTTTTAGTCACTAGGGACAAAGTCACTACCCCTCTCTTCTTATTCTCTGGAGTACACATCATGCAGAATACATCATTCCTTTTCCCTTTTTTCTTTTTCCTTTTACTCTTCCTTCCTCCTTTTCCCCCCTTTTTCTTTTTCGTTATAACTACTGTACTCACGAATGACACCATTTATGAACACGTTGCGCAATCTACGGGACATGGGACGGCCTTTGGATTTTTAAAATACTTGTTATGCAATAATTTACAAGAGTATACTGAATGCTTACATAGATGTATGCATTGGCAATGAGCTAGGTTATATTTTATGTTATAAATCTCATTATGAATTCGACAATTGGAGTTATATAACCACTGCACAATGATCATTTTTGTTTGACAATTCTGAAATATATATACAATGTCATACATATATATACATATACATGGTTTTTAAATAATAAAAATGTTCAAATAATGTAGTTCTTAAACAAGTTCTTCATGAGCCATGCTGTTTCTTCTCCTTTTTTGAGTCTTACTAGAATGGTGCTGCAGTACTTCATTTCGCATCACTTTACTGAGTGTAAAGGTGATCCCAGGGCACACCACGAGGAGGTAGAAGTACTTCGTGCCCCAAATGGCCTCCGGTTTCTCAACTCTGTTTGACACTTCCACTACTTGCGTCGTAAGAGAAGTTGCTCGGGAACGGTCCGGCGTACCTGACCGACCTGTGACCAGTTACTAGTCCTGCACTGCCTCACGCTACGGACAGAACAAGCCCGACCCTGGCGGACCACAAACTCCCACCAATGAGAATCATCATGTGCACACAACGCAGCTTGAGAGCACTGTACACAGACTTTAGCTCATTGGGATCGGCCAGGCGCTTTAGAGTAGGGACCCATCAGTTCACTGAACTATAAGAAAAGAATTGAAAATACATGATATACAATGAAATACTGCATTGATGCATGGATACGAAAACTGAATACAAATTAAAATGCAAATGCCTTCCAAACCAACCTGAAGCTGCAGCCTACAACAGGGGTTCCTGACCGACTACGTAGTGGCACTGGACCCACGCTCCTCCAGGTACGGGTCGTATAGTGAGAATCCCGCAAGTGCCAATTTAACACACAAGCAGGATTAATAGTGAGATACATCTCCAGGCACTAACCCATGATAGAGAGACCACCCCACTATACGAACACCGATGACCCTTTGTCGCATGGTACCATGGTCGTGCTCCTACCACGGTTTTCGCATCGATCCACACCAAAGCAGACCTCCAGAGTTGATAGCCCGGAGGCCAAAGACTGAAAATTTCCTTGCCTATTTATAAGAAATTGTCGGCGGGAAACATCGTGAACTTGGCGGAAACTAAAATTTTGCTAATGTTTTCGAGGTCATGTTCGAGAACAATAGATAACATGCAGAACATAACCCGACCTATTCAGCAATTTATTATTGTTATTGATTTTCGACTAGAAATCATTCATGGCTATCCAGCGAAGCACATCATAACATGTATAGTGACCCCATGAATAGAAATGCTTAATTAATAAACAAGCTTTCAGTGGTTTAATGAACCTCTGATTATTTTAGCAGTGATCTTTTATTTCACAAGCTCTTGCAAGCGCATGAATCGACATGCCAATTGGCATATCGATTCATGCACAACACAGGACAACGTCACAATGATATTTTACACGTAGGAAGTCTATAATGCTTCTTTTTCTTAATGTTAATAATTAGCATATGCTGCAACGCATCTTTACTTCATGTAAAATACTTTTTACTTGTGAGACTGTTCAAAATGTAATTTTTGTACTTTAACGTTTATACAAACTAGCATAAATTTTGATTTGACAAGTATATGTCTTATTGTGCAGCCTAATTGATTTACTGTATATTCTATTTATAGAATTGTCATGGTCCTCATGGAAGTCAAACATCAGTAACCTAGCAACATGTCCAATTAAGAAACAAGGAGGACTGAGTGCATGGAATTTACAGTGATTTAGCATGTCTACCAGTCCCTAGTAACTAGTAACTCCCAGCTACTGTCATTCAGTTAGGGGAGGTGTAAAGTACATGCTTAACAGGTTCTCTGTATCCTAAAGATCAGTTTGTCTTACTATATTTGGCTATGAAACTCTACAATCCTTTTAAGCAGGAGTATTATTGCTTAAGTTTTATAGAAAAATTTGGCAGGTTAGTTGGACCTCAGTGTGACATTGACATTTGGCAAGATATCCATTTTTGGTGTCACTTTTGTCTTAGCCTCCTATATGTATAAAGTGTATACATATAGCTGTACAATTGTATGTAAGCATGATCTTAGGACTCTGTTAACCCTTTAACAAAATCATCTTTGCCTTTTAGTAGTAGTGTTGCCTAAACATTGACAACATTTCATTAAAAGTGTTTTCGTTTGCATATGTAACTATATTGTGTTTGTATGACAAGGCCTAGCTGCCCAGCTGGTGGAATTCCCAAGATTTATCATTACCTTCTAAGTTAACACTACAGCTGTTACTATGGCAATATTTACATAGGAATGGTGCCAGAATCAATTTAGCTATAAGCCATTTATAGAGTGTTTGAAGGATTATCTAAAGTTGGATGATGAATTAAGTATTCATCCATGATATATATAATTCTGACAATCATTAGATTCCTGTCTTGTGTATATGGCCAATTAATCAATATGCCTTTATATACTTGTACACTGTCCCCTGACCATTTTGTCATCTCTACATGTAGGCATTGTTCATGTTTCTCTTGTTATAAGTATATGTGTGTTTAAGTTTAAGCATGAGTTAAGGAAATCATTGCTTAAGTACTTCAATATCAAACTTGAGGTAGTAGGTTAGGAGTAAGTTAATTGATGTGCACATTAAGCCTTTCTGTGAATATTAATTCAAATAACTAAATTATAATTATTTGTCTTCTAAGCATTATGTCCATGCAGAGTGTAATTAACTATAATGAGGTATATATTTGTCAAAATGTACATTTTGTTTTAATTCTCTTTCCACAGCCCAGTTTCATCTCCAACAATACCAAATAAAGAATCTTCATAATAACTAGTTCCAGTTCCATGGCAATAAGATTACGGGTGCCATTATTCTGGTAAAGTAAAGGTTAATATTACTCTTATGACACAACTCATGGACAACCTGTTATATTTAAAGAGATTTGGACTTGCCTCTCACTCTTCACCTATATCATCCTGAGCCAAACGTGATATGTAAAATAGACAAGTTTTAGTTTTAATATGCATATGTTAGTTCAAGTTAGTGTCATGAGGTTGGATGTAATAAGATGTGAAATACAAGCAATGATAAGAACTTGTCAGTGTTACAAAACTGTCCAGTTAGTATGTATAGAAATACGACATACTAAATGCATGGTCCAAGCCATAAGAATTACATACACTGTATTGGGAATATCTAGAGCTTAAAGTTAATCCTCAAACAGAGGTGCCTCATGTACATCTACTTGGTCTATTGGTTCAACCAAAGCATCATACTACGTACATAGAAAAGCAAATGAAATAGATGGTGAAGTGTGTTTCACATTAAGGAGTATATATCTAACAATAAAATTATTAGCACAGTACGTACATACACACTATTTAAGTATCCTAATTTATTGAGACTCAGCAACAATTATATTTAAAACAAATTTAACGTTTTGACCTGGAGGTCTTCATCAGCATCAACACTATATGCACAGTAGTTTAAAGGCTCAATGGCTCTTATTAGTAAGAAAAATCTTTGACCCAAGACTTTTAGAAATCTCAGCACATAGTTGTAATGGCAATAGGAGATTTAACATTTAGCTCATTGGATCTCACTTTGCCAATAATTATAAGCATGCATACCTGAGGTGGCTCTGAAATTGTGGACTGTAGTATGTTGTCATTTGCAGTGTTAGTAAACTGATTCATCTCAATTGAATGTATGGCTTCAGTATATTGTCCATCTATGGAGGGTCTTTGTGTAATTGCGTCCTGGGTCACCATTCCAGATGTCATTGTACTATATACAGAGGTACGTATATACGTACTTAACTATACAACTTACAATGTACATACATGTACTGAACTGTCTGGATATGCATTGGAGTTACCTTGTGCCAAGTATTGACGGCTGTGGCCTATTCCAACTGCTTGATGCATAGTCGCCTCCAAAGTTTCTTGGAATAAATGTGTCAGTCTTTGAAGAAAAGTCATATAATCCTTCTTCTCTGAACCATTTATAGAAAGTGGAGCACATTGATGTTCTTCCATGCACATATCTGCTATAACTCACTCAGTGTTTCTTAGGTAACCAAAAAGAGCTGATCCCAAACAGAGAATGCACATGATTGCAATTACCAGACCAAAAAAGCCACCAAAGGATGTAAGCATGTATATACTACACAATAGAGTACAACATAGCATGTACACCACACAATAGAGTACATAGTATGTATTATATACTATACAATAGTACTTAGTATGCATTATAGCAGCTGCACTCTACTTTGAATACAAACGGTCTTCTGCAAATTCAGTTCAATAAATAAAGAAGAATAAACTTACAAGCCAACCCCACACACAGACTTTCTTGCATGTTCATAGCTCTAGATGATGGAGAGAAGCCTTCATCACACAAGTATACATGCGGCTGTATCTATATATGGTAACAGCAATCAGGGACAACATACCGCATGTACAGGGTCACAGGTTAGAGGAGCTTGTTGGAAAGCTGAATAAGATGCATCTAAGCTCAGTTCAACTCTATTTAAGTGACCCTAGTGTGTTTAGAAATGAATATTAGGTTAAATAGACAATGTATATATCATTTGCTTGAAGGAACTTATATACTTTCTCCTCATTTGTTTGAAGTAAGTTTTTTAAGCTTGTTACTTGACTTTGAAGCATCTTATACAAGTCACCAGTCTCGTTTACCAACTGTGGTAATAAGAAAGATGCTTAAACAACAGCACAAAAGAAGTTGTTTGTTTCCATTTACCATGCCATTAGTGTTGTTGCAGGAATCTTTACACACCAAATAGTAATCCACTGACACTGTATACACAGTGTAGACACAATATAATTAGAATATTGCTATATATATAATCACATATTACCTATTACACAAAACAAGTCAAGTAATAAAGTCTTATTGTGAATGGGGGATCCCCCTAAAGTGATATAATCACCAACAACCACAGGCAGCTGTTTTCCCTTACTTAGTATGGTACACTTTAGTAGTGACTTTGAGCACTAACAATGAAATGGGAGTTGTGTCTGATTTGGTGTAAGATCTTGCAATGATCACCAATGTTACATAATTGCCTTTGTACAGGCAGTTTGTGCATTAACTCCCGTTTCACAGTATTATATGCCTATAAAATTGGTGTTGCATTGGCAAGTAATATAAGGATAAATTAATCTTATTTACCATCTAAAGATAAGGATGAATTAATCCTATTTACCATCTAAAGATAAGGATGAATTACCACCTAAAGATAAATCTTATTTACCGTGTAAAGATGGGTCCTGAGTATGTTTTAAAGTGGTTTCAGGATTAGTACAGAAATCAGCCAATACCTAGAAAAAATCAATATCTGTTGTCAATATACGTATGCTGCAGATTATTGTCATGAGGAACTCTTTTTGTGATTTTGTGAATGCAAAATAAAACGTCATTAACACAAATATAACTTTAAGTAACATCATCATGCACTTGTAAAATTCACAAAAATGAGAACACTAATTATTAGTCACTTCCTAGTAATTTACAATACTACGTATGTGGACCTCTGTGGTACAATATTGTAATCAAAAATTGGCAACATAGATATTAAAGAATTGAACACTTCAACCTGGAAGTCTTCATCAACAATTTCTATTAATACTTGTAACGCTGATGCTCAACCATTTCAATTACCATTATGAACGCAACAAACATCCTTACCACTTGATAAGGTACGTATGTACGTATCTATAACTTACCATTGTCCCAGCAAACCCGAGAGCCACCGCAAACCAGGTAATTATCATGAAAATAGTTACTGCCACTAGCATGCTGAAGGTATGGAGATTCAGACAACACATTCACTGAGTAGATATATGTACGTACGTAAGTGTCAGTTTAATTTTTGAATAATTTATCATATCTACTCTTCAGAATGTACTATAGGAGGAAATGGGATGGATAATCTAACACCATTTTCCAGTAGATATGGTTGAGTGGGCTAAGGAAACAGGTAATAGAATATACTACATTTTCTTATCTAGTACATGGATGTACGTACATACATACGTATAATTCCTAGGCAGCACGAGTACATTGCCATAATACAGTTATTGGCAGTGTTAGAGAGGGCAAGACCTTTATGATAAGTATACATTAATTAACAGACATAGAAATGCTTACAATAAAAGGAACTGCATTTTACAGCACAGCAGAGCTATCCCGGTAACCAATAGAATCACACCTAACATAATTAGGAATCCTATGACAGTCCAGTGCCTACAATTGTGCCAAAATAAAGAAAGTTAAAGAAAGATGAAAAGCTTTCAAACAAAAGTACTAAAGTGTACAAACCTGGCTAACTCCACAACTGGTAGTTTATAAGATCCTGGGAAAAAATTGTAGTCATCCGGTTTGAGATTAAGCATGTTTAGGTTTGTCAAGAGTTGATCAGCACTCGTCTGTAACTTATTAGCTTCTTCTCGAATTGCCCTGTTGCTACCATAAACCTGAAGTTCACTCAGTGCATCAGAAAAGTCACTGTCCAAAGTCTACAATATACATAAACACACAATTAAACTCCACATATACATATACATGCATGCTAACATATAAGAACAATATAGTCAGTAGTTCATTACAGTACTACATAGATAAACCTGAAAACTGTGCAATCTGAAACATAGATATATATCCATGGCTCACTATCCTAATGAGATTCATAGCAGCCTGATCTGTTTGTTAATATGTGGTAAGGACAGACTAACCATCCAAACAAGGTCATTAGTGGGAGTTGGGTACTTGTCTACTTTGATAAGAGATTATTATGTAAACAGTTCAAGCTGAGAGTCTTTTGGTCACTTTGAATATATAATTAAGCTGACTAACATTAGCAATTACGTATATGTCAAGATAGGTCTTTAATATGTATAATCTGCACATATTAATATGTATAATATACCTATATAATTAATTATTTTTGTTGCATTTAGAATGGTAATTAAATGGTTGACAATCAGCAACAACTGATGAAGACCTTCAGAGTCAATTTGTCCAATTTCTGTTACTTCTAGTGTTGATAATGTTCAATTACCATGCAGTATGCTATTACGTATTTTAGGCTATATACATATATAACACTGCATACATACATATGTATGTACATAAATACTACCTTTAAGTAATACTTACTAATGCTTTAGTGTTATCTTGGCTTTGTTGAACCTGTTCAACGAAGCTAACAAAAGTGTTCAGGCTTCTGTTCAGTTCCACTTCAACATACAGAAGTCCACCCAGACATGTTCTAAATGGAAAGGAGGCTGGCTAGTTGTTGCAATGTTTCAATTAGTAAGATGGTAATAATAAGTGTTTAGATGATGGGGGGATTTCTTCTAACTGCACCAAAACTAATCTCAAAGATAAATAATAAGTAGTTGCCTTGGTGATATCACAGATTATATAAACTTAGGTAAGTTTATATAATCTATGGTGATATGAATTATATACTCCTAGACTTGGACCACAGCACTTAGGGACAAAGTGCATTCCTCATAAGGTGATTATGGCCTGCTGAAATGATACTAAAGTAAGATCAAAAAGTCAATGCCAGTTGATTAGTCAACAGCTCATCAGAAGCCAAATTAAGCTGCAATACCAGAAGTGTCTCACATACTAGGGGAGTACATTACTTGTACACAACATGAAATCATGTTCATTGCAGCCTCTATGGAGATGAAGGTGTGTGCTAAAGGGGCATTTCTAAGGGTGTGGATACAGATATCGTCCATCATTGACCATTTTATTCATAGGGTTAGATGATGGATTTCTTCTAACTGTGCCAAATTTATCTTTGAGATGGTTCATCTTTATAATCTTTTGAGTGCCTAGAGATGAGTGACTAAAGAAGAACCTTAGAGTTGAAATGTTTGCTTCTCAAGAAACAAACTGTGTCTCTGGACACTCGAAAGACTAAAGATAAATCATCTCAAAGAGAAGTGTATTATTTGCATATATACAGTAATTTAGTAAATGATTGCGTTGCCTATTACATATGTGGAAAAGGCAGTAAATTGCTGTATATAGCTTCATCTATAATAACGTTATTTGTTGTAAATAAATGTGGTTGATTATTAGATTAAATTCTTTAAATTAAAGATTAATTAAACTCACAGAGCCAGTAGAAGCCACACACATGCCACTCCTGCACAGCACCTGGCCTTTCCTTTAGGATGAACAGCATCTTCTGGACAACAACAGCAACAGATCAAACAGTTGTATACAAGGTATACGATAAACAAAACAAGTCCGACCAGCAGTGGAAGACAGGACCATATTATCACAGACTAAAGAGGAAGAGAGGGGAAGAGAGAGGGTTGAAGAGAAAGGGACAGGGAGGGAAGGTAGACAGAGGGAGGGAGAGGGAGAAGAAGGAATGGGAGAGGGAGAGAAAGGGAGAGAGAGTAAACATTAAGGTACCTAGAAAAGGGGTGTTAAGAATGCAACTATTATAGCATACACTCTCAATGACTTTATGATGTCTTTCTTGCCCAGCTGTTTAAAGAATCAACACAGGGAGATGGAGGAATGTGTCAAGTCTTCTTGTACAAACACCAAAACATATACAAACTTGGTTTCCCACAACATAACACACATTTTATCAGCTGGTTACCATGGAAACATAAAAATAAGGGTAAGTGTTGTATTGCATCCAAGTGTGACATATTATGAAGTTGTGAAGATGGTTGATAGGTTGGCCATATTATGACATGGCACATATGAAAAGTATGGTGACAAGGTACTGGCAGGGCTACGTATGAGGGTCCCAATATTGCATGCAAGGAATGAGTTAATGAGTTTAAGATTAGAGGTTGTAATGCACTGCTGACAGAATCTCTTGTTACGTGCACATCAAAGGGTATATCAGCGTCCTATACTAAGGTGAAATTATTTTGAGCAATATCACCTTACTCGTCAGGAGAGAGACTAGGGGTTATTTAGAAATGTCATAAAACACATTCTCATATTACGTACGTACCATATACCACGATCGACCATATACGTACCATATACCAAGTTGATATATAATATATTATATAATGACATATAATATCTTGTACAATGATTTAAGTATCACCGTAAAACAACACCTTCAAAATGATAAAAGTTACTGCTGATTACGCAAAATCTTGTGATAATAATACAATGTGGGTATGTATTAATAATATCTGAAAATGACTACATATAGTAAACACTGACACCTTGACTCAAAGGCACTACCAGTTTGTCAGGTGTATTATACATGTGTATGTAGTCTGACTGCAGCCATAAAATAAAATTACAAATGTGTCCTATTCTACATTGTTTTACAGTTTGCGGAGCCCTAAAACTTAACAACTAATTGTGAGAGTTTACATAGTTCACAAATGTTAAGAGGGAGGTAAGTGTTATATATTCAGACTGTATCACTACCTAAGCTGAGACAGAGCTGATCTTACGTGAAACCGTGGAACATATTTTACAAAACTACGATGATTTGACAAATGTATTCTTGCATAGTAAAGAGAGATGGAAGCACGGCGCATATATATGAAAAATCTAATACACCATTTTCCTACATGCTGTGCCTATTCTGTATAATACGTTATTCCACGGCTCTTCTATTTCAAACAAATGGTCACAGCTATATTATTATTATTATATAACAGTGGAAGCTTAACGTTTGAGCTCAGGTTTATTAAATTAACAAAATTAGGACTACCTGTACAAACACACTATATATACTTCTGCAGGTAGCGAAAATAGCAGTGATATACAAAATAGGGAAACAGTCCTACGAAAGTGCTTGTCTGTATACATACACGTACCTCGAAATAATCAAGACTGCCTGTTACAATTGTCTGTTCATTGCTCGCAAAGCTGATGTTCAGGTGTGGAATATTGTGGAAGGCCAACACTAGGGGTGCCGGGGTATAGTCACTCTTGCAAGTATCCATCTCGATCGGCAAAACTACCACTCTAGAACAAGGACGCTATGGAGCAACGAAGTCTTATAACCGCAGCTACTAGTTGATTAGGTCACCACACTCTCTGGAGTTATGCGGAAACGAATATTTTTGTCCCCGAATTCGTGTTGTGTCTAAAGTCGCCTCTGCATGATAAATCTCACACCTTTTCTCAACACTTAGGACAAGACTTACTGGATGCACTTTATGTATACACCAAATAACCCCTATTAATGCCCACCTTAACTTGTTATTATGATAGACCCAGTTTTGGTATTAAAAGAGAAACTGCATGCAAGTATACAATTAATACTGAATATTAATACATACTTTACAAGAATTATATAATTCATTGAATATGAATTATAAATACTACTCCATTGTATCACCCACTCAAGTTCAAAAGAAGCTCATCGGGTTTTTAACAGTTACATCTAAGAAAGGACTCTTCTTTGTGATGTTAAACATGTCTCCATGTATCATCTTGCTGACTTTTCCATCTACCTCTTCCTCTTTCAAATCAGCATTTGCCAATAGCTATAAATTAGACAACTATTTACACTAGTTTCTACATTTCTGTTAAAGAAACTCACTTCTTTTAGTTTTGACTTGTTGATGTCTCCTCTTGTTGCTAGGAGACCAATCACATGATTAGCATTTATATTATCAAAACTACTCTGCAATTTCTATAGAGAATAGAATAAATGTCAGTTATGTATGTCTTATTATTTTAATATTACTATATTTAAACATAATTCCATGGTTACTTCAAAGAAATGGTCCACAAGAGTCCATAAATTAATGTATTTGCTCATAATAACATTGTACAAAGACTTAAAGAAATGCTTTCTATAAACTAGATTCAATTTTAGGAAAACCAACTGTTAACTGTCTAAAAATTAACAAATAATATTTATAAAATAGTGAGAAGTCTGGCAAGTAAGATAATTGCCTATTAAATAAAGAAACCTGGAGATCAACAGCACATTCTTTGTGCACATATCACATCTTATAGTCTGATCAACCTACCATTATCTCCGGAAGAATATAATTCTTATCAACCACCCAAAGTTCTGCTAAGCTCTGCAGGATCATCCCTTTCTATTGTAAATAACAAGAAATAAAAAGTGACATACGTATGTACCTTATTGGGGGTGTACTGTATGGAGAAAGATCTAGCCATTTCAATAAATCTTTATGATATGGTGATATAAGACTCCAAATATTAGGAAATATAATTTATATCATTTAATCACTAATATGTATCTATGTCAACAGATATGATAGTGTTGGTAAATATGGTTTAAAAGGAATGTACTGAGCATAGAGGAAACTCCATCAGGTAATGGAACACCTGTTGTATATTGAACTGTCTGGTCCATTAAGACAGTTGTTATCCATTAAGGTGTTATGATTAGATAAAAGGTAAACATTTCACAATTGTGTTGATGCAACATAGCTACTGATCCATCTGTTTGGCTCACCCTGCGAGGGGTGCTGGGTACAATCTTCTGAAATGTGTCGCTCAGTAGTCTGGACTCCTTAAAGACTTGGTCCTTTGCAGTCTCTCTCTGCTTGGTATTCTGCAGCCTAATCCTCCTACAAACACCAAAAGAGCAATCTACTGAAATTACTTGCCCTGAAACTAAGTAGACCCTGCCCTAAAAATAAGTAGACCTTGCCCTAAAAATAAGTAGACCCTGCCCTAGACCTTGCCCTGAAAATAAGTAGACCTTGCCCTGATAATAAGTAGACCTTGCCCTGATAATAAGTAGACCTTGCCCTGAAAATAAGTAGACCCTGCCCTAAAAATAAGTAGACCTTGCCCTAAAAATAAGTAGACCCTGCCCTAAAAATAAGTAGACCTTGCCCTAAAAATAAGTAGACTTTGCCCTAAAAATAAGTAGACCTTGCCCTGAAAATAAGTAGACCTTGCCCTGATAATAAGTAGACCTTGCCCTGATAATAAGTAGACCCTGCCCTGAAATTGTGCAATCTACTGCTATTACATAGCAAGATGCACATATTGAGCTATGGGTTGGCCCTGTAAATGGGTGTGTTATAGCGTTGGACATGAAAGGAGTGAAGCAGGAGGTTATTTGCTGAGAGGTAAATACTTTTCCATCATCGCTTGAGAGTAGTGTGCTATTAGTCTGTGATGTGATTCTAGTACAGCAGTATCATGGAATCTGCAGATAGGAAAAGTAGCATGTATAACCTGCATAAATAAACATGATTTATATAAGTTACTAACTCATTTTTGAGCAGTAGAAAGTCTCGATTATACTCCTCTACAGTTTTAATAATGCTCATTATTACACTTTCATTATTAAACCTGAAAACAAAAAAACTTTAATATGTCAATGTGTGTTACCATGCCGACACAGTCCACAACTGACCATTTATCACGAGTGCAAAGATCCTTCAAAACAGTACGGAGATTCTCAAACTCCAGATCCACCAAATAACCAAGGCTACAAAGACAAATATATTATCAACATGTAAGCTACCGTATATAAAAGATAGCCTATATATAGCTATGTGGTTAGGTAGGATATCCTACGTATATACCTAGAAATAGTTACAGAGACAGTTAACATGTTAAGAGCGTTACCTGCCCAATTAAAATCTAATCACTTTGGAGTACATCCAACCTTCTCGTGATTGCAAATTTAACAGTCAGAAATAAATCTGATAAATCCCAAATTCAGATATTTGCTGAATATCACTCCTTCTCTCAGTATTACCAGCTAGAGGTATCCTGATGCAATGGGTACTGGATAGTACATACAACAGCTTACCAGACACATCCAATGTGCTGAAACTCTTTACGAAGCTCCAGGAAAGTGGCTTCAAATTCAGGACTCAGTTTGTTGGAGGGCATTTTCAACTCCTGAATCAGAAACTCCTAATTGAAATCAAATCAAGGTGATAACAAAACCACAACTATTTGACACACATCATTAAGTAAAAATGTCATCTGATCTACCAACCTACAATACAGTTACACTATAAACCTCGTGCATGCATGTGCTTTTAAAGTGCAAGTGACTGCCAAACCTTCTGTTCCTGGAGATATTCTATGCAAAGGAGACAGTTGTTTGCACAAGCTATCTGTTGAAAAAAGGAAAAAAGAGAAAGATTACATATATGAATAATCTAACACACCATTTTTTTTAAGTATATTACATCTACTCTAGAGTAAAGGCCTATAGGGAACTAAAGCTAATGAGAGCTTTGGATGAGGATACAAGAGTTTTCTCCTTCTACTTCTCTTCTTTTCATTTTCACTGGGCCAGACAGCTGTTTCTCAGAATTCCACCCTTTATCAGTGACACTGGGAATATTAACCTTCTTCTTGATCTTTTGTGAGTCCTTGGCCCTAATTCTTTCAACTCAATGCTTACTTACCATATTTGGCATAAACATCCTGTATCTTGGTTTAGGATCACCTCTGTCGTGCATAGCTTTCAATCCATCAGTGAAAAAATCTACCGCATATTGCTCAATGACACCTGATGCACAGAATGGTTGAAGATAAAACTACAAATGACATTTGCAGACATGAAGGTAAATTTGTTGAGTTAGTTATTATTACAAAATGAGTTTCACATACTATTGTATTTTGTCTGCAAGTCTTTCATACACTCCCAGCACACTTCCATCGCCTAGCAACAAGAAATGTTTATGTTAACAGATTGCCCAATGGAGTAGGCCCTATAACTATACATGTATCTACTGACTACTAATTGTATTCATTGGTTAATAGGAAGAATGAAGCTTTAGATAAATCATGTGACATGCGCAGCGACTTCTAATGAGGTTCTCCCTTAATCTTAGAGGGAGACCTTTGTGGTCTCCTAGCAACACACAATACAGATGCATATGTACCTTAACCCTTGAATCACCTCCGATAGCTTTCATCACATCAATCTACATAGAAACACACATGAAATCACATTGCTGCTACATGCTATATTTCACATTAATAATAAGTTAAAGCTAAACTATGTACTAAACTATGTAGTATTGTGAGGAAGAGCACAAAAAGAAGTAATTAATGGAAAATGATCTACTGTGATCTGCCACTGAACTACATTCAATACAATCACATGCCCCATACATACACATACACACCCATACATACACATACACACCCATATATACAGATACACACACCTCACATTCACTCACACAGGTGCACTCACAATGACACACGTGGTATGCAGATGGTACTACATTCCATGTACATGCAGTTAGACGAGCTCACATTCTGTTGAATCACTTCAAAGAGATCTCTTGGCAGTGTAGTCTGTAGATGACCTTCTATGTCTTCCTCTGGGGGTTCCCCACTGTTCCAATCCTACAGATTCATGAATATCATTCAGGATGAATAGCCTTTCAAACAGTAACTACATACTAACACACAAAGTAATCCGATTGGTTGATGGTGTAATATCTCTAATTATACGGAGCAAACACAAACATTGACAACATAAGTTGTATAGCTATGAGTTTAACTGTTATGTTATAATGCTGTGCTCACAATACATATGTACAGTAATACATACCCTTTCACTCTCAAAAGTGACTAGTTTTTCATTCAGTTGCAAGACATTTTCTCTGATATGTTTAAGAGCTCTGAAATATAAATGGTCAACATTGTGTATAACAGAGACAAACGAGACCAAGAGAGGTAACAGGAGAAATAGTGCAGATTTTATAAGTATACAATGATAGAGAAATGGTTGTGGTTTTGCACTATCATAGGCTCACTCACTCAGCTTCCAGACCCTTAGCCAGATGTGGAGGTACAATTGCCCCATGGTCATCCAGATCCACTTGCAGGTCACTTAACACTGACTCACTATACAGTGCAACGAAGTAGTAACCACAATTAACTTCAACACATAGTAAGCATTTCTTAGGAATGTTGAAATCTCTATGTACTATGTATTGAGGACATTGCATAATTATGAAAGTGAGTACATACGTACCTTAAAGATTTGGCCCACGACATCAACAGAAGTATGCTTCCTGCATCCAAGTCCATTTTAATCAATCTTTCAACCTAACATTGATACATAATACAGTCACATTGAAGTCACAGAGACAATCACATGGAAGTCACATGACAGTCAAAGAGACAATCACATGGAAGTCACATGACAGTCACAGAGACAATCACATGGAAGTCACATGACAGTCAAAGAGACAATCACATGGAAGTCACATGACAGTCACAGAGACAATCACATGGAAGTCACATGACAGTTACAGAGACAATCACATGGAAGTCACATAAACAAAGTCACACGATTTGTTTCATGTGGTATATCCTTAACTAATCCACTTGTCAGAGCACATTCTAATCCTAGCTACATGTCCAAAACATGCACAAAGACTACAGTTAGTCCAATCTTACTGTTTCTGAGAGGTTCAGGTGGTACTGGGTCACATAGAACTGGAAGATTTGGTATTCTTTTGGGAATAACGGAATTACATTGTTCTAATTAAGAGAAGCATATGAAGAGCAATGTAAACATCACTGAATTAAGTTCATGCAGCCATTTGAGACTATGTGTATGTCCAACTGCCATTTTGTTACTGGCAAGACATAAGTGAGACATGCCATAATCTGGAGATGGAGAGTCTGCATGAATTTCTCCTTTAATCCATTAAATCGGTACAATTATCAATCTACTCAAGCCAGTAAAATTAGGGACTTCCCCTGAAAGCACCCTGAATAAATTTTAAATAACCAATCAGATTAAAGAACATTCTGTGAATGATCAAATCTAATTGCCAATAGTAGCTTGATCCTTGGCCCTACTATTACCCCATTAATACTATAGCTACAGTAGACGCTGCATTTTCAATAAACACACACATACACACCTTTACAGATACCAAATCTTGAAAGAAACTTCTTCCAAGATCTGTCAGGTAACCTTTCATCCAACCCTTTTCAACCGTATCAATGATTTCAAACCTTTTAAACCTGTACAATGGAAGTTCAGTTCCTAAATCTCACTAATATAATCAAAATAGAACCTTCTAGAACAGATAACTATTTAATAATGATGAAATAATGAGATAGAAGACTTAATATATACGTATGTAGCTGTTAGTTGTATTACCCGATTGATAATTAAATTCCTAGATATAACAATTCAAAAACATTAGTTAAGGTAACTAAACTCCTTTAATACACATGCTCTTAGAAATTGGCTAATATAATAGAGACCTGCTCTTGTTTAGAAGCCAGGGGGGGAATGAATACTGGAAAGGACAGTAAGTTTTCCATGACAGCTGAGTTAATGACTGAGGAACAACTAGAAGTGGAGGTTTGAATTTTAGCTGCAACAGCAACGTTGTGGTGGCAGAATAAAGTCATGTTATGCAATCTTATATAGAAAGTAGGCTTAGGGGAACAAGCAACCACTTTACAGAAGCTAGCCTCCAGTAGACAACAGGTAGTCTAGAGAGAGGGGATGGAGAGGCTGGGCTTATACGTATGCAGATGCATATGGTATATGTATGTACATACTCTATAACATACGCATGCACATAGTAGGTTTAGTATATGTACAGTATGTATACCATTTGTTCAAACTGAAATGAATCGTACCTCTTTCTCACAGATTGCTCCAACACCCACACAGCCTCTTTCCTCCATTTTACTGGTCTCCCAGGAAGATGCTTTAACGGAATATTCTGCTTTGAAAGTCTTTCTTCTAATTTTACATCAATTCTGGATGGAATAAGTAAAGTATATATGTAAGAGGATCTTCAAGAACTAGAAGGTATGAATGCACAACTGCAAATGACCCACTTTTCTTCTCTCTCGACAATCTTCATGGCAGTCACCACTCTTCTTGGATCAACTTCCGAATGATGAATGGTTTCTTCTAGAGTATCCCAAATCTGCTGGCCCAAGGCACCCTGTACGACATTGAACTAATTATTATGGGATTAAATTCCCCTATGTTATTTATTTACATTTTCAACTTGTAAGTATAATTATTTGTTAAATTTAACTATACCATTTCCCTCACTGAATATATCCGTTTAGTTTTGTGTATATTTTTACTGTGCCTTCTAACAAGTAGCCCCTGGCTAAGGGAATTCCCCAGTTTAAACAAGCATATTAATTGATTGCACCAGTGTCCCTCTCAAAGGATAGCAATAAGAGCCACAATATGTGTACCTTCAATCTGTCAAGGTCTTGAAAGTATCTATGCAGGGCCTTCAAGATGGAAGAGAGAAGAACCATTACATTACAAGTTAGCCTACCACGGGATTTAATAGCTTACCGTGTTCTTGTCAACATAGGCTTCTTTGGAGTGGTACAACTGAATCAACAGTTCATCTCTGATGTGCTCCAATTCACTCAGTCTGCACACAAAAATGTCCACTAGTTGACACACTTTGTAGCTATTACGGGAGGATGATACTTACTCTCTGTGAGCTACTAAGAGATTCTGTTTTTCAGGTTCTGTTTTAATGAGATCATTGGTGCGAGCGACTGCAGCAGGCACATCATAAATCTTCTCAAGGTGGGCATAGGTGGTCCTTAACTGCAGCAGAAATACTCTCAATGTACTACACTGTGTACTAAATTCTCCAGTCTAGTACTTCTCTCTTTGCACCTCTCCCTCCCTCTCTGCTCCCCTCGCTCTCCCTCTCTCACCCTTGCTTCTCTACTCTCCTTCCCCTTTCCCTTCCACTCTTTGTCCTCTCCTTGTTTACCCTCTGTCTCCCCCTCTCACTCTCCCTCCCCTCTCTCACTCTCCCTCCCCTCTCTCACTCTCACTCTCCCTCCCCTCTCTCACTCTCCCTCTCCTCTCTCACTCTCCCTCTCCTCTCTCACTCTCCCTTCCCCCTCTCACTCTCCCTCCCCTCCCCCTCCCTATTAACATATCCTAAGAAACAGGCCCAAGGAAATAAGTCCTCCTTGTTCAAATTAAATCAAGTGATATCATATCCTTAGTGAATGTATATAGATGGTATCAGGTCACTGATTCAATCATAAGATCTCTTAGCACCTGACTGACACTGGATGTGGTGAAGAAGGAAACTGCACCAACTCACCTCCTGATGTGTCCGGTATACCTCACGTATAGGACCAATCTTCTCACCCAGCTCTTTACAAGAAGCATACAGATTTCCAACCTCATCAATCCTACAATAAACAGTTGTGTACATGCAACCAACAATGGTGTACATGTAAACAACAGTTGTGTACATGTAAAACAACAATGGTGTACATGTAAACAACAATGGTGTACATGCAAACAACAGTTGTGTACATGCAAACAACAGTTGTGTACAATGCAAACAACAGTTGTGTACATGCAAAAATTACAAGCTTACTCTGCCTTGATCTCCTTGATTTCAGAGACAGTTCTGGAAGGAGAGAAGATTGTGCAACAGTAGAGGAAATTATCTCACAGGAACAGACGCTCTTCCTGCAACAACAAGTCCATATATGGCATAGAGGCCATCCTAAGATAATTGACTCTGACCCTGGTTAGGCTAATTATGTCCACTCAGCAGTTAGCATCACTTGAGGAATGTAAACTATGTGACTGCACATTTGGGAACTAAAATGTGTGCACACACATTATCCTAATATAATTACGTAATACATCACATGCCAAAGTATTGACTAACATGTTGTATGGCTTCTAATCTGCCTGAATTGTATGATCATATGACTAAATGTCACACTGAAATTGTTCTGAAAAATTTCATCAGTAATTTTATTTTTAAATTGACTAGTTTAACTCTATTTCATTTCATTTAGGACTTTGACATTAACAGTTCCATTTTTGTTCATCCTACTTACTATGTGGTATGTATACAGAAACTCTATTTCATTTCATTTAGGACTTTGACATTAACAGTTCCATTTTTGTTCATCCTACTTACTATGTGGTATGTATACAGAAACACGGTCAATATAAATACTGCCTGACAGGCCAGACCATCCTATTATAGTGGACAGGCCAGACATCCCATAGTGGACAGGACAGACATCCCATAGTGGACAAGGGAAAATATAGTGTAATTTTTTTGTTCTATAAATATCACTTCAATTCCCATGTAGTCAATTGACTTCCACGCCAGGTTGGCAAGTACCCCATTCAAATATGGAATAAAGTGCGAAGTGGTCACTTGACGTTAATGTTTGTAGATGTAACTACAATGCAATCACCTGACGTTTCTTATAATAATTACTTTCTATTAATAGTAACATTTTATACACATTTAATGTCATTGTGCTAGCCTATACATTATACATGCAGATCATTCCTGTTTTCTTCCTAATTAACAAGATGGGTGCCATTCCCTAGGAGAGCAGTCTAGCTTGTCAGACCATGAACACGTGTGTAACATGCTTACTGTTGCAAGTCTTTCAGTCCTTGCTGAACTCCATCTAACTGAGTTTGGACAACACTTCTAAGACGACTTTCAACACGTTGCTATGAAGGAATCACATAATATAAATATATAAAGCTTGCCAGTTGCTACAATGGTCATACATACGCATTACATCAAGTGAGTACTACAAAGCAATGAAAGACATCAAGCTACAAGCCACGTTTATTGATTGGCAGGGAGATGAGATGAAAGCCTACATCGAGAAATGGTATCTAAATTTGATGTCGAACTTAACAGGTAGGCTACATGTTTTATATTTGATTAATGTGTTGAAAATACAAACCTTTAATAATAGTCATACGTACATTTCAAAATCTTACCTTCTTCCCTTCGTAGGCTATACGTAAGGCCTCCAATTTCTCAAGACTTTCGGGTTTCTAGAATCAAACACGACGACAGATGTAACAATCAATATTTCCGAACCGATTATTAGAAATGCATCACCAAGATGTAACAGCCACGAAGACTACTTGGTGACTACTTACAATTAATAGCTCCGACACATTTCTATGTGCATGCTCTACGGCGTCTGTGACCGACTGTTGAAATTCCTGGGCCATCTTTAAAAACCAGAGTACAATACAATCAGACGTCGTCCATTTTTATGGTGAAAGTTTGCCAACTTGGCGGGAAATTATGGAACCAAAGCAATTTACTATAGTATTCATAATCCAGGAGCAGAATATTTTATTGGGACTGAAGAAGAGAGGAATTGGCGTGGGCAAATGGAATGGATTTGGTGGAAAAGTAGAAGCTAATGAGACGATTGAGGACGCTGCCAAAAGGTATATATTATATATATGATTTCCAACTATATGTATTTTATATGTAAAATTGATCACTTGGGCATTGAACAATATATAGGGAATTGCGTGAAGAATGCGGCTTAAATTGCACGTCACTGACAAAGGTGGGAGTTATACAGTTTGACTTTGTTGGTCAGCCACCATTATGGGATGTACATGTGTTCAAGTCACATGAGTATTCAGGTGAACCGCAAGAAACAGAGGGTTAGTGTAGGTTTAGATACTCAATACTATGTAACCATTACGTAGTATCTATAGCTGATCTATGGTGTAGGTGAAAGGTATAATATCTCTTAAATGGGGAATGTACAAGTTAACCCAGAGACCTTCATACATACACTACATACTTTGGCTACATATTTGTGGTCAACTATTTCACTCCTGTGATGCAATCATAGACCTTGTTTATCTACTACTCTTTCTGTGGTGCAATTAGGTTGTCATGGAAACATGTCATGCCCCATTAGTTATTAAGAGAGCTGTAACTAGTGCACCTACTGACCACAATATGTCTCTCTTATAGAGATGAAACCTCAGTGGTTCTCCTTTGAAGACATACCATATAAGACAATGTGGCCAGATGATGAATACTGGTACCCCTACCTCCTGAGTGGAAAGAGATTTAATGCTTATTTCAAGTTTCAAGGAATGGAATACATTATAGAACAACGCATAACCGAACTGCCATCACTTGATGATCATAAAATTTAATCATCTTAAATTTTTTTAATATATATACAATACAAATACAAATTACATGTAATATTTGGATTATTTTAACTTTCTACTGTATATGTTAATGCCAGTTTTGGGTAGTCTATATTTCGGCAACACAACATATTCATGTTCTGATGGCATTATTTCAGCATGCTGATCCAAAGGGATGAAGACTACCATTTCTTGCTGGTCGTCCTGGACTGCCTGAACAATCACAAACTCCTCCTCTTGATGAAACCCGATGGCTATTAGCTCAGCTGCTACAGCATCAGTAGCTTCAACGACTGTCATTCCAAAAAGAGCCTCCATATTCAGAGTCTGGGTAGACAGCTGGTTCTGGGGTAAATGAAGAAAATTATATAATATTATGCTAGTAGTGTCATTCCTGAGAATAAAGAGGATTTGATAGACCAACTAACTCCAAACAATTCCATTTCTTCTGCACTTGGTGGGAATTCAAGGAGACTGATGCATCCATATGGCTCTTCTGAGAGCTCTGGAATGCTGTCTTCTTCAGCATCTACTGGAGTCACACTGCTGTCCTCTGGAGTCTTGGAGCGAAGAGAAGCAAACGACGATCGACCATCTAAAGGTCCGCAAACGAGTGGCGGTAGAACCTGGGCACTCCTAGAAGATGGGACTGCCTTACTCTCCGGCTTGGCCAACACCGGCTAAATACATCACAAAAATCAAAATTAATTCAACTAGATACAATTACCGTTTAATAGACTGGTGGTCGTGATAAATACGCACTCACCGTATTGCAGCCAAAATACGAATCGGAACAGCTCTGTGGCGTCCAAGCCTGACCACTAGGACTGTCTGAAAACTTCCCAATAGGCGTAAATGGAAACGATATCTTCGGCTTATTCAGAAAGTCAGTCGCTATGGACTTTGTTAGGGAAGAATCACGACGTTGAGTAGCTATCTGGTCGCTACTTTTCAACCTTTCCTTGTTTCTTCCAGTAACTAAAGCATCTTCCTTACTGCTTCTGGTATTTCCTTCTTCTTCTTCTAGGGCACCGCAATCTACTACGCTACTTTCCTTGCATATGCCACCACATTCATAGCTGACCGGTTTCTCCGGGGGATCCTCGTCTCCATTCCCCTGTCCATTAACACTGAAACCTAAGGTCGACGGTCTACCAGAACTCCCTGATTTTGTACCTGCAGGAGCAGTAAGTAGGCGGTATGAATCCTACAAGGACCGTAATACAGGAGACGCCTATTCGAACTCTCTTACCTGAGGAAGAAGAACCGGAAGACTGTTCTGAAGAACCAGTCGTCGATGCGGATCCACTACTGCTTCCAGAACCTCCATTTCCATCACTCATGATCATGGAGTCTGGATCGGCAAATAAGTCTACATACGTAAGAATAAAATAGATGTGAATTATCTAACACAATCCGTCGGCCTACTAGCGAAGGGCAATATTTCCTATATAAGATCTTACCGCTCCACTGCATCCTCAAAGCACTTCCTGCCAGAGTACAAACAGCTAACAAAGACGATGTATAGCTATGCCTACTGTCGTTCCACAGTGATCCTATGAAATTAAAAATGAATGGATTTAAAAGATCAAGATTTGGCATGCAGAGTTACTGACCTCCAAAATCTACCAATGCACCGAAAATAGTGATCCCTAGAAATATTTTCACTGATGTAGCAATTATTCTCATGTGCTTCAGAAATAACGGTATCGATAAAATGAAAATCCTTTAAGATATCCGACAATAAGTACGTAGCTAGAGGGTAGGCGGGGGAAGGACCTTAGAAATTCCCCATCAGATGACCTTCTAAACGGCGTCATTTTGTCTCCTTGTACGGCACAAAACAAATCAATTAGACTACAGCGAATTTCTATTAGGGAAATCATAACACAAAATGTACAATACAAAAAACACGCCTAACACTCAGGCAAAATCAACATTACTACAATTTACAAATAATTTGTAATAGCAGTACAAATAGCATGTAAAAATAAATTCAAAACCACACACAGTTAACAACATAACTCTTGACAGTCAAATCTGAATAACGGTTAAGTTTTAGGTGGACTTGTCAATCCTTTGTAGACATCAGAATCTAGATAGACAGCATAATTTCTGGTTACACTATCACACTATTACACTATTAGGGAGACAAATGTTAAAACACCTTTAAAAATACAACCTACTAATAATATTAAGAGGTACAGCTGTATCACCAAGGACAGGCGCGTTGCTACAAAGTTCAGTCCAAGCAGGTAGCTCTTGAGTTTGCCACTACATAAACAAAGCCAAGACTACAGTGTATCCATTGAACAGTCATGTGACTATCATGTGAGTATCATGTGACCATCATGCCCTTACAACACTATTTGGCTTTGGCAAAATGGCAACAGGCAAGCTTATCTCTATAGGTGGTGTCCACGGTATATTGGTCTCAACATCAATCACATAGGAGCACTACAGGAAGAAAGTTACAGACAGGAAGTTACAGGTAGAAAATTACAGAGAAGGACTTAAATACAGTCTAAGAAGACAGATAACTGAGACAACCCACCTTAACCACCTTCCCATTACAACTAGGTTGCAGTGGTTCTGAGGCTGCAGTCAGTGGTATGTTGACTATCCTGCAAATGGTTGCATGTGGTAAAGGTCTGTACATACGCACATATACTCTGGTGGCACAGATAGATATGTATACATGTGGTAAGGGTCTGTACATATGCACATATACTCTGGCGGTACAGATAGATATGTATACATGTGGTAAAGGTCTGTACATACGCACATATACTCTGGTGGTACAGATAGATATGTATACATGTGGTAAAGGTCTGTACATACGCACATATACTCTAGTGGTACAGATAGATATGTATACATGTGGTAAAGGTCTGTACATATGCACATATACTCTGGTGGTACAGATAGATATGTATACATGTGGTAAGGGTCTGTACATATGCACATATACTCTGGTGGCACAGATAGATATGTATACATGTGGTAAAGGTCTGTACATACGCACATATACTCTGGTGGCACAGATAGATATGTATACATGTAAATACCTTTGTGTAGAAGTCTGGCTTGCACAACCATCACAGAAATTATCAAATACTGTGTCAATAGTTGTGTAACATTTGGTTGTTGGACATAGTTTAACAGTTTGAAAGTCATCTTCCTCGTCGTCCATTTCAGTCATTTCCTGCTGTCTTTCTGGGTGAATCTTTCCTCCTCCCGTTACCTTCAAGATGCCTTTTGGAGCAGTATCAGTCCTAACAATAAGTGCAGTCTGATTTATGCTTGCAGTCTGACTTGCAGATATCATCTTTTTTAGATCATCTTCATTGCTTATCAGCTTAACAACACGAATTAACTAGATGATTAACAGAAGTTAATAATATTTGCTACTAACAGTTACAGTATAATACACTATAGGAGGGAAGTATGAATGGAACAATGCTATGGCAATTGTAATCAGTGGTAGAGCACTGGTGGTCATAACCAACTGTCCTGGATTCAATTCCCAGCAATTGCTTCTTTCATTCCCTCTTCATGATGTTAGAGTGTGATTACTTGTAGTTTGATTATCATTACTCGTATAGAGTGAATTTCAATCTGTACCCATTAATTATTATTTATTATTATTAGAGTGCCCATGCATAATTAATAATGCATCACATACAACAGCTCACATGGTTCACTGCCACATTTTAGAGACATGAGTAGGCATGGCAAATCAGATTAAAGGGTAATTTTATGGATTGAACATTATGTATTAATAAATAATTGAACCCTTACTGTAGAGCAGCATACGAATTATATAAAGCACTTTTCTTTCATGCTACTTTAGAGTAAATTTTAAGGCCTACAGGTAATAGCTTTGGATGAGGATACAAGAGTTTTCTCATTCTTCTTCTTCACTGGGCCAGACAGCTGTTTCTGGAATTCCACCCTTCATCAGTGACCCTGGGAATCTTTTTCTTTTTCTTAATCTTTTATGAGTCCTTGGTTCAAATGTTATATATTATATCAGAAGCCGGGTGCGTTAGGGCAAGGTAAGACTAGGATTTACTGTTACTGGATATTTACCCTAATACTGACACTTCTAACATCAATACTTGAGTTATTTTGGAGGCCAATCTGCAGATCAATTGAACTTCCAGTTGCAAAATCCCGATTAGGAAGTCTAAAGGGAGATATACGTACTAATGTTCAGCATGTGTTATATGTAGTCTTGGAAACCTGTCTCACCTCACTGACAATAGGATGTCTCCTCTACTGATACAGAAGAAGGACTTGACTGCCTGTTGAATTGAGCGGCTTATTGGATTGCCAACACTAGACCCGTGTACCACAATAGGTTTTTTGTCCTGTACAAGATGAAGTTTCTAGTCAAAATTATCACTCATTTTTGTTAATTAAATTACTTGAAGCAACGGTTCAAATTCCTGGTCTTGCAACTCAGCTGTCAAGATGTACTGAATAAGAGCTTCATGAACAGTTTTCTGAGATTTCTGCAATCTTTGATAAAATACTCCTAAATGAATCATCAGATACAAAACACATTAACCAATCTAAGGAAAACAAGGTTTGTACTGTGATGATCCTTCTCTTGGCAACCACCAGTCACATGTAGCAAGATGCTTACCTGGAATGCTATCCGGGAGTGCAAGTTGAAAGGGATACTTGTACGTTCCCTCAGGAATACCACCTATAAAATACACATAGTTGATGTTGACAACACTTTGTGCATAAATTTACCTAACCTGGAGAATCTACAAGTTGAACCTTCTTGTGAAGAATCTCTCTTTGTCCGCATCTGTAACCTTTCTTGTACAGAGCTTCTCCATCCTTGGAGGTAGAAACTGTCACTTGAAATTTGCCTGGGTATCCATGGTAACGATACCATATTATATCGTATCGTTTATATGTATAGGAAAACTTACATTTTTCAATCCCTTGAATAAGTAGTGCTATACTTCGCGAAGAGTTGCTGTTTCTTAAGCGAAGATATATGCAGCTGATGGACAAAAGATAGAGATAGCATACTAATCTGCATTGAAACGATTAAAATTCTACTCTACCGACCCATAAATGACGTCTTTTTGATTATATTCGCCCTTAGTGGTCTTTAATTCAATTTCATTCTTTAATTCTGTATTTTCAGCCATTTTGCTGTATCACGTGATTTAGGAATCCGATGGAATGGGCTCTATTCTTTTTTTCTTTTTCTCATGCAACAACTATAATGTGCAGTAGGAAGTTGAGATAATCCGAGGGACCGGAGGGTGCTGTCTGCAAATCTTTAGCTTATCTTTGATCGTTAGAATTTCCTACAATTACCAGCTGTATACTGTACGCAAGAATAAGAAGTAACGTGGCGATTGCGGAAGATTGCACAACGATCGGCGAATTGAAGTTCGGATAATCGACGGCCTACACTGTATAATGTGTGCTTGATACTGCACTACATTATGTTTAGATTTAAGATATCGACATCTCTTCAATTGTATCTCAATTTTTATTTTAAGTATATACATGCAGCAAGTTCATTGCCAACTGCACTTTGTGTAGAGTAAAATGTTTTGAAATAAAAGAAACCATTGCATAAAGGAAAAGTCAAAAGCAGTTAAATAGCATGCAAATACTGAAAAATGAATACCTGATTACAATGTAACGGTCATAGAAATTACAGTACTAAGTGAAGCCTGTCAGAAGAAATACTTCTTATTCAAAATGAGTAATTCAACTATCTCTCTGTGTTCTGGTAATCGCTTCATGTCAGTAAAATTGTCGCTTGTATTTGGTGATCGTATTAAAGTGGGAGCAAAGACAACTGCTATGTTACGAGCTGTCATTTTGTTGATATAGCTGAACAGTTTAATTTGGTTCAAATGTTCGATCAGAAATTTGAGAGAATTGTAATGAGGTTTTGATAATCTTTTTAGAGCTATCCTCAATTTATCTTTCCTTTCTGATTCTGCACCGCATCCTAAAGAGGCCACAGAATATAGCATGTACAACATGTACCTATAAGGCATTCGGATATTGTAGCAAAGACTTACGGACAGCAATGAGAGCCAGGTTATAGACATCATAAGCAATCAGAGGTATGGGGAGTTCCCTTAGGTACAGCTTCAGAACTCCAGTTATTGCATGAACATCTTGATATATGCCCAGATCAGGTAGCTGTCCTGTGAAAATATTGCAAGAAGTCAAGAACTGTCACTGTACTATCCCAGTGATCTATTTCAATGTACAGCCAATAGCCAATACATTCAATTTAAAGTAAGACAACAATATTAGAATAATAAAGGTAAGATCCTGTATAGTGTAGTAGTAACTACTGTAGTGAGGCTGGTGAAAATTATTGTCAGCTCGTTCTGATAAATAAACTCTCCACTAATAAGTGTGAATGGAGACTATTTGTTAGTACATAGTTAGAATAAGAGGGGAACATGGAGGGAGCATTGCTGTGGCAATTGTAGCTTAGTGACAGAGCACTGGTGGTCATAACCAGCTGCCCAAGGTTTAATTCCCAGCATTGTTTCTTTCATCTTTTTTCATCTTAATGACATTTGGCTGTAATAATTTGTAATTTGATTATCACTCTAATTATCTATGTACGTACGTATATATTCCAAACCCAGAATGCTAAATAATTTTGAAATATCAGATACAATTGTTAAGGCTACTACTACATTTGGTACACATACATACGTACCTTTATCAAACTCTTCTTTTATTTTCATTATTTCTTCAGTTTGCCCAGCAACCCTGTAGAGACCTTCAATATTCAAACCTGTTGGCATGACAACCAAGGCTTAAATCAATACAGTATTGCAGGATAACAGATCACAGTCTAAAGTTTCAAGTGCTACAGTGACTTTAAAACATTTTAACAGCTGACCATAACTACAGTCACTGCTCAATCATCCAGAAATAGGAAATAGTTTTGAACAATGGGTGATGATGTCAATATACAGTAACCAAGGTAACCACTTCAAACAATTGATATGCCCAACTTATGCCTTCTCAGACATTCCTTGGTGATTCGTTTGGTGAGTGTTAGGTGTACACAAAGAATTTACCTCTTCTCTCTACCTCTGAAATGCAGTGCTTCAGGACAACAGGCGTCTTGGTGTTGTAGAGCTTCACTATAATGGTGAGGTCCACACCAAACACTAAGAAAAGAAAACAGGTTGACTTTGCTACGTCTTCATGGACCAGAGCAGAAACCAGCGTAAAACAAACATTTCCCAGAAATTTGTAACATAAGATCACTATTTGGAATTCTGCCACGTTAATGTGTCAGGAGGAAGATCAGTCTTTACCACTTAGAGAATAAATGCTAATTATTTTATGTGCTAATAAACTCACACATGAACACATACACACACGAGCACACATATGTAATGTACATATACGTACATGGCACATGGCAAACTTTAGCAGATAGACAACGTTATGAAAAGGGCTTTAGCTGTTAACTCACATTTCCTAAACTTGTTTTGTGAGGGAATACAGTCAAAACTGGCGCTATTCTTGCACAGCTGATGAGCAATGAGACCACAGTCTGAGGGAGACCAGTAGAAACCAGTGAGTTTGGTATGCAACACAGTCTATGAAGCTTGTCAGCTAGTAATCTGTTTTGTGACATACATAGTAGGCAGATCCTTTGGATCCACCTCACTTTCACTTATATCAATTAACACAAATTAGATTAGGGTACAAATTAAACGCAAAATGCATTATTTTAATCTCATAAGTGACGGGATAATTTGTACATATACGTAGGTATGTGGAGACTTTACATTTACAATCAACTACACCAAGATAAACCTAAACTTTGGAGACAGCAGAGGATGGTTATAGGGAAGGACACAGAAGTACATACAAACTAGAAGAGACACAGAGAAATCATTATGCTATTATAGAAGATACATATAAACAATTAATCTACCTTTACAATTCCTTTATGTTTTATGAGTGATTACACATTACTAAATGTAACATTTTATTCTCATTTGACAGATAAAAACAACAGAGTTAGTATTCCTAAGAGTAAAACTGACCATAAACACACACACACACACACACACACACACACACACACACACACACACACACACACACACACACACACACACACACACACACACACACACACACACACACACACACACCACACACACACACACA
Source organism: Chondrosia reniformis (assembly GCA_947172415.1). Taxonomy (NCBI): domain Eukaryota; kingdom Metazoa; phylum Porifera; class Demospongiae; order Chondrillida; family Chondrillidae; genus Chondrosia; species Chondrosia reniformis. Next base: position 6,401,243 of record OX359192.1, read on the forward strand.
CACACACACACACACACACACACACACACACACACGGTAAACTTTGCTTTACAGCACTAAGAGTTTTCTAAGAGTAAAAAACTGACTATAAACAGATTACAGTGGAATTTTTCTCAATAGCCACACAATCTTTGCTGAACTCTCTATTATTAGGTCTTGCAAATATGTATCCATGTTCCATAGTAATGAAAGGTAATGTGTACATGATTACGTACATATAACTCTATAATAAAAGTCTATCTATACAGTTGCAGTAAAATGATGAACACCTTTACTGTAATTGGTTTTCCATTTTTCTTTGTTACATGGATTATATTGATAAGCCTCTAATTTGGGAAAATTATAATTGATTTTCATGCCCCCAGAATAGTTTTATTCCAGTTTCACTTTATTTTGAAAATGAATGTTGAAACAGATGTATACACACAACATAGTACTCCTCAAGTGCTTATGTGTGCATTTCAAGTCCTTTCAAGTATATACGTATAAGGCAAAATCGTTCTGTAACTAACAAGACTTTAATAATGTACAAAATTGAGGGGAAATGTAGACGAAAATTACAAACTAGGATTTGTAAACTCTCAGACTTATTACATAAAATGTGGAATTAAAAGCTTTTGTTTAATTTTTCACAACCACATCAGTTCTGTTACTTCTGTTTTATTCATTTTCATTATGTTACAAATCATTTGGAACATTTTGATAGAGTTTGTGATAAGTAGATTATCCAAAGCAATTGTTAGAATATGTACATAAACTGATTTCACCATATATCAGACATACGTAAATCCATTATTTACACATGTTGTGAAACAGTGGTGAGTGTGTCACATATGTACAACTTGTGGCTACCTGCACACTGGTAGCCTTGGGATCTCAACCCCCACATGAAGTTCCTACACAAGTCACACCAGGCTGGTCCCATCCATGAACGAATCTACCAGAGGAGAAAATACTGTTATGCACAGGGGGAGAAGTACAGGGGGAGAAGCACACTTGTAGGTTTCCATGACAGCGTACTGGTAGAGCACAGACAGACAAGCAGGCTACGGATGCACAGTCATTAGGGAACATGGCAAGCTCTCTGTTCGACTCCTACAGCATTGGGGACTTACCTTAAAATTGTGTGGTTTGACGTAGCTGTAGTCTCCATTTGAAGTGGGCCTGAGGTTTGGAGTTGAGGATGAATGAAGCGGTGCTCCTGAGGAAGGCTCTTCCACAGCAAGGTGATGCTCAGCATTCTAAACACATTCAAATATGATTAAATGGTCTATCACATGTGTAACTACTACACCTTTGTGGGTAGTGCTGAGTGTACTTACTGATGCCTTAGGGGGTGAGGGTGGGGTAGTGCTGAGTGTACTTACTGGTGCCTTAGGGGGTGAGGGTGGGGTAGTGCTGAGTGTACTTACTGGTGCCTTAGGGGGTGAGGGTGGGGTAGTGCTGAGTGTACTTACTGGTGCCTTAGGGGGTGAGGGTGGGGTAGTGCTGAGTGTACTTACTGGTGCCTTAGGGGGTGAGGGTGGGGTAGTGCTGAGTGTACTTACTGGTGCCTTAGGGGGTGAGGGTGGGGTAGTGCTGAGTGTACTTACTGGTGCCTTAGGGGGTGAGGGTGGGGTAGTGCTGAGTGTACTTACTGGTGCCTTAGGGGGTGAGGGTGGGGTAGTGCTGAGTGTACTTACTGGTGCCTTAGGGGGTGAGGGTGGGGTAGTGCTGAGTGTACTTACTGGTGCCTTAGGGGGTGAGGGTGGGGTAGTGCTGAGTGTACTTACTGGTGCCTTAGGGGGTGAGGGTGGGGTAGTGCTGAGTGTACTTACTGGTGCCTTAGGGGGTGAGGGTGGGGTAGTGCTGAGTGTACTTACTGGTGCCTTAGGGGGTGAGGGTGGGGTAGTGCTGAGTGTACTTAATGGTGCCTTAGGGGGTGAGGGTGGGGTAGTGCTGAGTGTACTTACTGGTGCCTTAGGGGGTGAGGGTGGGGTAGTGCTGAGTGTACTTACTGGTGCCTTAGGGGGTGAGGGTGGGGTAGTGCTGAGTGTACTTACTGGTGCCTTAGGGGGTGAGGGTGGGGTAGTGCTGAGTGTACTTACTGGTGCCTTAGGGGGTGATGGTGGCTGTTTTTCCTCAAAGCTTGGTGTTTTTATCTTTGATCCAAACCTAAAAGAGGATGATCTCTTCTCAAACCCAGATCCCTGGTCTAAAGAGCTTGAACTTCCTTCTAAAGATCTCAAGTCACTTGCCGTGGAACTATTAGATAGGTTAGGAGGTCTAGTCTTCTTCTCAGTACTTCTTTGCTTAAAGAGTCTAAGGGAGTTTGTTCTTTTTGGAGATGTCAGTACTGAGTCATCAATGGCCTTGGAAGGAACTGAGTCCAGTTGATGTGAATTCTGTTCTCCATGCACTGAAAGTACTTTTGACGCAGGGGAAGTGAGTACATTACCAGTCCTAGACCCTCTCCCGGGGATTTCCCTTCTCATGACAGGAGCTGATGAGGAGGAAGAGTTCACTGTGTGTCTCCTCACTGGTGTTCGTACTGAAGGGATAGATAATGGAACTACTGCAGTGGGCGTGGTCGGAGTGGTTGTCTTCTTGGCAGTCTCGCGGCTCTCCTCAATATAGCTCATGACATTATTCTTCTCCATGTGTAATGTAATAAGTCCGTCAGCTACCAGGTCCTCGACTGAGTCAAATTTCTTCTCACCTAACAGAGCAAGGAGCCGCATACCAAATATACATGTATGTCACATGTATGTCACATGAACGATCTAGAACACCATAGCAACATGTATTTCAAGAAATTGTGACACACACGCACATGCACACATACATACACCTTGCAATGGTTACATATAAAGTGAAACCATACATTACATATCACATTGACACTTGTGTGAGCAAGTCAATAAAAATATGTGAAATCACCACTCCTATCTCTATGTAGTTAATTTAGCCTCATTAATACAGCTAATCAAATAAGAAGTGTAAAACACATCTGTAGATGTTAAATGATTCCGTAACTTGGAAAAGAAGATGGATTTACAGTCACACATGGAACAGTGTATTTGCCAAAACAGAAAAACAAGTATATACGTATATACTGTATATTGAAAACCTCAACCACATTTTGTGTTGGTGAAGTGATAATCGGCAACTCAAAGAAACCAACAAAAGAATCAATAGCAAACATAATACACAAAATAGGATTGAAGACAACTAAATAACTTCTAAAGCAAAAGATTTAATTAAATTAGAAGGGAATATAATTAGCTTCAAAGAACCTCCTTTGCCTTGGAGCTGTACTAATGGGTTCCATTTCCACTAATTGGGTTATCTAAACAGAGTAGCTATTTTAGAAATGACCAAATCCTCACAGACAGCTACCAAATTTGAAAGTAAAACTCATGCAAAACTAAAATCAATTCAAACTCCTTTCAGGAAAGTCATTACAGACTACCTGTACATATGTTGAAAACACATTAACACAGAGATGGACCACAGCAACATGTAATGAACCATATAGTCCTTATATGGCCCCTAGATTACAACACACCAAATGAAAGTACCACCTGAACTGGTTACCTGTGTAATGATGGCCTTCCTTATCGTAATACAGCCTGAAGTGCCTCACTCGACCATCGTAGCTGCAGGAAAACAAAATCCATACAATAAATAGAAAGGCAACAGTTTCACTGTATAAAGCTTTCAATGCAATAATCCAACCACAGGATTTAGCAATTCAGCAACAAATACATATGTATCTCTTACATGTACAAATTACGTATTACAAGCAATAATTCACTATCTAATTGGAGATAACAACTTTAACTACATATTCATGCTTCAAAAAGCATAACGAGAAAGGCACTTAAACTACACTATCAGGTGTTCTGTGGTACAATACAGCACAAATAGGGCTTAGCTGCATATTACACATGAAAAGTAGCATGACCAAGTGCTGCATCCCCAACAGTGCTGTCTGTTTGGGCCAATATAAGGCTTTCTGCTGGTCAAACTGGAGATAAAAAACTAATTAAAAATGGTCGCATGGTAAGTAAGACCCTAGATTTAGAGCCAAAGACTCGAAAAAGAGAAAAAGATTCCGGGTCACTGATGAAGAGTGGAATTCCCAAAAACAGCTGTCTGGCCCAGTGGAGGAGAAAAGTAGAGGGGGAAAACCCATCCAAACTTTGCAAGGTTTAATTCCCTATAGGCCTTTTAGTAGGTTTTTACTCTAAATTACATACATACGTAGATGTAGCATATTGAAAATTGGTGTATTAGATTATTCATGCGAGCATTGAATGTGTGTATGCTCTGAGAGATAAGGCATTAACAACATGTAAGGAAGGCACTCAGGCAGAGATTATATCTTCACTAGGGATGGACTCACAAGAAGGACAGGCTGTAGGTGCCTGGGTTCCTCAGCCCTGCTCTCACCAGGTAGTCCCCATCTTCTTTAAGGAGATGTGACACCTCGTCATGTGACACACAACCATGATATCTGTTGGACATATAAAGCATTGTGAAACAGTATAAACAAAATTGTTATGATGTCATAACCACATATATAGACCCCTCAAAAGGAAATCCTTGTCACTACCTCATACATTCACTGTACACTTTGATGTCATTATTAGATAAATAAAGTTTAAATATGTTTATTAATTCCCTTAAAGTGCCATGGCTCTACATGTACATAGCCAGGTTTGAGGAGGGCTTGGTGACCACAGCATTCTATTGGCTAATATTAAAGCATTTTATTGGTTACATTATGCAGGAGGGTTGAATCTCAATTACACATGGAACCCCTAGTAATATAAAGTTAGCTATTAGGAAAGAGAAGACATTAGGTATCTGCTCTACTTAAACAGACCCTAATTCTCACAGGAGCCTCAGAAAAAGGGTAGGATATAGGAAAAAGGTTTCAAACTTCTTGGCTGTCCCCTTGACTGGTGAGTTTAAAAGGCACACACATGTGTATGGCTTCAGAAGCCCATTGTATAAGGTGAGGACAGTCTGAATGGTGAATTGTTTAACCACAAAATTAAGCTTTATAACACTCCACAAACCTATATACTTTAAGAGTAACATAAGAGTGATTTAATTTACTTACTCTTCTCCGTAGTATGAAGGACGGTCAGGCAGCTGTGAAGCAAGGAAGAAGGGAAATGATTATGCAACGTGCAGAGCTGAATTACATTTCACATCTTAATCCAATAGAATATACCTATCCATACACACATATATACATATACACATACTGAAAGAACTATACCACAACTGTATATATGTATATATAGCTTCAATTTAGTTAGGTGAAGTGAAAATTGAGTACATAAATACATCTTCTCTATACAATAGTTTCACATTTAACAGGTCATAAACACATATAATACATACATATATACGTATCACCACACCTTTGCAATCATAGCCAGGAACATACATACGCGATTAAATTTCTTCTGGAATCAGTCATTTATCAGTCATTTATAAAGTTAGCTAATTTATATACATGGGCATGGCTATAGGATTGTATTGTACCTTATATTATATTGACTATTAAGTCACCACACTGACTTCCTATATTAGTTGGGAATGGAGGTGTCAAGACCCAAATGGGAAAAACTGGACTGCACTATGAGGCTACATTCAATCACACTCGCTTCAAGTAAGGTTTCTTTAAAAGAATGGCAAGTTATAAACAGTACAATTCCAAATGCAACCTCAGACAACATAATTGGACTACAGTCAACATCCATGTAAAGGACTACTTAAGTCCGTCTGCCTGCTGACACCTTATTTTTTTCATACATAGACACTCTATTAATAATATTGGGAAATATACACACGATACACGAGGCTAATGTTACTTGTATGTATTTCCTTCTACATCTAGAAAGCTCTACAATTATTGTGCGGTAGGCTTAATGTAAACAGGGTCAACCTCGATGGTAAAGCCACGCATGTATAGACTCATGCACAGGTGAAAGGTCGATTAGAAACACACACAACCTACCTTAACGGAACAGCGGACGATGCACGGTTTGGGCGCCTCCAGCTGCAGCTGGTACACTGTGAGAAGGAGAGGGACAAGTCAGCAGGGCCGTGAGCCATTAGAGCACGCGTATAATAACAACAATACTTATCATTTCTGTTACCGTACACTCTCTTAGTTTATTCAGCTAATGACACAACACAAAATCTCTCACACTATACGTATTCCCACGCCTAACTCGACCGGTACCCAACCACATCATGGAGGAAGGGCGCGCATATCACTTACGGTAAGGATTCCAATACGAATCTGCGGAAAATTCTTCACTAAAGAGTTCCACATCGGCATAATCCGTCGGTTCTACAGAGAGAGAAGCACTGAATGAGTACGCTTCTATAAGTATATAAGCAGATGTTTACCTGTGACGGATACAGTGGGGCCCTGTTGGCCGTATCGAATTATACCATAGTCCTCATATTGTTCCATCTTTACTTGTGGTTCAGGCGACGGTTTCGCGTCGGGTGTATCAGTCTCGTACCATGCAGACATTCTATACTTTTTACCTATTAGCAACTAAAGGACCGGAGACGGACAACTAATTTAATCATCGCTTCCGCGAAAATAACGAAAACAGGAAACGCAAGTGATGAAAGGTTTGATGCAATGCAACGGTTCTTAGTTATGCTTAGAAGTTAAAGATTAGAAGTACTATATATATTATATACCTGCTGCAATGATACCATATATACAGAAATGGTATGCTGAATATAAATGACTAAACATACACATCACTTCTAAATATCACACATACTTTAGCAGCTGTTTGTATTGGGCCATCCTTACTAAGAGTATTGATATACGTACATAGCATCAGCGTATTAACCAGTATATGATCCAGTTGTATATACAATTACGTTTTAGTAGCTAAAGTAATGAGTGCTACTAAATCACTTGAATGAGACATCTGCACTTGTATTTTCATGCAAATTTATTACTACAATTCATCCCAAATCAAATGCCTGCGCTAAAAGAGAATTCAGTGCAGTGGCAGTGAGTTAAACAAATTTGCCAAAACTCAAGGGAGGTCTTTGTCCTCCAGGAATCTATATTCAAATGTGAAGCCTTCTTTCTTTCTTTGTGTCCACTTTTCATAATCAAAATAAATATAAGTTCCCTGCAAGAAATAGACATTATGAAATGTGTATGGCAAATAGAATCATGCAAGCTGCTACATATATTTTGATCATGAACACCTATGTATGTTTTGTGTACACTAAATAGGGCAGCCATCTTTTGTGACTTTCAAATGTAGATGTATACTGTTCTCATAGAACACACATGTACGTACATATGTGAAAATATAGATCTTACCATTTCATATTCATCTGTGATGGACCGGGGCTCCTCATGTCTCTGAAACCACATTAGATATTTAGTATGAAACCTCCAGGACTGTTTTTTCAGTGATTTTGCAGCAAGATACTGAGCTTTAGTACCCTAAATCAAACATACGACATTACAGTATCAGGTATTAGATGTACACAACCCTTATAGTAGCAAGTGTAGATGTACAGCAATCCTCTAGACAGCCATGACAAGTACAGGAGATGCTGATTGTACATACCTCCATATAATAGAAAATGAAAAACAGTGTTTCTGTGTTTAATCTCTGAAAGAAGTCAAAGCTATCCATGTGTGGTAAAGGATGCTGACAGTGGAATGGTGCCGATGGATAGGGATTGCGCTGTAAGTATGTCCTAACACAGAAGCAGAAAGAAAGAGAGGTCAATCCATTAACACAAACTATTAACACAGTTTCATTATAGTAGAAGTGAGAGGGAGTCTAATGCATATCAATCAGGAGTCAGTATACCTGACTCTTTCAGAATCTGAGGGCTGAGGTAAATGTCTTGCTGCAGCTTCCAAGAATCTCAGTTGGTTCACATTTTCAGCTGTTAGATCAATTGGACCTAATGGAGCAACTCCTAGCAGTGGATTCAGTGGCTGTTGGAAGATCTCTGATCTTGTGGTGGTGCTTGATGAGGCCAATTCAGACGGCGGACCACTGGCAGCACTATCCACAGCAGCGTTTAGCATACCACCTACAGAAGTGAGATATTCACCAGCGTGTAATGAACCCTCACAATAATTGCCAATATATGCATTAGGATTACATACAGCTGAAGTATTATAATCTTGTCAGGTGTGTTAAGACAATGCATCACAAACAAATAGTTCTCTTTCACTAGATCTAAAAACTACACACATTTCCATGATCTTTTCACAAACCTGAATGTAGCTTCTGAACATCGTGAACTGGATTGGTGGATATACTTTCAGCCAGACTTAATCCACTGACTACAGACTTTGTTTGATAGTCACTACCAGCTGGAGATGGCTGCACATAAAGACAGTCATTTCAATGTGCACACAAGCAAATCTAAGCATAAATATAGCTATGAAAGCCCAAAGAATAGGCAATTAAAGCAAGATATGATGCTAAAACAGAACTAAATCCAGTGATAAATATCAGCAGTCCAATACAAGAAAAGCTCTGTGATAGACAGATTTCAGTGGCAGATACAGGGGAGGTTTGTTGGGTTCGGTCGAGCCCCCTTTATTAATTAATTTTTTATCTGTGCAAAGTACACTGAAGAAAGAACCCCTATTCAGATTTCTAGATCTGCCCCTGGGGCTACATTATCCAGCAGTCAAAAGCATGGAGAACAAGGCATATGTACACAAAAATAGTAAAATATACATTAATGTGACCATGTGAGCCCCCCAATCACGATCTAAACAATTGCTTCATCTCCACCAGTTTTGTCATCTCTTTTAGCACACAAATATATTTGCTAACATTTGCAGTTAATAAGCAGACATGCAAGTGGCACATACGTACCATTGATGGTGGGGCAGAGGAGTAGGCGTCTGACAAGGTTGTGATTACACAGAGAGGGTCAGACACAACCTCTGAAGTTGTAATACCAATTGGAGAATGAACAGGAGGCTGTTGAGGATGGTGAAAACTGGCCAGCCCAGCAGTTGTCTGGTGAAAAGTACCATGTGTAGAAAATGGTTGTGAGAGAAACCTGGCGGCAGACGTAGTAGGGTTGGGTAGGGAAGGCCCTGTGTCAGGTTGACTACTTGTTCCTGTTTGCTGCGGACTTGATGAAGAACTCTGCCCATTTGATAGCTCACTTGATGGTGTAGGTGAAGAGAGGGAGTGGGAATTAGAGACAGGTGGTGAGGAAATTGGTGGTTGTGAGGACGATGAGAAAGTGGTATCAACTGTTAATGCGTTAGATGTTCCACCAGATGAAAGTGAAGAGTAACCTATTAGAATAAGAAGCAATAAATTGTAAAAGTGAATCTAATACATACGTACGTACGTAGGTTTGGTAACAGATTACTCCTACTTGGCTAAATTATGCATAAAGAGTGCACACACCTTGAGGCCCACCCTGTGATAACGTTGTACTTGTGACAGCATTTGGCAACAGACCCTGCTTGGAGGATTCAGAAGGTGACTGTAAGCTGGGAGATGGTGAATTTAGATGATCCATACTTTGTACCGAGTGACTTCCATATGAACTCTGCAGCACGTATCAAAACAATGAATAGAGTAACACAAGGACATGTGATCAATGGTAATATCTGTTGAAATACATCAGCCTATACTCATTAGTTAGAAAGACCTCCACTAGCAAAAAGGGCTTCTAATTAGCCTCTAATTAGTAAAGGTCCTCTACTTCAATTCTTGTGTTTAATCGTACATTGCGCTCATGTCCCTTGTGCTGAAGTGAGTTTGTCTGGTGATTTGTTAAAGAGCCTTGGCTCTCTTGGGAAAGGGACACTTCCTTCCTGTCCACAGAAGATGAAGAATTCTGAGAGAGCGACTGATGGTTTTGCTCAATTGAGGACATCTTACCTGGAGGAAGCAGAAACTGACTGATGAAGCAAGCAATATACACAGACTACTTGCTCACAGCTCCAGCTCCTAACCTGTTTGTTCTGTAGAGGCACCTACGCTACTTCCCTCGATAAAGTTATGAGATATGATTGGCGTTGTTGGGCCAGCACTCCAGGCTGACGTGTATTGACCACTTGCTGCTGCTGCATAAGCAGGAGCTGTAGAACGTGTGGGGGTCTGGGGCATCACCTTATTTGAGGTGGTAGATGGCGATGTGACAACACTTGTGGTTGCTTGGGGACCATTTGATAATGATAAGCTTGCGGGTTGATGTGAACTGTATAAAAACATATAGGCATTGTCATTAATATATATGCATTCATAGGTGAGGTGGGTACATTTGCAGACAATAAACACACAAAGGAGGTTCACCACAAGTGAAGTGTGTGTAGGCATTCTGTAAACACAATTGTGTACATGTACGTATGTATGTATGTACACGTGTGTACCTTGGCTTGCTTGGGGTGGTTGCTGGTTTGGGTTTGACAGGTTTGCTTGCTGTCGTTGTTGGGGCCGATGGAGTTTGAACTTTCGGTCTCTTTGGAGATGCAATCACCTAGTGACATAAAAATTAAGATAAGCACGGATGTATTGAAGTACAATACCCAGTCATCAGTGAAATACATACAATGAAAATAACGTACAGTTGAAGATATTAAATGGGAATTCTGTTAAAAAGGAATTCTGGTTAAATGACGTTTTACTGGGAATAATAGTTTTTCTGTATTTAATATCACTTATATACAAATTTTTCTGATTTATGGAATAGGCTTTTAGTTCATTTGGAATTTAAAAAGAATTAAAGGCTTCAAATAAGGATGCATGTAAATGAGGTGATCACAATTTATTACCTTTTGAATTTCTAGGACAATGCGTGAGGACAAGAGGCATATTTGCACCAATTCTGGTCTATCACAACAGACTGGACAAGAGCTGTGGTTGAAACTTACTGGTGGTGGAACTAGTGGTGTACTTTCTGATTCTGATAGCGGTCTTCCTCTCCGTCGTTCGTCAAAGAGCTGCTGTGCAGTGGATTGCATCTGTAAGGTACTCTTGTTGGCAGGCGATAGCGGACCATTATCCTCGTCGTTGGGGATGTGGGGGTAGCCGCTGATAGGAGGCCCTTCATCCTCCAAGAGATCATCGTAGAGGCCTTCATCCTCCAAAAAATCGGGTTCCTGACTGCTTTCTATGTAGTAGTTGACACTTTCTTGAATATTTTTTAACTAAAAACAACACATTGGACAAAATCAACATTTAACTGTATCTGATGTATATTATTTAAAGTACAGAAGGACCCTTTACATGAAAACCTCGTTCATATGAACTAACATGTGAGAAGACAGCCATTTTATTCTGCTTCCAGTTTAAAATGATTAGCAGATTGCTTTACAAGTTTGAAATTACATTTAGTGCTGTAGTATATGCTTCATCATTCATCCCACAAACACACATGCCTAAGGAAAACACCTACTATATACGTAGTACATATAAACAGTGTTGGTACCATGTTGTTCAGACATGTTTGTGTACAAGGTATACTTTATTGTTAACTCGTTATAGGCTTTGATTCTGGAATATACATGACGCAGCAGCAATTTCAAGACAAGAACAAGTTCGCCACGTTCGCAAATTCACACTAAAGCTGCCAAAATTCACTATAGTCCACGTGTGCATTTCTTGGCAAATTCCTCATAATACAATTAGCAAGCTTGTCATGAGAATATTTAAATGGGAAATGCTGACAGGCTAGAAATAGTCTCAGCTAATATAGTAGATATTGGCTGATAAATGGGTGGAGTGACAGTCTATAACAGCCAATAAAAGGTTAAATACATAAATCAATCAACAAGAATTTCTTCTCAGCATTATGTGAATTGTATTCTAATGTGACAATTAGTGCACATGCAATACCAAGCAAGCTTACTTGATCAATCTCTATTGATGAGTTATCAAACATTCTAAGAATGGTCTACAGTGAGATACGTAGATGAAGGTATACTACATGTTAATGTCTAACTGATGCCTACGTACATATACATACAAATATAGATTATACATATGTATGTACATACATTAGATTATCACTGGAATCATTATGCCAAAGATTATCATATTTTATTATACCCTTTGTACAATTAACACACTTTACATATTGTAACTGGTTATGCATGCATTATATAACTAAACAACACAGATATGTACTTTGCACTGTGCAGTACATCGGACCACTACCAGAATACAGATGCTTTTGAATGACAGTTCAGAGCATAAATAGAGTCAAGCACTTATTAGACAAAGCTTACTTCTAACTTCCCTATATGAAACTGATGCCTTTCCATCCAACTTTGCAACTCCTCTACACGATCTGATTTCTGTACACATTAATAATGAATATGATAAATTTCTAATTAACTTGGACTGATGTAAATTGTTTCATATTGACATATGCGTACATAGACAAACAACTTACATCTCTGTCGAGCTTTTTTCTCTTGGTTTGAGCAAGGATTGATTCCACTTCAGATTCAAATTGGTCAACCTGAGGCAAGGCAATACATCCGTATACATTTTACACTTTTGCATTTAATTCAAGGGACAAAGGTAAAGATATACACACTAACCTCACATTACCTATTATATCAGTCATTACAAAATGCTATAAACAATTAGTTGTCACAAATACAATATTTAGTGCATACACTGAAACTTTAAACACACACTTTAGGATGTATTATTAGCATACTAAAGAAACACGACTAAATAATTATGAATGAATGAATGAAATATTACAAATAAATGGCATACTTCAATTTTTAATTTCTCCATAGATTCATTTAACCACTGTCTCATTTCATCCTTCTCTCTGGTTGCTGGATCTATCTTCTGTGCCTGTCCCAGCCCCTCCTTAGAGTAGGCCTTGGTCTTCGTCTCCCTTTCAACAATTTTAAACCTCTCCATTTGCTGAGGCACAAACAAACAATAATTACCATTCAAGGACATACAAACCACAAGACGAGAAGGCCTTTGTATCACTGCCTATACAATTACAATCATTCTCCTTTAGGAGCTGAGATACTATTACAACACGTTAATGCATGCTCACTCTAACCTATTCACATTACCAGGTTTCCATTTTAAAATATCACAAGGAATGGGCAACATACATATAAAATAGTCCAATATCGAGGGGACACCCTAATTCATTTTGCAATTAAACTTGTCAATTTGACTTTATTCAAGGAGGAGGTACTATTTCAAGGGGACAAACACCCCACAAAGAACCCCTGCATTATATATGCCATACTTACTTTATATGGAGTTACTAGGGTCTAACGTATATATGTACATAGCCTTAAGTGGCGATGGTTTATACGTGTCCAGGTATAGCCCTGTGCCCCTTAGCCAGAACTGGTTGGCATTTATCTACATCTCAATGTATGTACATGCATAATATATGTGCCCTGTGCCCCTTAACCACTTTTGGTTTGCTTTTTATACATGCATTGTATGCATGGGCACTCTAATAATAATAATAATAATATATAAGAAAATGAAAGTATAAGCCTTTACAGGTGAAGATACAGAACTTTGGTTCATACCTGTTCTATTAGCTTCCTGTTCTCCAATAAGACCTTCTTATCCTTAACTTCGCTGTTGGCAATCCACCCTTTAATCTGATCTCGTAATCGCTGAATGTACCATTAGAGTATATATTATACACATACTCTGCATGAGGTATATACATCTAAATACACTGTAGGTACCATACTATCAAGTAACTATAAATAGACTAAAACAACACTCTCCCTTGGGACCCTACTTGTAGGCAGTTTAGAGCAATGTGGGGTATGTAGTTGTGGCTTTTTATAGCAACTACGTATGCAACTACCTGACAGTCTTACTTGCCAATGTGACTATACTGCAAGGTAGTGCTGTACACAATCCCAAACCCATAACACTACAACATGCCAAGAAGTATCAAGAAGAAAATGCCACTTTTGCCACACAAACACAGTCATTCTATGCCTCTATACCAAATGCTCTTCATATATTATCCTATGCTTATACATGGCAACAGAACTTGTACCTTGACAAGCTAACCCCCCTTCTAAGACTAACACGCTAAGATGTTCATAACAATTCATTGAATTAGCAATGCAAGTATCACGACATGTAAGCCCTATTTACCTGTAACTTTTTAATTTCCTTTTTTAAATCAGCTTCTGACTTATCTTTCTGGTTAGTGTTGGTAGCTGTCATCACCTGCACAGCGAAAATAAGCAATATTATTATCAGAGGCACACGTTAAGTGTGGCGATATATCATCAGCCAATGGAGCTTTCCAACGTCAGCCTCATACAAACAATCCTGTTTAGCTCGGATGAAATAAGCTTCTATGTTTGTTATCAGCTCAATTTATGACTGCTTACTTTCTGCCAGATGTCTTCGAAGGATTCTACTCCTTCCGCTACCTTTTTAAGGCATTTGTCGATGTCCCCTAGAAGAAAAAACATTTCAGCTGGATGAGCATTAATTAGAGTGCCAATTTTAAGTCGGGCTTAGAATATCTTGACGTACCTTGAAGCTTTCTTGGATTCGACATTATTACTATAGCTTCATTAGCTTCGACTGATTGAAGACAGAAAATGTACTTGGTCAAATATAGGTCCAGAATGTTGACCAGATATTTCACTCAGTTACCTTTGTTTTTGGGGTGGCAGTACAGTAAACACGTGACTCTCCGTTTATGAGCGTATGCATACGTCATGGCCCGCCAAACCTTGATCTATCATAAATAGATTCTCTATCTATATTAGTTTTACATCTCGTTTTAACATTTTTCAAAGCTATGAGATATCATTTTATTTATTAGAAAATCTCTTTCCAATGGTTCCACCAGGATGGTTTCTTTTGAAGGTATTTTCTCCAATTCCTTTTAGCCTCATAATTTCCATGCAAATGCAATTGCAGATGGCTTCCTTTAAATAAATGGGATGAAATATAATACATTTACAATTTATTTGTAATGTTTAGAGTGAACTAACTTGCACAACTATACTGCTCATTGGAATGTGAAAAGGATCATCAATGCCAACAGGATTATAAGCAACTGACTCTGTAGCTAGCTTGGAAAGTGTTGACTCTACAGTAGATATGTTATAGACAGTTACTTCCAGACATAGCCAAAACAGCAGGGGGTATATTTACATACATACTTTACTTTAAAATTTCTAAATTTTATTCTTCCTACTTCTCACCTGCATTGCCTGTGAGAACAAAGGTACTAATGCCTGCAGCAGATAGTTGCCTTACAGCTTCTACACATTCCTCGGTGTTTCCACTATGAGAAATGAGCAGTACTGAGTCTTGTCCGGATCGAACTTTTCCTAAAGAGTGCAAAAAACAGAAATACATAATAATATTTTGCTATTTATCAGAAATTATAACAGTTATTGAAGCATATATACCTAAATCTCCATGGGTCCATTCTGCAGCATGGACATATTGAGAGAGTATACCAATGGAAGACAAACTAGAGGACAAGCGAGAAGCAACTATTCCAGACTTACCTAAATATTATAAACATATTCACAATTAATAAACATCTTTTTCTATCAGTATCAATAGCTTCAAGCTGAGAATCTTACCAATTCCAGAGGTTATAATCTGACCAGGAGTAGCAGACATTGAACGGACAAAATGCTCAACTTTACATGAATCAAGGGCATCAGTAACACTCCTCAAAGCAATGACAGCAGATTTCAGGGGACCCAAAATATCTGTATCCTCTGAACCCATATCTGGTAATTCTAACAAAGAAATTGGAATTTTAAAAAGTGGATAGTTACCTAGAATTCCAACCAATAGAGTGGTGATACTTTCAAGGTAGAAAAAACGATATAAACGGCAAATAACATCATAAGCCTCATCAACTAAAGGTTTGAGGCGTAATCAAAATCTGTATATTAAGACCACTTAGTCCCACAGGTGGTCTTTATATACAGGTTCCACTGTAGTTTTCTATCTAAGTTTAAAACTTTATATTTTCTTCCACATTGACTGAAACTAAATCCTGCGCTAAAAAAACTACGGCGATTCACATGGCCTCTCGTACGGAAAACAAACACTCGCGCGGTACCATGTACGAATCGAGTATATATACAACAATTAGCATCGCTATATTGTTCCGTAATATATATAAGCTATAACTTTTAGATGGTTAGTACATCTTTCGATAATTTTGAGCGTCTATAGACGCAGTTTTTTGTTCTTTGTTCTGTCGGACGTTTCGACCCTGCATCTTCTTCAGCGACTGAATATTGCCGATTGAATGCAGGATTCAATATTTAATTCCGGATCAATAGTTCATACATACTCAATACCCTGTATACGTACCTCGAAACTTCAATTCATCAACAGCTATAGTAGCAATATAATCTATAACTTCCACGCTATATATATACTGTAGGAAATTGCATATTTACGCGCTGGAATGTGAATATAGATATCTAGGATTGCTCGGGTTTCTCAGACTGCATATATTCAGGGCCGGAGCCAGCTCTTTTTAAGTGGGGAGGCCAATTAGTTTGGGCGCCTGTACGAAACACGTAACGCGTCGATGACGTCATTAGAAAATGGAGGTAGGTAAAGTCTGACTACAGTGAAACCTCCGAATAACGGACACGCTCGGACCCACCATCTTGTCCTTTATTCAGAGGTTGTCCTCTTCTCGGAGGTCGGCCCATAATCACCCTCTAAACAACTAATTGTGTAATAGCAACTAGCTACCAGTTATAGTGACACTATATTACGGCTCATGATCAAGATCCAAGAGATGCAATAAATACACACCAAATTATAGGAAGCTACAAACACTAACATTTTACTAACATAACGGTTTACTAACTTAAAGGTTATGCTGGGCACGATCCTCAGAAGCAAGACTTCCTATTAGATGGTTTGGTACGAGTGGTTTTAGGACAGTTAAAATGAACAACTACCAAATGGATAAATCATTCGCTTAGGTTTAAGGCCACTTTTATCGACCTTTGAATAGTTGAAAAAATAGGAGCGCAATGAGCTAGCGGGCGGAACTGAGATTCACTTGAGACTACTGTACGTATGATCCGCTGGACATCTGTAGCTATTTTATGTAGCTAGATACTTATGACTTACGCTAATTTAGTTCACTGTACTATTATCGTTTTATCGTATTAGTTTCGTCTCGTCTTTAGTTTAACTGTCCGCTTTCGGAGGTCAGTATGTATTGTCAGAGATCAGTCTGAGGCTTGGTCAGTGTCCGTTGTCCGGAGTTCGGAGGTGCCGCTACTCGGAGGTTCGAAATGTACTAGTTCTATGGGAAAGTCAATCGGGGGCGTAAGATTTGTCTGCTGTACAGAGGTTGTCCGCTTTTCGGAGAGTCCGCTATTAGAGGTTTTACTGTATATACATACAGCGTTGATTGCAAAAAAATGCTCGAGCGATTCAAGCTTTAAAGGTATAAACAGTTAGGTATTGATGCAAGATTTTGTTATGACCAAAAAAGTGGGGCGGCTATGGCCGCCCCGGCCGCCCCTATGCCGCCGGCCCTGTATATGCGTTTGATAAAGCAGTCAGATGGGTGATCGAGCATATAAATGCGGGGTAGAGTGCGCGGCGTATATACCTGCTGAGACGGGGACTGAGGAGTACTTTTCTGTGAGAGAGTTATAGGCGGCCGTGACGACAGATCGACGACAAAGCAACCTTCGTAACAAAACAGGACTAGAATATCGCTTTGCACTTAACAATATTAAAGGGACAGCAATTGCGCATGGTAGTGCATGGTACTTCGTATAGTGGATTCGGATGCGTCCGGTATAAGGTATACATTAACCCCGATTAATCGAAAATATGCTGAAATGAATGTAATTAGCACTATCAAATAAGGATCAAGATAAGGAGGCGATCATATAGCGAGACATCAGCCTTGTTCAGTATGGTATATAGCTACAATACAAATTTGAAATGACCTAAATGACTATCACAGCCACCACGGTTTAGCAGCTGTTTGTAAAATTAAGAATCAGAGCTTAGAAAATGGAATGGTGGACATGCCAATATTTACTATATGTATTGAAATACTAATACCAACCATAAATTCCTTTGAGATAAGCATTAAGCGAAATTCTATCAAAGAAAAAAAGACTTAAGAAGTAAACACACAATATAAGTACATGTATGTTTATATGTACCTTGCGTCTTGTGCTGGAACGCCACCTAAATACTGGACACAGGTAGCACCAAAACAATTAGCAAGCGATCCTAGCCAGCTGGTGGAAGAACAGAGAACACTCTGAATATACAATAAACTAATATACAACAGCATACCAAATTGAATGGTGCATTCAAAAGAAATCAGTGACTGGATCTGAGTTTACATCGGATGTAATAATCTCAAAACTTCCAAACAGATCTTACATTATGGTGAATTGAAAAAAGACTCTAAGCATATCATAAAACTATATACCATTCTACTCTAAGGGTGTAGAGGTTTTGGGAGAAACACAAATACTACAGCTATTCATTTTAATTATAGGGCAGCGCCTTTGCCAGACCACAGGAGAACCCTGCAGCAGAGAGTAACTCCTGCAAAGGCTCCCTGGCGCTGTCCAGAGGGGAAATGCAGCAGCAGTGCTGGGCACCACAGGGACTGACCTCAGCCAAAGTGATCCCTTCTGGGATTAACTATCTTATTTATCTTATTTATTTGTGCATGATTGACTATATATATATAACTCTATTATTTATTTAGTTGTAAATTATATATTGTCTTAGTAAAACCCTTTAATAACCCCCAACTTGGGACCTTTGATCATATCTATTTAATGGTCATTGGAATAAATTAGTAGTTAGTTACAATTACAAATTAAAATAACACTATTGTATAATAGAAGGAATCTGTAATGTTATAATAAAAATAATTATAGTGACAAAAGTACTGAAATGACCCAAGCAGATTTGGTTTGTAAGTCATGAACACATGTTATACATATATAAGTATGTGGATGGTTATCATATATATCAATAACTAAACGATCAATTGTCATCATTTTTCAATTATGAAATCAAAATAGAGTAAATTGCTCTCTTACTGAAGATCCAAATGGTCACCAGGGAGACCCTTTTTATGTATTCCTGCAATGAGACCTCCCAGAAAGGCATCTCCAGCCCCAGTAGCATCGACCACTGTTGGCACTGATGGAGGTTCTACAGTGACTATCTACAATCAAAGTTTATAAAAAGCTGAACTCACCCACATGTAACGGGTTCCAGAATTATCAGCACTCCAATACTTATTAATAACTCACTTGGTCTGGCGTGGCCAGCACAGATGGATTATGTCCATCCGTAAGTGCTATAAGTTTACACCCAAAATGACTTCGTAGGCCATTGACAACTTCTGTCATGCTGCAGCATAGTAATTCTATTATTTCATTTTCTACTTTACAAATGCTATTCTATAGTACCTTGTGGACTTGAAAGATGGGTCCAATTTAGTCAGTAATTCCATTGCAGCTACTTTGGCTGGTTTTAAAACATCACAAGTTCTGATGCATCTAGGCGCAGAGCACATGGAAACAGTAGTAGAGAATCACAAGTTACATAAATTTTTAAAGGCAACAAGAGCAAAGAGACATACTCAAGCAGCTCTTCAAGTGAGCCTAATTCAGCTTGCTCTACACATACAGTGGGTGTAACATCAAGATCTAACACTCCTATCTTTCCATGTCGTCTGTCAAAAGAGGAAAAGGCAAACATCAATTGGCTGAGTAATAACTTAGGAGAGCTGTAGACCTGGCAGCTTGTAAGATTGCCAGCACCCCAGACAGGGGTACTTGGGACACTTCGGTGGTAACCATGGCGGAATGCTTGGCAATGTCTTGATCTATTAACAGAAATAGTAAATACCTTTTTTTGGTAAACATAATATATACTATAGCAATTGCTTTCTTATGGCTCTGCATACCAAATTCTTTGTTAATAGTGGCATGGTTCATAAGTGATGTGGCCCCTTTTGCCATAAATATTGTCCGTTCACCATCTTCTTGTATAAACACATGACACTAAATATGAATAAAATTAAGCTGTCATACAGATAACACAACATGTATAGTAATCAAGACACTTCAGAATGTTGCATTGGTTTCAGTTGGCCCCTCCCACATAAAATGGGCTGGGTATTTGAAGGAATAAATTATTAGTGGACAGACTAAGATGTTTGGGAACGTGACATACTTCCCCTGTCTTATATGTTGGATCTACTCTGATAAACTTTGTAGATACTGCGAGCGACTGCAGTCCCGATCGTAGAAACTGCCCAGCCTCGTCTTCACCCTGCAGGGCAAGCAACCCAGTTGGGACTGAAGAGGAAGACAGTTCATCAGCTAGTGTGAGGTTGAGGAAAGATATTGGGTGAAGGACACACCTCCAGCTAAGGCAGCCCAGCTAAGGTGGTTCAGGGTGACCCCACCAAGCAGCTTCTTCTCAAGAGTCTGAAATGGACTGAGATGCGAAAAGTGCTATGTTAACATTTTCACAACATACGTATGCACTGGATAGTGAAGGGAGAACCAGTATTGCCCCAGTGGTCACAGATTGGTGGCTGCACCACTTGATTGAAATGCCCAGTGACATTCTCCTCCTCTTAGAACTATTAAGTATTATCACCATTCATAACACTTACCTTAGAAAGAATCCTTTATCACCTAATTTGGGCATCTCTACACACATAGAGGTGAGGAAATGAGACAGATATCTCTAATTTATAATGCCATATGTATTTAAAGTTAAAGTTGAAGAGTGTTCTATAAATGTACTTTTTATGCGATAGAGGTTGTCTGCTACATTACTTCCGCACCCTAAAACGTAAGTGCCCTCTGCAGCTGGGCTCGTTGAATCTGAGCAGGAGACAAATACAATAAAGCTTCTAAGCTAAACATCTCCTAGGATACTGAGCTGGATACATATACGTCTTACAAAAGCTGAATAAACGTTTGCTGAACAGAAATCCAGCTCTATAAAATCTCGCCATCTTGAGCAAAACCACGTGATTCATGAATTTCATTATCAATTATCTATATGTCCCTTGCATAACAAACACGACTTAGTTACGCACTATTAGCTGAGTATATAGAATTTCTGAATTAGCTGCTATTATGAGTCTCTTGCGACGAATACCCTTAGACAATTCAAAAAATCAGCTGGAAGACAGAAGCACTGCATCCAGTGCAGATGATATCCTGGACGATCTCGATTCTTATTTGGAAAAAGTCTCGGACTACGATCAGCACTCACTGTTATCCACCAAATCGTCTCGTCATTCGAGACAAATGAAGAAGACATGCGAAACTTGCAGGAATGCTCCTTATCCACTGGTTTCTTCTGTGGAGACAAATCATAAGGACTGTCTCATAGACATACTTCTTTCTTCTGTAAATATAAATATTTGTGGAGAAGCGAACGCTATTGGAGATACCACTGCCCATTTAGCTGCTAAAGATGGTAGAATCGAATTTCTCAAGCTCCTGTATGCCCACGACAGGAATATTGTAGATGCGAAGGACCACAAGGGGGCGTCTCCTGTGCACATTGCTGCATACTATGGCCATTTAGGGTGCGTGAGGTGGATTTTGCAGAATGGAGGAACGGTTTTCCAGAAAGATTTCGATGGAGCCACACCAGCGCATTATGCATCAGCGCAAGGCCACCTGCTTTGCCTTGAGGAGTTAGTCCCTCAGCAATCAGGCCTGGCTAATGAGCAAACATATAGTGGAGAGACACCAGGTATTGAAATGATGCAAAACAATTTTGTGCGTTTCATTTTGATTATGTGGAATCATGGTGGAATCTATAGTGGTTAAATTGCATGCTCTCTTGGGGGCTTGTGTAATAATATTCATAGAGTCATTAATGATATTCATTGTCCCTTGCTAGGGCATTTAATCTGTGGGGATAATGATATTCAATGGGACTTCCTGTCTGATCTAGCTGGATTTATGACTGCATTGTTTACCAACCCTAGACTGCCTTGTAGTGGTGCTTATGTGGATTTTTGTGCATGTATTTTATAGTGTATTTTGCTGCACAAGAAGGTAGACTTGATTGTCTCAAGTTATTGTTTGAGAAGTTAGGTGGAGATGTTACAATATGTTCCAATGATGGAATGACCCCGCTACATGCAGCCACTCAATCAGGCCAGTTGAAGGTAGCAGACTGGCTAGTGTCTTCTGCTGGCTGTGAAATCACCAAAAAGTCCATGGATGGAGGAACAGGTGTTCATTTTGCAGCTGCCAAGGGTAAGTTTATCTGTGTTAACTGGTTTGGCTGTTTAATGAGAAAGCAGCTAAAACATACTTGTATAAACACAGTGTCTTGCAGTAAACAACATCTGTCAACCTCAATTCCTGATAACCTTCCATTGCAGACCAAAGACTATATGACTATGTATATATATATATGTAGGTCAAGTGGCCATTTTGGAATGGATGTTTTCAAAGAGCTTGGCCACTGGCTTAGAAATGGATGATTTTGGCATCACACCAGTGCATGATGCAGCACAGGAGGGACACGTAGAATGTCTCAAAGTTTTTTTTGACAAGAAGGTCCCGTTGGACAGGGAGGATAGTGAAGGATACACTCCAAAGTAATCCCCCTTTGTTTTGCCAAAGTGTGTGCTATTTTAGACGCCTATTTATATTTGCAGGGATTTAGCTGAGCAAAATGGTCATACTGTATGTGCCTTGTTTCTTGATAATCCCGAGTTGTTTCTAGCCACTAGAGCCAAGTCATTGAATCATGAACAGTTTGTAAGTACATTATGTTGTGAATCCCACTTTCGACTGAATTTTCTATAAAATTAATACTGCCAATTGACATGCATTTGAATAACACTAAAACTTGGAATTTATTGATTTACATTTTTTGTTTAGTCAAAAATCCTCAGTAGACACTCCAATACAAGTTTAGGGTCTTCTTCAGATGAAGAAGTTGGAGAGCTCCCAAAGGATATTAAAAATGGAGCAAAGAAAAAGAAGTGGACATTGTTTTCAAGAAAGGTTTATACATTACTTAAAATTTTGCCTGCATAATTTGAAAATAGTATTTTTCTACAGAACAAGAGTAAACAAAGTTGAAAATTAATTAATGGATCAACTGTCTCAAGTTATTCATTTTAACTGTGTTTCAGTACCATTCATATTATTCATTCACTCTGTAAAAAAAACTTAACTTGTACTACATTTCTGCCTCAATGTACAACCTAACCGCAGCAAGATATCTATCCCGCTTCTGATTTACGTTGTTGAATATTGGATTGGAAAATCGATGTTTCGTCTAGCTACTGCATTAAGGCAGTTGCTTTCGCTCAAATTTTGCTTGGGTAAATCTTGTATCCGTCAGTCACACTGTAAGCAATCGTTGGTTAATCTTGCTGAGATGAGAGTGCGGGTACTTCCAGCACTAAAAGACAATTACATGTACCTCTTAATCGACGAGTCCACGAGCGAGGCTGCTGTTATCGACCCTGTGGAGCCAGAGACGGTATTGGGAGCCCTTCAGGAGGAGAAGGCCAAGCTAACGACTGTGTTGACCACGCATCATCATTGGTTCGTTTTGAGGCAGGGATGTAATAATTTGATAACAATGATTGTTATAATATTGGCATACTATGGAAAACTGAAATTGCTAAAGACAGTCCAACCACAAGGGTTTGCTAGATTATTTTCTTAGACTGGTAGCTGATGAGGATACATTTTCATATACAGACATTTCATATTTTATTTTGCAATGGGCATGTACAGTACAATAAATGGTCCATTTGATTTAAACAAAAAATACTTGAGTAGTTGCATATTATTGTTATATAGCATTTACTATAACCATTATTATTCTGTGATAAAGTGAAGTACATGTAGGTCTTAAGTATGCCCCGTAATGTAGGGATCATGCATCTGGTAACGAGAAGCTGGTCTCCATGGTGTCTGGGCTGGTTGTGTGTGGTAATGATGATCGCATTGGAGCTCTCAACAAGCAAGTAAAGCATAATGATAAAGTTAAAGTGAGTGTAATTCATCCACTATTTGTTATTTCTAAGAATTTAACTTTGAAAATGATGACATACTTTAATATATATCTTTTGGATGGTTCATCCTTTGACTTTTTGAGCATCTAGAGACACATGTACAGTTTTGTTGTTAAGCGTTTTGACCCTGGGGGTCTTCTTCAGCGATTTCAACAAAACTGCCTAAAAGTCAAAGGATGAACTATCCTAAAGATAAGTTTGATGCAGTTAGAAAAATCCTTATTTTATTATACTGAAGTTACCATGGAAATGTGATTTATGTTAGGTAGGCAACCTTGATGTTGTTGCCTTGGAAACACCTTGCCATACTACAGGACATATTTGCTACTTTGTGGAGAGTGAGAATAAGAACAGTCGGGTAGCATTTACTGGTATGTTGTCCTCTGCTGTTCCAAGAGAAATCCATTTTGAGACAGTAATTTACATGTTTGTAGGTGACACTTTGTTCACAGCTACTTGTGGAAGGTTCTTTGAAGGAACTGCAGACCAAATGTATACAGCACTAATAGAAGTGCTTGGCAAGCTCCCAGAGGATACAGTAAGCTCCTTACAAGTCAGTCATTGTGCCTTCTATATAGTGACATGTTCCTTTATCTATAGCAAGTCTACTGCGGGCATGAATATCTGGAGAGTAGTCTCAAGTTTGCCATCCACGTGGAACCAAACAATGAGGCCATAAAGGACAAGATCAAGTGGACAGCGGTTAGCATAGTCTTTGTGATCTGCTTTACTTTGTTTGTCTGCTCAGTTAAAGGTAGCTATGGAGGGGCAGATCTAGAAATGTGTAAATGTGTGTGTGGTGTGGGGAGGGGGGGGTGTGTGGGGTGTGTGTGGGGGGGTGCTAAGTTATATAGGAGTGTGACAGAGAAAGAGAATGAGGTGGTTTGGCTGCATCATAAGTATCACTGGATAAATCAGACTTGTGCTCCATAACATCACTTTTGTGACCACCATCTCAATTGTGCATTGTGTGTTGTACATATTGGACTTGTTCCATGTAAGGATGGAAGACCTTATCTTACCAAAAAGATTTGATTTGATTATAGCAATTGTATTTTTGTATTTCCTTCAAGCAAAATAGTTCTGACAGTCTTAATGTATTTACGTGATTCTGTTGTAGGAGAAGAGAAGCAGGGGAGAACCAACTGTGCCTTCCACCATTCAGGAAGTGTTTCAAATAAACCCCTTCATGCGAGTTATGCAGCCAGATATTCAGGCTTATGCTGAACAGACAGACCCTGTTGCCATTATGCAGAAATTACGACAAGAAAAGGACAAATTTTAATTTTCTATGCATTATATATCTAGCTGTGTTACTATGTATAGTAACAAAGATCACGTGGTGTTATTTTCCATATTTGGAAAAATCGGCCATTTTGTCGAGTGCTTCGTGGGCAAGTTCATTCTTTCTGCTACGTTGTAAGTTAAGATTTTACTTGTGCGAAACTGTTCATATCATACGACTTCATGTACCCAATTATGTTTATCTTGATCCCTTACCTTTAGATCTTAGATCGCAGCGTTCGGTTTGAGCAAGATGGCGGAGAATCAAGAGGAAGTTCCACCAGAAGTTCAAGAAGGTGCCGTTGGAGGTGAAGAGGAAGATGAGCTAACACCAGGTTATAAGCCCCCAAAACAGGTCGATTTGAAGACAATTCAAGATTTGGATGCTGATGATGAAGCTCTGGTCAAGTATAAGGAGACCCTTCTCGGAAACACAAGTGATGTACTAGGTGCGTAGTCAAGGTTCAGTGATGACTGAAAGTAAAAATGTTCAAAAGATTCTTACTTGCCTGCGTTTCGCTGTATAGCAGCATTTGTAAGGATAACTAAACAGTTGAAGTGTACTTCCTTTAGTCCGACCACCCTTTTGTTATTGCTTTTTGTAGATGAAGGAGGTCCCAATGTAATGGTAAAGAAGATGGTTTTTGCTTCTAAGGATAGAGATGAAATAGATACTGATTTGACAGGTACGTATTTACAAATGAACAAAAAACATTTGTCCTCACTTCCTGAAACGGATGGTGGTTTTAACAGGATTAGAGGGAACAGTACTGAAGCCTTAAAACAAGTAGGATGCACAGCAGATTAGCTTGTGTTTATTCCATTGAACGCTAATAAGGAACAGTCCTATAATCATATTGAAAATGCTACATGAGTATGATGACAATGGGCATGGACCAAAATCATTTATGAATGGCTTTCAATTGTAATGATTGTAAGATGTTTCAATATATAATCATGGTCTACCAATTTAAAAAATCGCCCATTACTTCCATTTTGTGACCTTTACCTGATGTATTTTGTTGTATTATTTATTTATATAAAAGCCTGGATCAACCAGGGCCCACGTCTTGTTTAGAAGTTAAGGGTAAACATTTTAAAATTTAAAAAGCTCTGGTTTTAACGCTGAGTCCCACAATGACATTGTTTCCTCTTTAACGCAATTTGACTTCCAACAGCAGAATCAATGTACCTTTACTAGGGAGAAATAGAGTATTGGCTTCTTTTGGACAATCTGATCTGCATGTCTGCATCCCATTGTCAGCTGTTATAATAGTACTTAGCTTGTTTAGGAAATGACTTCTCTTTCAGGGAAACCCAGGGCTGTTCCTTGCAGAAAGATCATTATATTTTTGTATCCTTAGGTGACCTCAGCATACTGAAGAAGTCTCCAATAGTCATCAAAGAAGGATGCCAGTACAGGATTAAAATTGTTTTTAGAGTAAGGCTTCTTTCACGGTAATGCGGTGGAAACCGGCTAATGAGTACTCCTGGGTTCCATGCGTATAGTTCTCGATATCAGCAGTGCTAGTTAAACAATAGTACTGCTACCATACGGTTATAATACAGTTTTGCTTAATATACAGCTCCATATATGGTAGTCATTGTGTATCTTCATAAATCAATAATTCGTTAAAAGTTTGTGTTAGCTGGTTTCCACTGTAGATGGCATGTGAGCAATATTACACAGAACATGTATGTATGAACATGAGTCTACCTAACAATGGTAACGTTATCTCAATCTCCAGCCCCATACAAGATATATACAATATCTCCCTCACCTTTCTACATTTGGTTGTAAACTGGCAGCCAAGTGAACCTCTAATTATCCATAATGTATACAAACAAGAGACTAGGTATGGGTGTGATTAGAGGCTCTCTCTTTCCATAGGTCCAAAGAGAAATTGTATCAGGGTTAAGATATATGCAGACCACTTACAGAAAAGGAATTAAAGGTACACTATTCTGTGACATTATCTATTTTTTTTAATTGAAATCAGGAGTAAAATGTTCACTTTGTTTACAGTTGATTCCAACAATTTTATGGTTGGCAGTTATGGGCCAAAAACTGAGCCGCATGTGTATATGACTCAACTTGAGGATGCTCCTTCTGGAATGATTTCAAGGGGTCACTACACTGTCAAGAGCAAGTTTACTGATGATGACAAAAAGATTTACCTCCAATGGGAATGGGCCTTTGATATCAAAAAGGAATGGAGTGAATGAATGCTCGAATAACCAATTGTGTTTCTAGTTAGATAACTTTCTACAGTATACATAATTATACATAACAATAATAATACCACTTGTTGATTGTAGTGATGATTTAATATGGTTGATGTGCATAAAACGCGTTACTAACGGTAATGTTACTAAGTCTCTTTGGGTTTGATCGTAATATATAGTTACTGTCCAAAATCTTCGTTAAATGGTCAACTGATCAAAGGCGAGCTAATCGAAGTAAGTTGAAATGGCAGTTACAGCTAGTATTGGGTAGTTGAATAACTGAGCTTCGCTGGATAGCAATACGTACTACACAAATATCCTGGGAGGTCCACCCTCAGTTACAGTTTAGGCTATTTGTGAAGCCTTTTGTTACATCCACTTCAATTCATAATTAGACCAATTAAAATAGCTTCAGGTAGATGCTTTTACTGTTTAGTATTTGATTCGAGCGAGACACCGTTTTTATGTCTTGCGATCGCACGTTCTGGAAACGAGGAGTGTAGTTTGGAAGATCATGCAACGAAGCTTTGTTTCTTGTGAATAGTATCTCGCGCC